>CM059186.1:51992440-52544136 GCA_030323885.1 Branchipolynoe longqiensis | reverse complement strand
CTGTCCCCTCCCATCCCCTCCTACAACCCGCTCCCGTCCTCTGTACAATTCCCCCATCCCCACTCTTACCCTTCTAACACCCCCTCCCGTCCCCTCCCATCCCCTCTAAAACCCGCTCCCATCCCCTGGACAATTCCCCCATCCCCACTCTTACCCCTCTACAACCCCCTCCTGTCCCCTCCCATCCCCTCTACAACCCCCTCCTGTCCCCTGTACAATTCCCCCATCCCCACTCGTACCCCTCTACAACCCATTCCTGTCCCCTCTACAATTCCCCCATCCCCACTCTTACCCCTCTACAACCCCCTCCCCTCCCCTCTACAATTCCCCCATCCCCACTCTTACCCTCTACAACCCCCTCCTGTCCCCCTCCCATCCCCATCTACAACCCACTCCCGTCCCCTGTACAATTCCCCCATCCCCACTCTTACCCCTCTACAACCCTTCTCCTGTCCCCTCTACAATTCCCCCATCCCCACTCTTACCCCTCTACAACCCCCCCTCCCGTCCCCTCTACAATTCCCCCATCCCCACTCTTACCCCTCTACAACCTTCTCCTGTCCCCTCTCAATTCCCCATCCCCACTCTTACCCCTCTACAACCCCCTCCTGTCCCCTCCCTCCTCTCCCGTCCCCTCTACAACCCCATCCCGTCCTCTCTCTGTCCCTTACAATTCCCCCATCCCCACTCTTACCCCTCTACAACCCCCTCCCGTCCCCTCTACAATTCCCCCATCCCCACTCTTACCCCTCTACAACCCCGTCCCGTCCCCTCTACAATTCCCCCATCCTCACTCTTACCCCTCTACAACCCCGTCCCGTCCCCTCTACAATTCCCCCATCCTCACCCTTACACCTCTACAACCTCCCGTCCCCTCTACAACCTCCCGTCCCCTCTACAACCCCCTCCCGTCCCCTCTACAAATATTCTGCATGAGATAAAATACCACTTGCCGTGCTATTAGATGAATTTGTCATGTTTTCGCCTCAAATATCTTCAAAAGTTAGCTATTTTAAATAAAGGTTACTTTAAACTAAAGTAAGACTAGATAATGACCAATAACTAAAGTAAGACTAGATTATAATGACCAATAACTAAAGTAAGACTAGATTATAATGACCAATAACTAAAGTAAGACTAGATTATAATGACCAATAACTAAAGTAAAACTAGATTATAATGACCAATCCAATATATATATTTATGAAGCAAATGGTGGAAAAATGTTGAAATGCATGCCACAATTAATTGTCCATGTTTGCACTCCAAATATTTGCACCGTTAGCCATTTAAAACCAAAGTTACTTCAAAGCAAAGTAAGATACATTATAACGATCAACCTAATATATTTATCTAAAAAAAAAAAAACAAGGACCAAACCGCAAAACCACAGGACTATGTAGCCTTTATCAATTTCGTTCAAATTTATTTAATTTGGAAAAACACTTGCGTAGGAATAGCACCTATGTTGCGTGATTGGACACGCCATTTACAAATAGTGTTTGATTGTATTGTTTATCGCCACAAGACTAAGGGGCAGGGAGAGGCTGGAGGGGAGGGGAGTGGAGGGGAGTGGAGGGGAGGGGAGGGGAGGGGGAGGGGAGGGAGGGGATGGGAGGGAAAGGGTAGGGGAAGAGGTAGGGGGAGGGGAGTGCTAGGGGGAGGAGGGGAAGAGGAGGGGAGATGGGGGGAGTGGGAGAGGGGTGGGAAGAGAGAAGGGGAAGGGGTGGGGTAAAGTGGGAGGAAGAGGGGGAGGGGAGGGGGGGAGTGGGGTGATAGAGTGGGGGAGGGGAGAGAGGTAATAGGGAGGGAGGAGGTCGAGCAAGGGGTCAGGCCTTCATGCCTAGTTACTCTAGATCATGGTATCAGTTCAAAAAGCTTGTAACTGAGTGGGCTTTTTGGTGGGTTTTTTGTTTGTTTTACAAACGCGATTGTATGTGTCAGATACAACCTTGTTGCAATTAGCGATTCCACTACTCTGTGTTTACAACTATGTAGAACTGGGCCTTATAAACACTAGTACCGAGAAAAAAGATGCAGCATTTTCATAGTACACACCACTAAATCGGGGTTATACTTATACTTTATAGACGATTTCCACCACCAAACTCGCCCTCTGACGGCATTGTCAAGAACTCGTGTTCTGGGTATCACGTTAGAATTTTTTTTTAAAGCACAAAACTGTACAAAAAAATGGAACAGAAATTCCTAATTTTAATTTCCTTTTTATTAAAACAGGGCCTTCAGTTCAGTGCCAGTTTAATAAAAGCATAACTGTGTATCCATTTCTTGTAAGCACTCTTGAAATCTGCATTTAGATTGTTTAAAGTCTAAATTTAGACCTCATGGTTACTTTGAAGGTCAGTTTTTCTTATTTTATTAATGGTTTCAACATTAATAATGGTTCATAGTAAGTAGAATGGGTAGGGTCCAGCATTAGTTATATGCAATCTTCTGAAGTCAAGTTTGATTGATACCATTAATTTTGTCTGTGTCTAGACCTAAAAGTATGTAGTTAAAGTTGCATGGTCCAATGAAATATAATTTTGTCAAAATTAAAACAACTACGTACATTGGATCCTATATATCCAACCTAGATACTGGTGCATTAGCTAATGATTTGGGACAGCATATACAGAATAACCCATGAATTTATAACCTCACCCCTTTGGACACTCACTTTGAAACATTCATTATGCAGGGAGGCCATTAACCAATGAGGCGAATCTTGTGACTTCCTTAGCCTCTCCCGACCAAGTAGGCATACTGTGCAGGGCCATAAGGGTGAAGGAGAAATGAGGTGGATGTTGCCCCTCCCCTCCATGTTGGATATTCCGTGCTGTTTGGTCAATTCTATAAATATAATTAATCAATTTGGGTAATTTAAATGTTGAAAGTTTGTCAATTAAAATTGCACTGCCATCGGGACTATGTATGGTATGAGGGAGGATGAGACATGGATGACATAACAGTAAATAATAACAGAGCAATAATATGTACATGAGAAATGCAAACAGTATGCATATTCTTGGCGGTCTAAATGTATGTGAGGATGCACACGCATGTATTTTGCACGCATCTGTTTGAAATTTGTCAGTTACAAGGAAAACGTTTTTTTGTTATTGAATGTAAAAAGGTGTGAACCATATGGAGTGAGATATGTGCATTTGAACGTTTTTGACTTTCAGATCTGTTGTATTAGCTGATGCAGCAGCCGTTCCATGCTGGCCACATCAGCCAGGCCTGAGCATTAATAGTTTGATGGGGTCCGCTGGAAATACACAGGTTTCCAGTTTTAATTCTATGATGGCAGCAACCATTCTGGTTGTGCCTATGCGTTATCATTTGGAAGGGATCATCGCAAATGTGCTGGGTTCTGCGCTTAATGTTATGATGGCAGCAGCCATTTTCTATGATCCAGGCTGACCTGAGTATTAATGGCTTGATGGGATCCACCGCAAATGCTTAGATCTCCAGGTTTAATGCTATGATGGCAGCAACTGTTCTGGTCATGCGTTATCGTTTGGACGGGATCCATCGCAAATGCCCCGGGTTCTGGGCTTAACGCTATGATGGCAGCAGCTGTTCCGCAGTATATGCGCCGGCGGACAGCTTGGGATCACAGAGCGTGCAGTTTGTCATAGGTGAGTGTAGAAACTGATATGGTGCTATGACCCCAGGCCGTCCTCTGACACATATGCTGTGGAACGGCGCATTTGCGATGGATCCCGTCCAAATGATAACACATAGGCACAACCAGAACTGCTGCTGCAATCGTAGCATTAAACCCAGAAACCTGCACAATTGCGTTAAGTGATTGTTACCTTAAAAATGGTAGGTCTATTCAAACTTAATATTTGATCAACAATTTGAGTTTCAGCTGATCGCTCATATCCCGGTAGAAATCATTCAATTGAGGCCTCAGAACTCCAAAACCCCACATTTGGCAAAAAGATTTCACTAAAAACCTTTTTTTAAAGTCTGAACGGATAATGCCTGTTGCGTTTCCAATGTTAATATGTAACCATTATTATTCTGCTGCTGGTTCAGTCAAACCAATGACTTAAAAATTGATACTTGTCACTTCCTCTTCAGGAGCTCGGCATTATTGGGATATGGCAAGGACTGGTTGCCTCAGTGTCAGGATAATGTGGGGTATCAGGTCATGGTGCTGATGGCCTGGTCACTCAGAGGGGGTAGCACTATAAAGTCCCCATGAGTGTGCACTGTCACAAGTCAGTACCCATCCTGATATGACCTTAGACTAAGTTAAATGTTGCCAGAACGTAGAAATCCGTCAACCAACCAATTATTCTGCTGCAGTTTAATAGCATAATCACTATTCTGCTGCATGTCAATAGCAGAATGATTCACTCGTCAGCAACCAGCATGTCGTATCATAACGCGCCCTAGCGAGGGTTCAATCATAAGCCTGCACTCTGTAACCTTGTTGGTGGTATACACTCCCCGAAGGAGGACTATCGCTTAAAGTCCATCCTAATGCAAGACCCAGCTGGGACACGCACCACATTTCCGAACAGTTTGGTCATTTCCCCGACCACACAACTAATCTGGACCGTGCCAGAGCGGGCAGAGGGGGAGGGGAATACTATACGCTGGCTGATGCCTATTCTGGGTTGCACCATTTAGTATCGCCATGTCCTTCAGGTTGGTTGGTTGGTTGGTTGTTTGAGTTTTACGCTCTGGCAACATCTAAGGTCATATCAGGACGGGTCCTCCACAACTTGTTCATCAAAGGCTGGGCAAGTGCTGTCCTGTCTGTGGGAAAGTGCATATAAAAGAACCCTTGCTGCTTATCGGAAAGAGTAGCCTATGTGGCGGCACTGGGTTTCCTTAAAGAAACATGTCAGAATGACCATATGTTTGACATCCAATAGCTAATAATACGTAAATCAATATGCTCTAGAGGTGTCATTAAATAAAACAAGTTTAGTTATTATCAGGACGGGTACCGACTTGTACAGTGCACACTCATGGTCACTTTATAGTGCTGTCCCACTGGGTGACCAGGCCACCAGCACCATGACCTGATATCCCACTGAGTCTTGACACTGAACCAACCAGTCCTTGACCTATCCTAATAATGTCAAGTGCCTGGCTAGGAAGCGACAAGTATCAATTTTTAAGTCATTGATTTGACTCGACCATGGTTCGGACCCATGATCTCCCAAAGGGGGAGATGGACGCTCAACTCATTTGACCATCCCGTCTGGTCCATGTCCTACAGAATGTGTTGCGGTGGTGGAGTGAGGCTGGGCGGTACTGGGTGTTAACTTGTCAAGGCGCGCTCTAATAATAATATAAGATGTGTCTTCTAAGTTCTATGCAAGGTGTTATGTCAGTATGTGTGGCATTATGCGACATCAAAGCAGAAATGCGGAGCTCATGCCCTGAATTTAAACTATGCAAAACCAATACTGCAGACCATATGCTGCATACCGCGAGTGCTGATTTACAATACACAACCCTGTAGTATTTTGTTTTCTTGTTGCTAGACTACTTCCTGCGCCCCCGCCCCCTCTTACACACCCGACTAGAACAATGTTGGTGTTTTCAATCATAGTGGCCGTAATAGATTAACACGACCCGAGCGACTCGGGTCACCCGAGTCGTCAGAATTTCAAATCGAACACTGCGAGTAGAGTCGACAAATACACGTGCCGTGTGCAAAACGATCCGACCCAAGTAACCCACCTCCTAGCTGGGGTTGGCTACGAGCGATGACGTCACATTTGCGCTGGTACCATCCTGCAGGATAACAGCCACCAGTACCAGTCATACAGAATAACTTAGATTAATGAAATGGATATATAGATAAACTAAGCCATCATAAAATACTTTAAATCCTATTTTGCTGTAGTTTTATCGATTATTAAAAAAATAATAATAAAGTGTCCACCCGAGCGCGGAGAAGCCTATTCGATTATTCGACCTGAGTCTGTAGGATGTGCGCATGCGCCAAAAAGTGGCTCGGGTGACCAGTGTCGATTAATCGATTACGCCCAGTGGGATAAAATATAGACTAGCCATTTCAACTAATTTAACCCCAGTGTCTCTTCTTTTTTGTGAGTTTCCGGACGCGGTGGCCGAATCGGTAGAGCGCAATCCTCCTGTGCGGAAGGTCAGGAGTTCGAATCTCAGTCGAGTTAAACTAATGACTTTCAAAAGTGATACTTGCCGCTACCTAGCCTGGTGCTTGGCTTTACTAGGATAGGACAAGGACTGGTTAGCTCAGTCACTGAGTGGGATATCGGGTACCTAGGTTCAAAACACTATGGTAGTGTTCTCAACTTAGTTAAAGGTAGGTTCAAAACACTACTGTGGCCACGCTCAAAACACTAACCTTAAGTTCAAAACACTCCC
Organism: Branchipolynoe longqiensis; assembly: GCA_030323885.1. Taxonomy (NCBI): domain Eukaryota; kingdom Metazoa; phylum Annelida; class Polychaeta; order Phyllodocida; family Polynoidae; genus Branchipolynoe; species Branchipolynoe longqiensis. The sequence continues at coordinate 52,537,752 of CM059186.1, read as the reverse complement.
CTTTAAGTTCAAAACACTACTCTCATGGTGCTGGCAGCCTCGTCTCCCAGTCGGGCAGCACTATAAAGTCACCATGAGCATGTACTGTCACAAGTCAGTACCCATCCTGAGATGACCATAGATGTTGCTAGGATGTAAAACAACAACAAGCAGTCAATCAAACACCGCAGCATGGTCAGCATTTCAATATGTACCGATAGGTTACATTTTGCTGCATTACAGACCAGACGGGATGGCCGAATGAGTTAGAGCGTCTGTCTCCCGTGTTGGTAGATCATGGGGTCATGGGTTTGAACCCTGGTCTAGTCAAACCAATGACTTAAAAATAGATAATTGTTGCTTCCTAGCCTGGCGCTCGGCATTATTAGGATAGGGCTAGGACTGGTTGGCTCAGTGTCAGGATAATGTGACTGAGTGGGATATCAGGTCATGATGCTGGCAGCCTGGTCTTCCAGTGGGGCAGCACTATAAAGTCGCCATGAGTGCACACTGTCACAAGTCAGTACCCATCCTGATATGACCTTAGATGTTGTTAGGACGTAAAACAACAACAAACAAACAAGCGGCATTAAACTTACAGCCCCCACTGCCGTGTTATGATAGCGTTTTGAACTTGGATAGTATTTTGGACGTATGTAGGGCTAGTGTTTTGAACTTAACAGTAGTGTTTTCAACTTAAGTTGAACCCACTGGGAGATCGACCCACTGGGAGACCATATGCTCTCCCAGTGGGTTAGCACTATAAAGCTGCCATGAGTGCGCACTGTTGCAAGTCGGTACCCATCCTGATATGACCGTTGGTGTTGCTAGGACGTAAAACTCAAATAAAAAAAACGAAAAATAGGTGTGGGGCTGGACTGGGGAGGGATATTAGTGGATTTGTTGTTGACCAGATGGAAAGGTACTTGTAAATGTGTTAATCCTTTTTAAAACTGGAGTAATAATGCTAATAGATACTCCACACTTAGAGCTCACTGTCGCAATAATTTAACATAACATTTAACCAGAATCACTAATATTCACAAGAGTGTTTACCTTGTGTGATATTGTATAATTGTGGGCTTTGACAGGTGGTGAGCTTGGTGCTTTGGGTTCAAAGCAATAAGACAAGGAGAGCTGTAAAAGGGCTGTCACACTACGACATAAGAGCCAACGTAAGCTTGGTATAGGTGACTTTTCGTCATTACATTGAGGTACGTTGGGTTACGTTATGATGACGTTAGAATGATGTTAGACTGACGTTGAGCTACATCATATTACGTCGTATTACGTCGGCGCGCGTCAAGGTTTTCAACATGTCCAAAACTTTCGACGTAGCTCAACGTGAAGCCGTTACGTCGGGATGACGTTACGCTGACATTAGGGCGATGTTAGGCGACCGTTACAGCTGTGTTGGTGACGTTGGATCTGCGTTCCATTACGTCAGAGTGATGCACAGTCGGGGAGGAACGTGCGGCCAGCGTTAAGTCAACGTTGCTCTAACGTCGGCCGAACGAGTCTGTGGTGTGTGGCGAACATCGCTCCAATGTTTCCCTAATGTGTCCTGACGTAGTTGACGTCATTGACGTCATAGACGACCCTTTAGCATGCGCATAATGTCAGTAACATCATTCGAACGTGTTCTGAACGTGGTGTGAACGTATATACACAAGGCGCGGGTGGGTCGTGTGCTTTGACTGATGTCGGCCCACGTTCCCGTTATGTCGAGCGCGTCAGCCATGCACTGTGATCATGCTGACGATGTTGGCATGACATTAGGGCGACGTTAGGCTCTCGGTCGACCGACATCGACTGACGTCGAGATATAAGGGTCGAGTCGGTCATGACAACGTTGGGGCGGGCGTGATCACGACAGGCCGATGCTAAGGCACCATCAAAGTCACACTAGCCCAACGTCGCATGCGCTGGAGTGTCGCCAGTCTGACGCTTACACAATACGCTAGCCTGACGTCACAGTGACTTCACACCCACGTGAACTACGCTGCATCAACGTCCAACTTGTGCTGCAATTTGCATACTACACCGAGAACTTCGACGTAATATAATTATTTTCACGTTGTGCCTACGCTGACGTCGTTACATCGTAGTGTGACAGGGCCATTAGGAATGACCACTGTACATAGGGAGAATGTTGATTGCGACGGACAGAAAAAAAAGTGATCGCATTAACCTCGTTTCTTTATTTTTTCTACATCAGATTTATGTCGGGATGGATAGAGTTTCACCCGAGGGAATTCCGCTCCAGTCTTTGGTGCGGTAGAGTATGTGCAATACGGCCACAATAAAACCTCCCTCACCTCCCACCTCCACACATCGACAACTCCCCTATGTCGATCGCTTTATTTGGGTCCCAACAATACCATTGTAACAATATTCTAACTCCCTAAATTGACCACCTAAAATCGGTCCCAAGGTCGGTCAATTTCGAGAGGGTTTACTATATATATATATATATATATATATATATATATATATATATATATATATATGTATCTATTATCCCCCCCCCCCTTCCCGACATTCACTGCGCCCCACCGCAACTCCAAATACCACCTTCTTGTATACTACAGTAAAACCTCTCTAGCCGACCAACTCCACATATCGACCGCTCCCTTATATTGATCGTTTATTTGTGTCCCAACAATACCATTGTAAGGATATTATAACTCCCTAAACCGATCACCTCCCTGAATGGACCACTTAAAGTTGGTCCCATGGTCGGTCGGATTTAGAGAGGTTTTGCTGTATATGGTTATTTATGATCGTACTAATGAATGGCTAGAGTTGATATATTATATAGATATTATATGTATTATATATATTATATATTTATTATATTATATATATTATTTGTATTATATGCACATGATATATAGCATACATATCATATATATTATACATATTATACATATTATTATACATATTATACATATTATACATAGTATATACAATATGTACTATGTATATTATGTATATTATGTATTGTATATAACTAACACTATTGACAACGGTGATATGCTCAGTACCGGTAGTATACTTATGAATATATATCAAATGTTCTTTACCCCCCCCCCCCACCACCACCACCACCACCCGCCCAAACTGTCACAGTGCAGATTGCAAAATAGGCGTGTGGCAATTCATTATCGCAAAGCCATCGAGTCAGCCGAGCCCAGTGTCTAGGCGAGGGTTGGTGGAGTGCGTATGAATTGTGGTGCGCGTGGGTTCTACTTCTAGCAGCTGATATTAACAGCAGGAGGCGGAGTCGGGGACGGGGACCACCGGACTGGTGCACGGCACGGCGTACACGTCATGCACGACCCAGATACAACCCACTCTACGCGCTCACTCACCCCTTCTCTGCTCCCTCACCTCAACACCATGCACTGGTCTGTCTCTCTCACCTCACCACCAGGTTGCACCTCTCTTCAACACCCTGCTCCCTCTCGCTCTCTCTGCCGCACCCTTGAACACTTCTTCCTTGTCCCTTCTCTCTTCAACGTCATGCTCTCTCTCTCTCTCTCTCTCTCTCTCTCTCTCTCTCTCTCTCTCTCTCTCTCTCTCTCTCTCTCCTCTCTCTGCCACACCTTTCAACCCTCCTTCTATATGTAGGCCTATATATATATACATATATATATATAAATATATATATACGTACATACATACATACACACATAACCCCATACACACATACATACATACATACATACATACATACATACATACATACATACATACATACATACATGCATGCATACAGTAAAACTTCTCTAACCGACCAGCTCTACAGATTGACCACTCCCCTATATCGATCGCTTTATTTGGGTCCCAAACGATTGACCAAACCATACCATTGTAACGATTTTTTTTTTAAACTCCCTAAACCTCCCACCTCCCTAAGAGGACCACTTAATGTATGTCCCATGGTTGGTCGGTTTAGAGAGGCTTTACTATATATATATATATATTTTTTTTTTTTTACAGTAAAACCTCTAACCGACCACCTCCACAAATCGACCACTCGCCTATATCGATCGCTTTATTTCGGTCCCAACAATACCATTGTAAGGATATTCTAATTCCCTATGCCGACCACCTCCCTAAATGGACCACTTAAAGTCGGTCCCATGGTCGGTCGATTTAGAGAGATTTTACTGTATGTATATACATATATATATATATATATATATATATAATATTAGACCTCCCTCGCGCACACTGCATTGTCCTGCCCGGGAGAAAAAACACACATTATTTCCAGCTATGTATGCGGCATTTAAGACGCTTTTCTTTTTTTTCCCTTCTTTTTACTTTAAAAAAAAATGTATATATAGAAATACCGTAAAGAGTACCCCGTATTGTGTGTGGGAAGAGTTGTTTCACCCAGACCGAGGCGGCCACGTTGGTCACGTGACTGACTGCTGGTGGACGCGGCGTCGATTCGCCGACTTTCTACTGCCGGGCTCAACATGGCACGTGATGTGAATTAATGAGGTCCCTAATGAAGAGGTGCAGCTCTCCGTGTCGCTATTGGACTCGCCAGTCCTGTTGCTGTGGATTCGAGGAAGGCATAAAACATTCTTACTAGCCACCAGGCTGGATGATTATGCCGTAAGCGTCTGTCTGGGCATTATTGCCTGGGTACTCTCTCCTTGTCTCTCTCCCTCTCTCCCCCTCTCTCTCCCTCTCTCTCTCTCCCTCTTTCTCCCTCTCTCTCCTTCTCTCTCCCTCTCTCTACCTCTCTCTCCCTCTCTCTCCCTCTCTCTCCCTCTCTCTCCCTCTCTCTCCCTCTCCCTCCCTCTCTCTCCCTCTCTCTCCCTCCCTCTCCCTCTCTCTCCATCTCTCTCTCCCTCCCCTCTCTCCCTCTCTCTCCCTCTCCCTCTCTCTCTCTCCCTCTCTCTCCCTCTCACCAGATGGGATGGCCGAATGAGTTAGAGCGTCCATCTCCCGTGTTGGTAGATCGTGGATTGAAACCCTAGTCGAGTCAAGCCAATGACTTCAAAATTTATACTTGCCGCTTCCTGGCCTGGCGCTCTGCATTATTAGGATAGGGCAAGGACTGGTTGGCTCCTTCTCAGGATAATGTGACTGAGTGGGATATCAGTTCATGGTACTGGCAGGCTGATCTTCCAGTGGGGCAGCACTATAAAGTCGCCATGAGTGTGCACTGTCACAAGTCGGTACCCGTCCTGATATGACCAACTTATATATTGCTAGGACGTAACACAACAACAAACAAACAAACTCTCTCTCCTTCTCTCTTCCTGTCTCTCCCTCTCTCTCCCTTTCCCTCTCTCTCCCTCTCGCTTCCTCTCTCTCGCTTCCTCTCCCTCTCCCTCTCCTCCTCTCTTCCTCTCGTCATGTCTTCATGTCTTCCTCTCTCCCCCTCTCTCTTTCTCTCTCTGTGCTTGGTTATTAGAGTTTTATGTCCTGGTAACATCTAAGGTCATATCAGGATTGGTACCGACTTGTGACAGTACACACTCATGGTGACTTTATAGTGCTGCCCCACTGGGAAATTAGGCCAGCAGTACTATGGCCTGATATCCCACTCAGTCACATTATCCTGACACTGAGCCAACCAGTCCTTGCCCTATCCTCTTAATGCCAAGTGCAAAGCTAGGAAGCGACTAGTGTTATTGGTTTGACTCGGCTGGGTATTGAACTCCCGATCATGCGCACAGGAGACCAGGCCCGCGTTCAGGGTACGCCTCCGAGACGCCTCCGAGACGTCTCGAGATGCCTTTTGGCTTATTTCCATTCAGGGTTAGCCTCCGAGTCATCACGGAGACGTCTCCTTTTTCAGACTGGAGACAAACAGCACCTCAATAATGGCTGCTAAATTCAGTGGTTTCAGCCAATCAGGGCGCTTCTTTTCCATTGCAAATGGCTGCTCCCTATGGCGGTGGCCATTTTCGAGGCAACCGACTGCTTTTGGTGTTCAGACTAGCATGACGTCAGGAATTTCTCCGAGACGACTCGGAGGCGCACCCTGAACGCAGCCCTGCGCTCTACCGATTCGGACACCATGCCCGGTCCCTCTCTCTATATATATAATATATATATACACACGACCATCATTCGATATACCCACGGGGCAGGTCTGCATAATAGTTAACATGCACAGCTGTCAAACCTACAATTTAGACCACTTTGTCATACTGCAAAATAGTTCTACTCTTTAGCCGACCTATAAGCGATTTCCACCACCCTCTGATAGCAATGCCAAGAACTAACGTTATTACTTCAACTCACTCTGCTGTATGCTCTGTGAAAAGGGTTTTATAGACGATTGCCGCACTCCACCACATTCTGGCGTCTGATGGCAGTGGAAAGAAGTAATGTCATGTGAGACGGTTCGCAGTGGACAAAGAGCGCAGACTACCAGTACTAGTTCCAGTGCGGAAAGTCAGGAGTTTGAATCCCGGCCGAGTCAAATCAGTGACTTGTTGCGACCTAGCCTGGCGCTTGACATTATTGGGATAGGGCAAGGCTTAGTTAGCTCAGTATCAGGATAATGTGACTGAGTCGGAAATCAGGTCATGGTGCCGGCGTCTCTCAGTGAGCAGCACTATAAAGTCGCCATGAGTACGCAGTGGCACATGTCGGTACCCGTCCTGATATGACCTTAGATGTTGCTAGGACATAAAACCCAACAAACAACCATGGTCCGTGGAAAAGGTCTAGACAGCCACTCTGACATGTATCCACTAATTGCCTATTCTCAATGTGGACTTAATTATATATACATATATATATATTACCAATATATTGTATGTATATAATCTGTTATATGAATGTAAATAAAGGAGGTACTGAAAGCATGTTTATTGCATTTACTTTTGATCTATTTTAAGCCTCCCACCTGCCTTACTAATTTGGCACTACACGCTCCCCCTCCCGACTCCCCTCTCTTTCTTACTATGTCTTTCAGTTGATACAAAACAGTTCCTAGCATGTCTGCTTTATTTGGTACCCTGCAGACTATAATTATAGGCAGTGTTGACACAATGGACCAACTGCGACGTTCCATGCCAAACTCGGGGATTCATTTGTTGCTGATTAATCAAAGGTGCAGTGTGCTCTGTTGTGGTAATAATCAGGACGGCTACCCACTTGTATGTACCACTGCGCACTCATGGAGACTTAATAGTGCTGCAACACCGGGATACCATACCCCAATATCACACTCAGTCATGTTATTTTTTTTATATATTTTTTTTTTATTGAGGCTGTATTCATACTGTCCATAGCATATAAGCCCGGGTACCCAGGCTTGTTTTCAATGCTGGCCAGTTGTAGTGTTGGTGTTATCTTACCACACAGTAGCTGCTGATAAGTAATTTGATTGCCTGCATTTCAGTAGCAGATAGATAGTTGGTTGGTATGGTTAGTAGCCTATGTTAGTTTCTTTGGATTTTCTTGGCATATATGTATTTTATTTTGTTCTACTCTTATTACTAGACTAGCCTACTCCTATTTACATATCGTAGGCTTGTACATAGCTGTGGGGTGTGCTATCTGCCTACTTTTGACACGGTTATCTTCCATTGGACGTCCCACTGGTGGGCTGTGACATATCACATGCCTATCTTACTGCTGCGCTAACCAATCGTTGCCCTATCCTAGTAGCGCCTACTGCCATATAAGGTAGCGAATAAGTATAATCTGATGCACCAGGGACTCAACACTGTACTGTGCATGCTTAATGTCTGATATGAATGAGCGAAGCGTATAATAACTGACAAAGCCGAGAGCACTATGCTTCCATCTACCGGGCAATATACTAGATTTTACACAATCTACACTGGTTCCCCAACTTTGACATGTACCCACACACATATAGATGATATGTAGAGGACTTTATAAATGGTTACTCTATGCTACTCTGCAGTAGCTGCATGCAGTAAGCACTAGATGTCTCCCTTATACCTCTCATGCTAATTGTTTAACTCGAAGCCCTGCTCTCTTTTCAGGTTCTCCTATTTGCTGCCTAAAATTGATATGTGTCACTTCCTAGCCTGGCACTCGGCATTAATAGGATAGGGCAAGGACTGGTTAGCTCAGTTTCCAGATAATATGACTGATTTGGATATCGGGTCATGGTGCCGGCGGCCTGATTTCCCAGTGGGGCATCACTATAATGTCACCATGAGTGTGCACTGTCACCAATTGGTACCTGTCCTGATATCACCTTAGATGTTGCCAGGATGTAAAATTCCAACAACCAACCAACTACATAAATGATCTACAGAAGACTTTATAAATGATTACTGTATGCTACTCTACAGTAGCTGTAGTAAGCAATGCTTTATCTCCTACTATCCTAGCCATGCTACTCTCTCTCACTTTCTCTTCAGGTTTTCCTATTTGCTGCCTCATCTGCCCTCTCATTTCCCTCTAATGTTATATAGATAGACAAATCTATGCTGTCTCTTCAGGGACTGACAAAGCCGTGTATTGCTGCCCTAGACTAGAGTCTATATAAATGTTGATGGATTTATCTGCCTGACTGGTACTAGTACTTGAGTCTGCTATTACTGCTTCAATGGCCTGTCCATCTGTCTGGGTTGAAGAGGCAGTTTTTATTATATTTCTTATTATATTTTGTATTTCTCTCTCTGTACCAGCTTATCCATCTGTGAAATAATTTGTGGTGTGTTGAGTGGAAGTACTACTGGGGGCATCAAGCATCATGTGATGAAACTCACTCCTGAGAACCTCTTGCTCGGCATCCTTTTTGTATGTGTACATTTTACTTAAGTTAAAGTTGCGCAGGCTGATGATGGCATCAAATTTTCGAAAGATAAATAATTCTCTAGATGTTATTCTAGATATCTAACTTAGATATTGGTGGACTTGGTAAGTATTTGTTGCTGCATAGAACAGTGAGTGAATTCAATAAAACCTGTTACCGCTGAAGCATATGGCATCACAGTGTTGATGTGCTTGCCAAAAGTTATTGTGCATGTTTCCACTTCAAATACCTCACAAGTTAGCCATTTAAAGTAAAAGTTACTTCAAAGTAACATGATGTGGATTATAACGATCACCCTAATATGACATGGGAAAGCTTAGGCGATATGAATTGCTGTTGTGGAGAACATAATTTGCATTTTATTAAATGTAGAACTTATACGCCAAACTTGATTTCAACAATAACAAAAGAGTTCCAAAGTGCGTGTTGATGATGAGGCCCGACTCTTTCACCAAATTCAGATGAAGAGAGAAAGAAAAAAAGGAGAGGTGGAATTGTAGAGAGGAAGAAAAGAAGAAAGGGTGAAAGGATGAAGGGGGAAAAGGAAGAAGGGAAGAAAGGAAGAAAAGGAGAAAGAAAGGAGGAAAGGGGGAAGAAGAAATAAAGAAGGAAGAAGAGGAAGAAGAGGAAGAACGGGGAAACGGAAGAGAGGAAGAAAGGAAGAAAGGAAAAAAAGAAAAAAGGAAAAAAGGAAGAAAGGAAAAAAGGAAAAAAGGAAGAAAGGAAGAAAGGAAGAAAAGAAGAAAAGAAGAAAAGAAGAAAGGAAGAAAGGAAGAAAGGAAGAGAGGAAGAAAGGAAAAAAGGAAGAAAGGAAGAAAGGAAGAAAGGAAGTAATGCACTGTGCAGCCATGTATATTTTACGTAGGTAACCCTGTAAAATACTAACGCCCTCTCGACTCTGCGTTCACGCGCAGCTACTTTGGACTTAGTCTAAACAGCGTAAAGGATGCAGGCCGCCGTTAGTTCTGTGTCCGGTAATTCAAAGGTCTGAACACTTTGGACTTTTATTCCACCTCCTTTAATTGTCCAATGTCCAAATTGTTGTTTCATAGCCCTGTTCTGGAGGGCTTGATATGGGGATGAAGTTGCGTTCACGTGTGAACTGCATGTGTTTTGGTTGGTTGGTGGGTTTTTGTGTGTGTGTTTGTTTTGGGGGGTACATTAGTTGATTAAGCAGGGTAAATTTCAATCGCGGACAATTGGTCTCTCTTCTTTCACTAATGTATATATAGTGACTGAAAGCATGCACATATTCATAAAAGCTGCTTGCAAAGTGTTGAAGTACTGCTGGCTTTTGCAAGTTACTAAAGTGGTACTCTCTCGGGGAGCAAATAGAGGTCTCACACCGGCAAGAACATGTCAAGACAGGCGCAAACTATTTGTCCATGCAGTGGCTGGTACCCCTCACAGATGAAGTACTTGTGGGAGTGGAACCAAGTATGCCCGCATATATATATATATATATATATATATATATATATAGACGGAGAGAGCTAGAGAGCGAGACAGAGAGCGAGAGAGCGAGAGGGAGAGAACTATAAAGAGAAGTGGGTGAACAACAAGGCTGACACCTAGGCGAAAAGATTGTTTAAATAATTTTTATTTTTTATTTTAAAGAGATTAGTACAGGAAGATAGAAAAAGAGTGGGAGAGTGACAGGGAAAGGGAGTGAGACATCGACTGACAAAGAATGCAGAAGGAATAGAAATGCGATGGGAAACAACCAGAAGGAGAGCGGGGGAGAGTGAAGGAGAGAGAGGAATAGACGGAGAGAGACGAAGAGAGTGAGAGAGGGAGAGGGGGCGAGACGGAGGGAGACAGAGAGAGGGAGAGAGGGAGAGAAGGAGAGAGGGAGAGGGAGAGACAGACATAGAGAAATCAAGAAAGAGAGGGGGAGAAAAGCGACAGAGAAGGAGAGTGGCAAGGGGAGAGTGCGGCGCCCATGCGTCTGAAGGTGAAGGGGTCTGTGAGAAAGTGACCTCACAGCTTGTGTTTCAAAGGCCAGGTGCAAGTAGCATCAGCAGGAACCCCTCTCCCCTCTCTTCAGGGTCCCGCTGTGCTACTAAGTCATCGCTGGTTTCGGCCATTGATGTGCACTTATTTATTCTATGCGTATGTTCTGTCATCAATATGCAGAGCATGCGCGTAATTGTTCACCAATACTCACATTGTGGATAGTGTGAATATGCTCTCAATGCTGTGTATAACTTAAAGCGTTATCAAAAGACAATTGCTCTCAATTTCTCATAACATGTCTATGTGGTGTGGGAGGTTAAAAATCCCTCGGGTCGGTAAAAGTGTAAGCGCAGGCTTTCTATCGACCAACTGTCTAATGGTGAAAACAAGTCTATTCAGACTTATCCATTATAGGGCAGTATACATTTTCACGAAAAAAGAAATGTCAGCATGGTGAAATTAAAGTTTCACAGTCCGATGGTTTTGAGTTTTTATAATCTTTCTGGAATAAATTTATTTAATTGATTAGAATAGTGTACCTTACTTTACTTTGAAAGAGCTTTCATTTTAAATGGCTAACTTTTCAGATATTTAAAATGCAAGCATGCAGAATTAATGTTGGCAAACATGCCAAAAGCTCTGAGAGTGATGCCATAGGATTATGCAGTAACAGGTTCTATTAGATTAACTCAGTATGTTGGCTTAATACTTAATAAATGCATCAGTATCTGACTTAATCTAAGTTAGATATGTAGAATAACATTTAGTTGAGTGTCTTGGTCTAAAAAATGTGATACTTCATCGGACTATGCAGCTTTAAATTCAAGCAAGTTCATATGTTGACATTTATAGTTTATGTAGTGTGGAGGTACATCGTCTCAATTAAATTAACTGATCTTCCTCCGTCTCCTGGTTTTGCGTGTGTGTAAGGCATCAATTGATCGGTTGCACATTGTGTATATTGGTGCTAAGACAGGGAGAATTTGTCAGGCAGGTTGTGTATATATTATTACCATCATTGTAAGGTGATGGTTCAATGAATCACACAACATAAGCTGTGAATACAGTGCACTTTCCACAGGATGCCAACTGTAGGAAGCAGTGATTTGATATTACACAAGAATGTTCATCCGTCTCCCGTGTTGGTAGATCATGGGATCGTGAGGTTCGAATCCTGGTCGAGTCAAACTGATGACTTAAAAATTGATACTTGTGGCTTCCTAGCCAGGCGCTCGGCATTATTAGGATAGGGCAAGGAGCAGTGGAATGAGGAAGACCAATCGTCCATGATTGAAATTTCCCCTGCTTCAGTCACTAATTTACCAACAACAACAAAAAATGACAGAATTAAACTGTAAATTGTATAGACCACACCATTCACCTAACAGTAAAACTAACACATGTACTCGCATACATCGAGACGGACGCACATACTCCTCTGCGTGGCAGCTCTACCTAAAATAATATATATAATTTTTTTTAATTAAGCACATCATACTGCGTCATTTTGGAAATGTCAGGTTGTGCAGGGGATGTATAGTATGTAGGACAGACAGTTCCAATATGCGGTCTGCCTGCAGTTGCGTTTTACTTTTAGATCAACACGGCACACTGCACTCGTGCATGAGATTCCTGGCGAATCATGCTCGGGTGAAGGAGGAAGTGGAAGGAGGAGGAAGGAGGAGGAAGGAGGAGGGGGAGTAGGAGGAGGAGGTAGGAGGGTCAGCATAGGGCCGAGGTCACTGGGTCCCCGTCCCCCGTGGTCAACTGCAAGGCCCCCCCTCCGCCCCGCCCCACCTCGACCGCCCACCCCTCCCCAGTACCCCCCCCCCCACCCCACCCCCATCCCCCCATCCCCCTTCTTGCCTCCGCATGCACACGTGTACATACATCGCATTACCGCATGGGCGGGCAGGCAATCTGGTCGTTTCTCCGGGGGGCGCCCTCCTCCTCGGGTAGACACGGCGGTAGAAGGTCCGTGTACATCTCCATTAGTAGCATTAGTGTCAATAACTCATCTATATAGGCGTAGGTAATGTACATCATCCCGGACACGCCCCCTCCCCCTACACACACACCCCATCCGTCATCCCTCATATATATGAATCAATGCGCTCTGGAGGCGGTAAATGGTCTGTCAGAAACTTTATGTGGGGCCACACAATAGACGATTTCAACCATCAACTCACTAGGTCCCTGACATGACAGAAGAGAAAGAACTAATAATTAGTAGTAATATGCTACAATTAATATCAGCTCACTGTGCATCATGCTCTGGGGGAAAGGTCTTGTAAGTTTTAGTTAAAGTTGCATACTCCGTGGGTTTTGAGTTTCTGTCATTTTCTGAGATAAACATATTAGGGTAATCATTATAATCTACCCTACTTTCACTTAAAGTAACTCTTATTTTAAATAGCTAACTTTTGAGATATTTGAAGTGTAAACAAGCAACATTAGTTTTGACAAGCTTGCCAAAATTCTGACACCATTGGTTTCTGTAGCAATAGGTTCTATTAAATTGCCTTAGTATTCACTTCTATGTGGTGACAAATGTTTAAAAATATAGAATCAAAATGAGATACTTGTTTTGGTTTTGAAAATGTAATGCTTCATCAGACTATGCAGCTTTAAATTAGCTACATGTATGGCACAAATCAGAAATCATATACAATAGCAACGTAATGGATGTGCCATGTGTACATATGTATATTTACATGTATATGCATATATGTATATATTAAACGTATTAATATTATTATGTACATATATATGTATATGCATATATACGTGTATATATGTGTGTATATATGAATATGTATACATATATATATATAGCCATTTTATATTGTTTTTAATAATCTCAGCTATGATCCTATGGCGTACGGTTGCTCCTGAAGTTGCTGTGTGGAATATGGAATGTGAGAAAGTGTTTTGATTGTGTGTCTGTTTTGCGTGATACAGCGATATTGTGCGAGGGGGTGCCGTGTAGAGGTGGGTGGGTGGGGTTGGGACTGGCGCTGAACGTGTAGAAAGGAGCGATCGGGAGGGGGGGGGGGGGGCGAACTGTGTACGAGTGGATGCAGTGGCTGCAGTGGCACCAGTAACCAGCGCGCGGCGAGCTGGCTGTGCGGGGCGTGGCCTTGTTGTCACGGGTATTGGATTGTAATGAATGGGGCCACTTCACTTCTTACAGCATTCAGCCATTAGCGGACGGAGAGCTCGGCTAATGGACTGGAGACCTGCTCACATCGACTCATATTGACTCATATCGACTCGCACCGACTCGCATCAACTCATATCGACTTACGTCGACTCTCATCGAGTCATATCGTCTCAGATCAACTCATATCAACTCTCATCAACACATATTGACTCATATCACCCGCATTCACATCAACTCACACCGACTCTTCATATTGACTCATTTTGACTCACACCAACTCGCATCAACTCACATCGAGTGACACCGACTAACAATCACACAGACTCATATAGACTCACATCAACTGGCATCGACTCACATCAACTGACATCGACTCATATTGACTCCTATCGACTCACCCCATTCAGATTGACTCACATCAACTCTCACCGACTCCTCATATTGACTCACACCGATTCAGATCAACTCATATCGAGTGACACTGACTCATATCGGCTCACATCAATTCACATCGATTCATATTGACTCACATCGACTCACATCAACTCATGCCGATTCACATCGACTCACACCAACTCACATCGACTCACACCGAATCACATAAACTCATGCCGATTCACATCGACTCACATTAACTCGCACCAACTCACACCGACTCACATCCGTACAGACAGACTCATTCCGACTCGAACCGACTGAGATGCAGTGATACAGTATCAGGCCAACTCGTACCCACTGAATCACATCGACTCATCAAATGAGGATGACTCACACCGCTAATTTCGACTGATATCGACCCGGACCTGACTGAAGCCGACTTACATCATCGACTCATAACAACTCTTTATGGACCTATGTCCACTCGGACAGACTCTGATCGACTCAGATCGACTCAGACTGAGTCAGACTAACTCGGACTGAGCTAACCAATCCATATAAACTCATTTCGAGGCATATCACCGTATAACTGATAACGACACACTCCGATTCAAACTGATTTAGGCCGACTCAGGCCGACGCAACCCGCCTTAAGCCGACTCAGTCTGGTGGCGGTAGTAAATATGTGAGGTAACCCTGGTTGGGTTGAGACGGCCTTGACTCTTACTAGTCTTACTTAGTCTTATCCAACCCACTCACACCACTACCCTCAAACACACCCTCCGCCCGGCCCCCAAGTGCCCCCCACCTAGCACCCATCACCACCCCACAGCCTTCTGACCCCTGCCCAGGCACTGCGGCTGCGTACTAAATATACACGTCCCATCTGAGGGCGGGGCTATCAAATCAACTGAGCCCCTTTGAGTCGAGATAGCGGGGAGTTGGGGGAGTAATTGGCGCGTTATTACGTCGGCCTGGGCTGTGGCAATGTGTAGACGAGCAGCTCGTGAGCAGCTTGTGAGCATTTCGTAAGCAGCTCGTGAGCAGCTCCTGTACTGGCGTTGTAACGTCGGCCCCAGGCTGTGCAGATACAAGATTCAGCCTGTACTTGCAGTAGGGGTGAACGACAACGTGGTCCAAATACGCGCAAAAATTGCGTTAGTTTGGAACAGGAATTGGAATTCCTGGTTCCACTATCCAATGGCTACTTATATCGGCACGGAGTTGGTGAAATGGGAGAGAATGCAAAAAAAACAAGATGTGCGACCATAGAATCATAGAATGCAGTCGATTTGTCTTAAACTACATGTTTTATTATATTTTGTAAATCAAAAGTAGCAGGTAAATATTAAGATATATGTCAAGAATATATATTGCTTCTTAAATTATGAATTGTTCTGCTCATTTCATTTACCCTGCCGTTCGCCATTTTTTTCTGATTGGTTGTTCTTCAAACCTACTGCAAGTACGAGGGGAATCTTTTATCTAGAGGCTGTGGTGGTGTGTAGACGAGCAGCTTATGAACTGCTCATGTGCTGCTTCTGTACAGGTGGTGATAACTTGGACGTGTTTATTGTGCTGCTACAAAATTATATTACATACTGCTGAAACGGTGAAAGTGCTCTTACTGGTTCAGATTGTACATGTTATTAGTAACATGGGTAATGCGTAGTACTGTAGACTGCATTAGTCTAGCAGTTCATTGACATACACAGAATAGTCATCATGTAAGGAATACATGGTAAAGTCATATGACCAGATCTTTAAATAGGTCAAGATGACCAATATCTGATGAGCCTTTCCGTAGCGCAAAACAGAATTATGTTTAGGCATATGAAGTGTATTTAAATAATATACCAGTTGTCCTTGATTTATCCCGACATGGAGACCGGTGTTGTCTGGTATAAAATAAAGGGTAAACAGTCTACATTTGTTGCCGCAACATGTTTTAAGCTGCACACGGCTGTGTACATTAGTCGTCCAGTTTTTGTCTGGCTTTCTTTTTATCTCTCGGCCCCCAGCACACACACACGCACACATACACGGTCTTACATAAAATATGCTCACACTGGTACAGCACAGACGGGGTCGTGTCGGCCGAAACTAGTGCATGGAGTCTAGCGTTGTCTACGCATTCTACTCCATTCTCACCTCGTCTATAACACTACCTTCTGCCCCATGTCGCCGCAAGGTAGAAGCAGTACGCGATAACCTCTAGCTGATCCGCCCCCCCCCGACCCACTACACACTCACACACACACTTATATATGTACACGCCATGCAGCGTTATGATATACCTATGTACAAGCACACCACCCACACACACACATACATACATACATACATACACCTCCTTACACACTCACACACACTTATATATGTACACGCCATGCAGCGTTATGATAGACCTATGTACAAGCACACCACCCACACACACCCACATACATACACCTCCTTACACACTCACACACACTTATATATCCACACACCATGCAGCGTTATGATAGACATATGTACAAGCACACTACCCACACACACATACATACACCTCCTTACACACACGCACACACTTATATATGTACACGCCATGCAGCGTTATGATAGACCTATGTACAAGCACACCACCCACACACATACATACACCTCCTTACACACTCACACACACTTATATATGGTCACACCATGCAGCGTTATGATATACCTATGTACAAGCACACCACCCACACACATACAATACATACATACACCCCCTACACACTCACACACACTTACAAAGTTACATATATGTACATGCCATGCAGCATTATGATAGACCTATGTACAAGCACACAATCCACACACACACACACATACATACACCTCCTTACACACTCACACACACTTATATATATATACATGCCATGCAGCGTTATGATAGACATATGTACAAGCACACTACCCACACACACACATACATACACCTCCTTACACACTCACACGCACTTATATATGTACATGCCATGCAGCGTTATGATAGACCTATGTACAAGCACACCACCCACACACCCACACCCACACGGCCCGAGTTGCTCCCGTGCAGTCAGTACCTGCCCCTACCTGTCGGGTGGCCCCCGGGGCACGGCCGGGTCAACAAACATGGAGAAAGAGCCGCCGTACCTACCTACCTACAGGAGGAGGAAGGTGTAGCTGGAGAGAGGAGGGCCAACGACACCTCAAGGGGGCTGGCTCCTCAAGTCAGGTGAGCATCACAGCCCGGCAAGTCACGCACCACACAGCAGGGTAAAATCCACGGCACACTGTCCGGCGGTCCAAGGCGGTCCACGGCGGTCACACAGGTGCGACAAGTCCGCCCGAGCGCGGGGAACAGACGCTGTTTGTTACCGGGGGGAAGGCGGCGCAAAGTCCGTCAAGTTGGTAGCATAACGCAACAAGGTAGCGGTCGTGTGGTGTGGTGGGGCGGGAGGGAGGGAGGCGAGGCGACCAGGGAACCAGGGGAGGATGGTGGCTGGGGAGCTAGCGACGTGTGCGCAGACTCACTAACTCCGTAGACGTCCGCATGGTGGCGCCACCGAGCAGCAGCTGTCTGCTCGCCCGAGCCCGAGCCCGGTGAGCAGATGGCGAGCAGCTGGTGAGAATGAACCTGGCGGATATAAGTTAACGTGGACGCTTTCCTGGATGGGCCGACTCACCACTTCCTGTTGCTCCTCCAGTACTCCAACACGCGGACGTGGAGGTAGACAACTCAGATATTCGCCCATCTGCTCGCCAGTGCGCCATCTGCCCGAATAAGAAAGGCAGTTCGCGGGTAGCGGCGTTCTTCTAAGAAGAGCGTGGATGGACGTTTAGAAACTCCATGAACAGTACATGTCGAGCTTCAAATTATGTCTTTACCAACACCAACCACCTTCACTACCAACCACTCCCACCACCGACTATTACTGTATCAGCCAACGAAAGCCACGCAGGCAGCACAGACAGCACAGGCAATACAGGCAACACTGGCAAAACATGCAACACAGGCAACACAGACAACACAGGCAGCACAGGCAGAACAGGAAGCACAGGAAGCATAGGCAGCTTCAGGCAGCACAGACAGCACAACAGGCAGAACAGGCAGCACAGTCAGAACAGTCAGAACAGGCAGCACATACAACACAGGCGGCACAGGCAGCACAGGAAGCACAGACAGATTCAGGCAGATTCAGGCAGCACAGGCACCACATGCAACACAGGCAGCACAGGCACCACAGGCAACACAGCAGGCAGCACATGCAACACAGCAGGCAGCACAGGCAACATCACAGGCGTCACATTCAGCACAGAAAGCACAGACAACACAAACAGCACAGGCAGCATAGAGAGCACAGACAACACAGCCAGCACAGCCAGCACAAGCAACACATACGGTACACAACACAGACAGCACATACAGAAGATGCAACACAGACAGCACAGATAGCACAGACCGCACAGACAAGGTGCTGACAACGACCCCTCCACACAAAAGTGACTCCTGTCGCCCACTCATCAGACTTCTACAGCGCTTTCACATGCAGTTTTTGTATATAACATGTAGTTTTTGTATTTAGTATCAGCGCCTGGTGGAGGTGGGTGGGGGTGGGGTGGGGGTGGGGTAGGGCTGGGGTAGGGTTGGGGGCTGCGGCCAAGAGTGGGTGTTCCTCCCGTGCACTAGGTCAAAGCACACACAGTGCGGCGGGCATGCGACCAGAGCAGACGACGGCTGCACCTGCTCCGTGAATGAAGTGAACCGACTTCTTCTCTCAAACACCACTGACCACAACTAACCACTAATCTTCACTAACAACTAACAGGTAACCCCACCCACTGCTTGACTAATCCTATCTTCATATCACTTCTTCCTCTGGCCTTGGCCGAACTTACTGGCATACCAGTGAATCTGGAGGGACTGAAGTTTGGATCTTGGTCGAGTCAAATCAATGACTTATAAAATTGGTACTTGTTGCTGCTTGGCGCTTGCCGTTATGAGGTCAGGACAGGGACTGGATGCACAGTGTCAGGATAATGTAACTGTGTGGGACATCAGGTCATGGTGCCAGCAGCCTGATTTCCCAGTGAGGCAGCACTATAAAGTCACCAAGAGTGCACGCAGTCACAAGTCGGTGCCCATCCTGGAATGGCCTAGGGTCTTGCTGGGGCGTAAAACTACACCAACCATCCAGCCTCCCCCGGCCCTCTCAAAGTCTCAGAGGACTGTGGTTGGGCTCTTACTAGGCTGCCTTTTTCCTTCCTCCCCCCCTCCCCCAACCCCAATTTCTCTGACCACTACCCATCAGAAGCCAACCCCCGACCACATGGCACCGCTTTCAGAGGTGCCCGTACAGTGCTGCAGATTTGCAGCCTTCAGCTTGCCAACGCAACTGAAAACTCCCCAAAACAACACTAATTCATCTATCACATCCCTTGTCCATACTGTGTATATTGCTCCCATGTCCCTACTTTGTCCATTTCCTCCATTGTCCCGACTTCTATTGCTCCCATGTCCCTACTTCTATTGCTCTCATGTCCCTACTTTGTCCATTTCCTCCCAGGTCCCTACTTCTATTGTTCCCATATCCTTACTTTGTCCATGTCCTCCAATGTCCCTACTTCTATTGTTCCCATGTCCCTACTTTGTCCATTTCCTCCCATGTCCCTACTTCTATTGCTCTCATGTCCCTACTTTGTCCATTTCCTCCCAGGTCCCTACTTCTATTGTTCCTATGTCCCTACCTTGTCCATGTCCTCCAATGTCCCTACTTCTATTGCTCCCATGTCCCTACTTTGTCCATTTCCTCCCATGTCCCTACTTCTATTGCTCTCATGTCCCTACTTTGTCTATTTCCTCCCATGTCCCTACTTCTATTGCTCCCATGTCCCTACTTTGTCCATTTCCTCCCATGTCCCTACTTCTATCGCTCCCATGTCCCTACTTTGTCTATTTCCTCCCATGTCCCTACTTCTATTGCTCCCATGTCCCTACTTTGTCCATTTCCTCCCATGTCCCTACTTCTATTGCTCCCATGTCCCTACTTTGTCTATTTCCTCCCATGTCCCTACTTCTATTGCTCCCATGTCCCTACTTTGTCCATTTCCTCCCATGTCCCTACTTCTATTGCTACTTCCGTTGCATCTAACAAAGTAGGTCAATCTCATGACTTCATTAGACTTTCCCTCATTCCAAGTACCATGTGTAGCTTATTTAAGTTCCAGGATGCCTAGTAGAAATTTTATTTTTTATTTTTTTATTGAGGCTGTATTTATACTGTCCATAGCATATAAGCCCGGGTACCCAGGCTTGTTTTCAATGCTGGCCAGTTGTAGTGTTGGTGTTATCTTACCACACAGTGGCTGCTGATAAGGTATTTGATTGCCTGCATTTCAGTAGCAGATAGATAATTGGTTGATATGGTTAATAGCCTATGTTAGTTTTTTGGGGATTTTCTTGGTATATATGTATTTATTTTTTCTACTCTTATTACTAGACTAGCCTACTCCTATTTACATATCATAGGCTTGTACGTAGCTGTGTGGTGTGTTATCTGGCTACTTTTGGCATGGTTACCTTCCATTGGGCGTCCCGCTGGTGGGCCGTGACATATCACATGCCCCTTTGCAGTGCAGCTTAGTGGGGGTTTCCTAGCCTTATTTTGCACAGATATTTTTTGTAAGTTTTTAGGTCAGGAATTTGTTGTTCCTTTACCGTTTGGGCATTCCACACCTTGGCAGCCATTTCCAGCATGCTTCTCTCTGAGCTTTTATTTGGCTTCTGGTCTGCTTTCGTAGTGGTTCATTATTTGCTCTAGTAACCCTTTGTGGTTTTGTTAGAAGTTTAATGTTTTGGCTATAGCTATATGCTAATGTTTTCAAATGAATTATTCGTCATAGCCTAGTCTTTTTTTTAACGTTACTTTAATTTGAAATAACTTATATTTTTAAATGGCTAACTTAATGAAGTGAAAATATGCCAACTTAATTTTGGCATGCACGGCAAAATAATGGCACGATATAACTAAGCAGGAAAAGATTTGATTGAATTGGCTGAATATCTCATTTGATGCAACCATAAATGCTTAATAAATAAACCGGCATCTAATAAACCTACTAAGTACTATGTTTATCTCAGGAAACAACAGAAACTCCAAACCGTCGGACTATACAGGTTTATGCCGTGGTGGGGAAGGTGTGTGTGTGGTTAGATGTGCTGCTGACAACTTGCTCCTTCCCTCCAGTGTCTCCCCCACACACTCACGTGGATCTGACTCTAGTTGGCTCCCAACACTCAGCCTTCTGGGACATAGCCATGTATTCAAACAAACCTTGCTGGCGGCTTCAGCAAAACACCACCATCGCAGTTAACTCACCAGCACCACCACTACCACCACACCACTACCACCACCACCTCCACCACCGCACCACCACCACACCACTGCCACCACAACCACCTCCACCACCACACAACCACCACCGGCAGCAACCACCATCACCACCACCACCTTCACCACCACACCATCGCCACCAGCAGCACCACCATCGCCACCATCACCACCACCACACCACCACCACCCCTACCTCCACCATCATGCCAGCACCACTAACACTACTATTAGTACTACCTCCACCACCACCCGACCATCAGTACCACAACTACCACCACCACCACATCACCACCAGCACCAGCACCACCGACCGCACCACTACCACCACCATCACTACCACAACAACACATTACCATCACCACCACCATCACCACTACCTCCACCATCACCACTACCTCCACCACTACCCCACCATCACTACCACCACCACCACTCATCACCACCACCACCTCCACCGCTACCTCCACCTCCACCTCCACCACCATCACCACCACCACTACCACCACCATTACCACCACCACACTACCACTACCATCACCACATTACCATCACCACATTACCAATGCCATCACCACATCACCCCCACCCCACCATTACCATCTCCATCACCACCATCCGACCACCACCACCACCTCACCATCACCATATCCATCACCATCATCCAACCACCACTACCACCACCACTACCACGATCACCACCACCACGACCTCCTCCACCACCACGGCCACCACCATCACCACCCGACCACGGCCGCCACCCCACCCCCTACCACCACCGTCGCGGCCAGCATCACTGCTCACACTCCGCCCGTCGAGGTGCCCTGTCACACTACGACGTGTGGCGCCGGCGTGTGCGTAACGTGTTGAAATAAATTTCAAATCAAAATAGGTTGGCATTGCGAGGGATAAAAATGGGTGTACACACAACATACACACAATGTACACACAACGAACATAATGTATGCAGAACGTATCTCTGACATATTGAGAGCGTGCATGTGCCTCACAAAATGTTCGCAAAAAGTTTGCATACGCTGACGGTACGCTGACCAACGTTACATACATTACTCCATCGCTAGAAGTATGGCACATACGTTAGGTATGCTGGAGATATGGCAGGCATAGGTTCGAAGTATGTTTGGAGTATGTTATGCATCTGTTGGCTGTACTCAGACCTCACGTTCCCAACAGGCTGAACATAAGGCTAACGTATTCCGTACGGTGACTTACGTTGAAAATTTAGAACACGCACACAATCTTTTTAGCGGCTCGACCTATGCCGACCTATGATGACCTATGAAGCCATATCACTAATGTACCGCCGTACGCCGACGTGGTAGTCGAAAATCACAAACGTCAGCATATGCTAAGGCCATACGTTGTAGTGTGACAGCCCCTTTAGTAAAATATTGTTTGTTATATGTTGCCTGACCGTTCCCTGCCTGGAGCCCATTTCAGTGATTTCCTAGAAGTGGTGATATCGTTGTGAAGTGGCGGGGCCCTCCCAGCGCAGGGCTCAGCCTCGTTTAAACCACTAAGGATGGGGAAATATAGGACAGCCCCTCCCCCCCCCCCACCCCCACGCACACCCACCCAACCACACAGCAACATCATTACACACAGCAACAATTACGTACACCCATCCTCACATACACACACCCTAACACATACACGCAAACGTACACATACATACCCATACATCCACACACATACACAAACCCTACATACACCCATCCTCACATACACCCACCCTAACACATACACACATACACACATACATACCCATTCATCCGCATACATACACCCCCCCACCCCCACGCACACCCACCCAACCACACAGCAACATCATTACACACAGCAACAATTACGTACACCCATCCTCCACAGTACACACACCCCTAACCACATACACGCAAACGTACACATACATACCCATACATCCACACACATACACAAACCCTACATACACCCATCCTCACATACACCCACCCTAACAGTAACACATACACACATACACACATACATACCCATTCATCCGCATACATACACAAACCCTACATACACCCATCCTCCCATACACCCACCCTAACACATACACACATACACACATACATACCCATACATCCGCACACATACACAAACCCTACATGCACCCATCCTCACATACACCCACACTAACACATACTCACAAACACACACATACATACCCATACATCCGCACACATACACAAAGCCTACATACACCCATCCTCACATACACCCACCCTAACACATACACATATACACCCATATATACCCATACATCCGCACACATACACACACCCTACATACACCCATCCTCACATACACCCACCCTAACACATACACACATACACACATACACACATACACACATACATACCCATACATCCGCACACATACACAAACCCTGCATACACCCATCCTCACATACACCCACACTAACACATACGCATATACATACCCATACATCTGCACACATACACAAACCCTACATACACCCATCCTCACATACACCCACACTAACACTAACAGTAACAGTCACATACACGCATACGCACGCATGCGCACACATACACACACTCACACACATCCACACACCCAAACACTGACACAAACCCTACCCACATACGCCCACACACCCACACACATACACACATCCATACACCCACACAAACCCATAACGCACTCACACACCCACATCTGCACCCACAAACACACCAACAAACACACTCCCTCACACACACATAAACATACATACCCACGCGGCACCCATATCGGACGGAGCCTGTAGATCTGGATCCCCCTGTACTGCTATCGCGTGTCACAGCCCAGATTGGCGCTCACTACAAACTATATCCAGTCGGCCTCACCAGGTGATAAGACGGGCAGGTCACGTAATTGCATACTCCTTATATTTATTAGTTGACAAAATTATATTCAAAGGTTTATCTGAAATTCTCTATGTCTGCATTATATATAATATATAGAAGTACTTATGTTAGTGTTACGTGTATATAAAACACATTTATATAGCACACACATATGATGCACGACAAGGAAGGACGAGGAAGCATGTGTGGATAAAAGGCATTTTATTCAGAAATGCCGAGATAAACATGGATAAAGTAGGCAATCATCAAGCATGAATATCAGTAGAGCAATGTAATCATGTGTAATATATGAGGTATCAGCATGGAACAATTACATATATGAGGTATCAGCATGGACAATTTAAGTAAGAAGGGTAAGGTAAATGTCAATAATAGTAATGTCTAATAGTTGGGTCCGGGAGGTGGATCCGAGGAGCCCTCCACCCTATGATGGAGAGTTGGTGTATAGGGATGGTGGGTGGGGAAAAAAGGACTGGAGGAGTAGAGTGTCTGGAGGCAGGAGGGCGAGTGGCCTGAGGCGGCCTCGGGGCTGGTTTTAAGGGAGGGGAGCGCGGGAGATTAGGTAAGGGCCAACGGCTGGAGGAAGAGAGGGTGGGGGTCCTCCCTCGCCTTGCATCAACCGCAATGCGAGCATTACGACCACACCAAATATATATACACAAACCCTACACACATACATCAGTCCGAGTGTGGGTCAAAAGGCACCCACAGTAGCATGTACAGTATCAATAATGACAGTGGAGCGGGACGTAGCTCAGGTGGTAGAGTGTCCACCTCTGAAGGTGTTGGTCATCTGATCGATCCTGCTCAGTGGACCCATTTGCAGTTTAGGCTATTTTCTGTTCCAACCAGTGGTCCACAACTGGTACATCAAAGGCTGTGCTATCCTGTGTGTGGGAAAGTGCATATAATAGACCCCTTGCTGCTTATCAGAAAGAGTAGCCTATGTGGCGGGAGTGGTTTCCTCGAAAGAAATATGTCAGAATGACCATATGTTTGATGTCCAATAGCCAATGATGAAAATCAATGTGCTCTAGAGGCGTTGTTAAATAAAACAAGCTTTACTTTTTCTTTCAATAATGACAATAATACAATTTCCGTCCGCGCCTTTATACTCGCATAATACGCATTCACCACATCAAGAGTAATTCTTCTATGCCAAATAGGATTCGTACACCTATGCAAAATATATATATATATTGAGGATTTGCGTCAAACAATTAGCACCACATGACCAGTGCTTCATCAGTCATCATGATTGGATAGAAAGTACAGCATAACACTGTCGATACGCCGCGGTGTAAATATCGCCAGGATTTTGGGTTTAATTTGACCAAATTTCACTTTTTGAATAGGCTATTCTCATAAATAACATTATTTCAACCCCGAGTGAATATTCATGATTTTAAATAACAGAATTAGATCATGGCAGTGAATAGATTTGTGCTTTTTGTTTTGTTTACCGTCAACAATACTGCCATGGAGGCGGAGGCAGTGGCGGCATTAATATCGCTTGGATTTTGGGTTTAATTGGACCGAATTTCACTTATTGAGTACGATATTCTGTTAAAGTTGCATAGCCCATGGGTTTTGCGTTTCTGTCATTTTCTGAGATAAACATATTCGGGTGATCATTATAATCTACTCTACTTTCACTTGAAATAACTTTTATTTTAAATAGCTAGCTTTTGAGATATTTGAAGTGCAAACAAGCAAAATTAGTTTTGGCAAGCTTGCCAAAACTCTGACACTACAGGTTTCTGCAGTAATAGGTTATATTAAATTGCCTCAGTATTCCCTTCTATGTGGTGACAAATGTTTAACAAGTGCACCAGTATTTAGGGTAGATATGTAGAATCAAATTGAGATACTTGTTTTGGTTTTGAAAATTTGATGCTTCATCGGACTATGCAGCTTTAAATAAACATGATTTCAACCCCGAGTGAATATTCATGATTCTAAATAATAGACTTAGATCATACAGTGAATAGATTTGTGCTTTTTGTTTTATTTACATACACCTGATAGTAAGAACGAAATGCTTCCATCCAACCATGAAGCAGGAGTAGTGTGATACCTATACGTCACACGCAAATCCTCAATGTGTGTCCGCGCATAGTGTCCAAGTGAAGGTCGAGACCGGTGTGAGGTGCGCATGTGAGCTCCTCCGAGCTGGGGTTTGGTTGGGGGGAAGAAGAAAGCGAAAGGAGGACGGTTTTGAGATCTCGCTATAGTATGAGTACGAGGTCTCAGTTCAGAATGCTTCCCGATCAACGGGACTCAATTGAGAATTGCCATATGGTGTGAGGCGGCCTTAATTCCTCAGCCAATAAGGAGATGGCGAGGGGAGAAGGAGGAATGAACAGATAATGTTGACCCCATTTGGTCGTTCCTGTTGTCATCCCCCTCCCTTCCCAACTCCCCTCATGCACCCACCTCGGTCAGTCACCTCCCCCCCCCCCCCCCCCACACACATAACCTCTTCCATCCATCTCTGTGAGCCCTCCTTCGGTCCCTTCATCCCCTCCCCTCTTACACTCAGCTCTCCTCCCCCTCCCTCCCCCTCCTCCCCCTCCCCCCTCCTCCCATCACCAATCTCCCTTAACCGGTCTGCATCCATCCCCCCCCCCCGTTTCAGTCCCCTCCCCCCTGGGTTCAGTCGCGCCCTCACCCACCTCTCCTCCTCTACCACCACTCCCTTCCTCTTTTCCCCATCTCCCATCTACACTAATCTAGCTCAACACTACCTCCTGTTCCCTTATGTATCTCCTTCTCCTCTCCTCCACATCTCCCCCCCCCCACTCTACACTCTCCCACTCCCTCCCTCCCTCCTTTTCCCCACCTCCCTTCCTACACCCATCTCCCGTTGCCCCTCCCCCTAACTACCTCCCTCCTTTCCCCACCTCCCCTCCTACACCCATCTCCATTTGCCCCTCCCCCTAACTACCTCCCTCCTTTCCCCACCTCCCCTCCTACACCCATCTCCATTTGCCCTCCCCCTAACTACATCCCTCCTTTCCCCACCTCCCCTCCTACACCCATCTCCCTTTGCCCCTCCCCCTAACTACCTCCCTCCTTTCCCCACCTCCCCTCCTACACCCATCTCCATTTGCCCTCCCCTAACTACATCCCTCCTTTCCCCACCTCCCCTCCTACACCCATCTCCCTTTACCCCTCCCCCTAACTACCTCCCTCCTTTCCCCACCTCCCCTCCTACACCCATCTCCATTTGCCCTCCCCCTAACTACATCCCTCCTTTCCCCACCTCCCCTCCTACACCCATCTCCCTTTGCCCCTCCCCTAACGACCCCCCTCCTTTCCCCACCTCCCTTCCTACACCCATCTCCATTTGCCCCTCCCCCTAACTACCCCCATGCTTTCCCCACCTCCCCTCCCTCCTACACCCATCTCCCTTTACCCCTCCCCCTAACTACCTCCCTCCTTTCCCCACCTCCCCTCCTACACCCATCTCCCTTTGCCCCTCCCCCTAACTACCCCCTCCTTTCCCCACCTCCCTTCCTACACCCATCTCCCTTTGCCCCTCCCCCTAACTACCTCCCTCCTTTCCCCACCTCCCCTCCTACACCCATCTCCCTTTGCCCCTCCCCCTAACTACCTCCCTCCTTTCCCCACCTCTCCTCCTACACCCATCTCCCTTTGCCCCCTCCCCTAACGACCCCCATCCTTTCCCCACCTCCCTTCCTACACCCATCTCCCTTTGCCCCTCCCCCTAACTACCTCCCGCCTTTCCCCACCTCCCTTCCTACACCCATCTCCCTTTGCCCCTCTCCCTAACTACCTCCCTCCTTTCCCCACCTCCCTTTGCTCCTCTCCCTAACTACCTCCTTCCTTTCCCTACCTCCCTTCCTACAGCCATCTCCCTTTGCTCCTCTCCCTAACTACCTCCCTCCTTTCCCTACCCCACTTCCCACAGCCATCTCCCTTTGCCCCTCCCCCTAACTACCTCCCCCGCCCCCCCCCCCCCCCCCACCCCTCCCTCCCCATCTCCCAGACTGCACTTCTCCAGCTGGTCTGTGTTAATAAAGTAGGGTGGCGTCTGGTGTTCGCAGTCCGACATCAGACACCATCTGGGAGCAGCTCCTAAATGCCTCCCCGTGCCCGTCACCCTGCGCACTTATCAACCTCCAGGTGGCGCGACCTGTCGCCTGGCGCTACCCACGTGAGCCCCTCACTGACACGCGCTGACCACACTGACCAGTCACCCCCTGACCACAGTCCAGTCCACTCCTCACGGCGACCCGGCGCCACCACACGGGGCGGCTCCCCCCCCCCCCCCCCCCCCCCCGACTGAGCAGGCGCAGATAAGATTTCACAGCTGAGCATTTTCGCGATTTGGGATTGCTGGAATTCTTGCCGTGCTTCACATGCATCACTGATTCCTGTATTGCTTATGGTGCATACACTCCCATATATTTTATGTACACTTGTGTTTACAATTACATATCTCTCATAAGTGTAAGTATATATATATATATATATATATATATATATATATATATAATATATATATATGTGCGCAGAGATCCTTTTTTTTTGTCACACAGGAAGTGCGGGAACAATGTTGGTATCCCTAATAATAGCAATATTAATTATTAGACTACCATATATCTCTGTATATATATATATATATATATATATATATATATATATATATATATATCGAGGCAGAAAAGGGCATAGTTGTATTCTTGGCAATAGGAACAACCATATATACTACCACATGTATATGACCAGAAGGGATGGCCGAATGAGTTAGAGCGTCCGTCTCCCGTGCTGGTAGATTGTGGGGTCGTGGGTTCGAGTCCCGGTCGAGTCAAACCAATGACTTTAAAATTGATACTTGTCGCTTCCTAGCCAGGCCCTCGGCATAATTAGGATAGGGCAAGAACTGGTGTGCTCAGTGTCAGGATAATGTGACTGAGTGGGATACCAGGTCATGGTGCCGGCGGCCTGGTTTCCCAGTGGGACAGCACTATAAAGTCGCCATGAGTGTGCACTGTCACAAGTCGGTACCCGTCCTGATATGACCTTAGATGTTGCTAGGATGTAAAACAACAACAAACAAACAAACCACATGTATATGTATACATGTAAGATATATACTGGGGCGCAAACATACATTGTTATTTTCTTGGCAATAGAAACAAACAATGGTAGTACCATATTTGTTTGTTTGTTTTGTTGTTGTTTTACGTCCTAGCAACATCTAACTCTAAGGTAATGTCAGGACCTGTGACTGTGCACTCATGGCGACTTTATAGTGCTGCCCAACTGGGAAATCAGGCCACTGGCACAATGACCTGATATCCCACTCAGTCACATTATCCTGACAATGAGCTAACCACTCCTTGTCCTGTCCTATTAATGCTCAGCACCAGGCCAGGAAGCGACAAGTATGGATTTTGAAGTCATTGGTTTTACTCGACAGCTAACCGAACTCCCGACCTTCCGCATGCGAGGCCCGCGCTCTACCGATTAGGCCACCGCGCCCGGTTGTAGTACCCTTATCTATATATATATCGGGGCGGAAAAGAGTGTGGTTATTTTCTTGTCAATAGAAACAACCATACATAGACTACCATATATATAAGAGTTAAGAGATCTATATATGTATAGATACCAGGCAGAAAGGTACATAGTTATTTCTTTGGCAATAGAATTTTAGAAACTCCATATGTACTAATGTAGACTACCAATACCATATAATATATATATATATATATATATATGCCAGGACGGAAATGGGCAGTTATTTTCTTCGCAAATGCCGAGACACTAATATTGCATGGTTGCAGTTGGAGTTGCTATGGGAAGTAACATTAGCGTTACGTCGGATCTAGTCCGTTGCCAAGTTTCCCAGCGAGCCGCCAGGTGTCGCCAGGTGCGTGGGATCAAGCAGACGACGTGATGCATTACTACCTGACTACTTTGTCTGGGGGAGAAGCAAGAGGGGCATACGCTTATCTGATTCAGTTAGCTTCTGAGCTTCGAAATGTGTTTTGATATACATATACATGTACATACAGTCCACACAACAATGGACAAAACCTTTCTCTCGGTTCAATAGCGTAGATATATACTAAGTTTTCTTATCCATGACTGATTTGGCAGGCTATAATATCCTGCTATGCCCAGACGGCTACGAGACCTTGTATTCTCAGACGGTGACCCATCCAACTTCTAAGACTGGTGAGATTAAACTTTTAAACTTGTATTTTCTGACAGTTTTGAATTTCTGCCACTTTCTGAGATAAATACATTAGATCGTTCATTATAATTGACTTTACTTCAGCTTGAAGTAACTTTGAAGTGATGGTTAGCTTTGGAGATATTTGAAGTGCAAATATGCTAAATTAATTGTTGTAAACACTTCAAAACTCTGGCAATTTGGTTTCAGCAGTATCAGCTTCGATTAAAGCTGCATAGTCCGATGAAGCGTCCAATTCTCAAAACAAAAACGTTCACCTAGATTTTATTCTACATATCTAACTTAGATATTGGTGCATTTATTAAACATGTGTTGCCACATAGAAGGGCATACTGAGTCAATTTAACAGATTAACTGCATAAGCCTATGGTGAGAGTTTTGGCATGCTTGCCAAAATCAATTTAGGATGTTTGCGCTTCAATTTTCTCAAAAGTTAGCCATTCAAAATGAAAGTTACTTCAAACTAAAGTAAGGTAGGTTATAACAACCAATTAAATATATTTATCTCAGAAAAATTGCAGAAATTCAAAACCATCGGACTGTGCAACTTTAAACATGTGTTCCGATTCAAAGACATTAAGGTAGAGGGTCAGTCCCTCTCTGTAACCCTCAGGGGCCATATGCATCGGCAGGTGCTACGCGTAGCCGGTGCTACACGCTAGCTCTGGGGTAGCAATCCGCGGCTAGGAGGAGGTTGGTGAATTAGGTCAAGCGGTATGCACCGATGTCCAAACCGGTGCGGATAGCTAACCGTGTAGTTATTTATAGATTTGGGAAATCCCTCTGAGCCTGTCGCTTCGATTATTGGTTTAATTTGACCATAATTCGGCGGCGGCGTTAATATCGGTTCGATTTCTGGTTTAATTTGATCAAATTTAATTGTTTCTGAACCGCTATTTGCCAATATCGCCCCCTGTTCCACCAAGACGCGGCCTGGGTCCGCACCGCCGGTGATCTTTCGGTTACCGGCGTTGCCGAGTTCCCAGTGCTGTCCTGTGAGCAGGTGAGTGCGGGGGCAGCGTATGCCCAAACCGTCACGGCGCATGCTGATTCAGTAGCTTTCTTGCTCCCCTCGGGCCTCCCGTTGACCCTCCCCACGTTTAAGCGTGCACTTCAAGTCTCGTCGATCATGGCGTTTGGTTGTGACAGAGGTTTTACCCTACATGGGTTGCGCCGAGGGGCAGCTCAGGCCTGTCAGGCATCCGGGCTGACTCTTGACCTGATCATGTCTGCCGGTACATGGCGCGGCTCCTCGGTGAATGCATATCTTCATGCCATTCATGTAAGTGCGGCTCCCGCAGCGCTCGGTACATTGTTGGGTTGAGCGCTGCTACTCATACACCGGCTCATGCAGTAACCATTGTGTGATCTTGTTTGTTTGTCATGTATGTTATATTCCAGAATTACCAGTATCTGATACAGACAGTCTATAGTACTCGTGGAGTAAATAGCCTATGTGTGCTTATTAGTAGTAAGTGGCCTTGTCGCCGAATTGAGCTTATTCGTTGACTGAACATTGTTATGGTCTGTGGGTTAACCGATAGTATTAGTAAACCTGTAGTATATGTAGTGACGTTTGTTGGAATCTACGAGTCTTGTTTAGTACATTTAAGAAGGCCCTGTCGCCGAATCGAATATTCAAGATTGATCGCTTCTCTGAAGTTGCCTAATTTGGTCAGATATTATAAATCTGTTTCCAAACTTATATATATCCATGTCTTGTCTTGGTGTCTCGGCGAGCGATTTGATGAATTACATAAGAAGCCGACTCTTGAAATGTCACCCTTTATTGTGTTAAAATTACTGAGATTTGAAAATTGAAAATCCTTATGAACACTATTTTCTCCCATATATAATCATCATCATCATCATCATGCTGTTGGTCATGATGCGACAAAGACTGCTTTCATAACTTGACTGCCGCTCTGTCAGTAGTTGTGTTGTGTTGCGTTGTGTTCCTCCTAGCTGATTTTCTGCTGTCGACGGAAGATGAGCTCGAGCAGCGCGGTCCTTGGTAACCCGGGTGATGACCGAGCCAGTATGGTGTTTTGTGAGGTTGTACATTTCATGAAAGCTGCCTGCAAAAGTGTTGAAGTGCTGCTGGCTTTTGCAAGTTACCAGTGGCACTCTCTCGAGGAGCAAATAGAGGTTTCACACCGGCAAGAACATGTCAAGACAGGCGCAAAACTATTTGTCCCTGCAGTGGCTGGTCAGGAGATGTTGGGAGTTCCATACATCAACCGCCCTTAATGCTGCCACAGTGACATGGCTTTCTGTTTAGGGTTTGCTCCCTTAGCCTTTGGTTCTGTCAAGAACCTGTACCACAAGGCAGTGGTTTCCAACTCTGTAAGGCAGGGGCGTCAAACTCACTGAGGTCTTGCTATACCTGCAATACCTGCATACATACACATGCACTCAGAGAAGAACCCACGTGACCCCTACTATATATAATATATATACAATATATATATTATATATATATATTGTATATATATTATATAGGTATTTTCATTGTAAATGGGGCCAATGTGTGACATGAGGGTTAACAAGTAATATTGGGTATTATCCTATTTTTTTCGCTGAGTTGCCTACCCTTGTCCATATGTATACTAATATTAATAATGTGATGGAAAAGATAGTTGTGGTTTCCATCTTATGGTAAGTGAGTCAGGATAATGAGCAAGGCGAGCAGTGGCGCCAGCATTGGAGCTGAGACAAGTAGGTTGGAGCAGTAGATGAGTAGCCCGAGGCTGCACCACCCGATTACTGGTGGGTGTGAGGAGCGAGTATAGAATTCCGGGTTATTATACTTGAATAATTCTTATACAGCATATATATATATATATAGTAGTTATATATATAAGAAGACTTCAGGCGCAAAACCACGTAAATGCCAATCCAAAAATGGAGATGAACATTGGAACCAAGTTAATTTGTTTATATTCCTTGTTTTTTGTTCATTGCTGCATAAGCATGTTGATTACATGAAAAAATGGAATTAGTGAGAATTAAAATTATTTTCAGGTGACAATCTTTTATTTAAACCACATTTTTGGATTGCCATTTACATGGTTTTGCGCCTGAACCACTGTGGACACTTCATATAGAGAGAAAGGGAGAGAGATTGGCCTATGGTGCCGACACGTTAAGAAACCACCAATCAATCAATCCGAGAGATAGAGGGATAGTTTAGTCAATATTAGTCCCATGGGCCATCACATAGACTTCTAGGTATAGGACTACATTGAACAAAAATAATGACAGTAATATTAATATTAGTATTACAACTAATAATTGCAATATAATTCAAAGGACAATTAGGTGGTGTTTTACTGTGCCTACAATGCATTATGGTTGTTTGTGTAGAACTTCCTACTACCCTCCTAACACACAACTGGCACTCTCTCACCGGGCGCAGTGGCCGATTCGGTACAGCACGGGCCTCGTATGCGGTACATCGGCAGTTCGGTTCCCGGTCAAGTCAAACCAATAACTTATCAAAATTGATACTTGTCGCTTCCTAGCCTGGCGCTCAGCATTAATAGGATAAGGCAAGGGCTGGTTAGCTCAGTGTCAGGATAATGTGACTGGGTGGGATATCGTGTCATGGTGCCGGCAGCCTAATTTCCCAGTGGGGCAACACTATAAACTCACGATGAGTGCACACTGTCACAAGTCAGTACCCGTCCTGATATGACCTTAAATGTTGCCAGGACGTATACCTCCAACAACCAACCAACCTGTCACTCTCCTTTCGTGCCACGTTGTATCGGGTATCCCTGCTTTAATTAGACTGAAGTACCCCCCACTTTGTCCAGGTGATTGAATTGACAAATAAAGCGTCTCCCGGGTGGCGAGATGTGCCCTGACGAGAGTCACGTGTCGCAGACCACGTGACATCCCCGCGGTAACGAGGGCCACATGTGGGTCGGACCGAGCTGGGTTAGCTTCTCATTGTGTGACGGTGCCTAGCTTAATTCAAGGGATATATATATATAAATATATATATATATAAATGTATATATATATATATATGATATATATATATATATATGTATATGTATATATATATATATATATGTATATATGTATATATATATATAGATAAACATACATAGACATGGATGTACTGTGAGTATGCATGTATGCATATATAATATATGTGCGAAGTAAGTTAGTGTACTAATATATGTCTATTAATACAAATGATGCATTTATGCTATGTCCCTGTCGTTCAGTGAGTTTCCGCTATCCAAAGATGTCGCCCCTTGCGAATTCATTAGGTTGGTTGGTTGGTGGAGTTTTACGTCTTGGCAACATCTAAGATCATCCTGTGCCCAACCACAGCTTGCCTCAATGTTTTCTGTGCGCGCAAACACGCGCACACATACACACATGCACACACATATATACATATATAATTAATTAATGATTATATTAATACATGTATAATATGTAGGTGTATGCATTACATGGATCTGTATGTATGTGTTTTTATGTGGATTTATATGGATTTATATATGGATTTATAATATGTAGTTATATCTATTTTTATGTATTTATATATATATATCTAAATATACAAACATGCTTTAATGTTTATCTATGCATTCATAGTTACCATGGTTTCTTATATATTGCTCTGTATAGATGCATTAGAAACGGTCCCGATGTTTTAATGTTTATTTATATATTCTTTGACAGACTATGAGTAATTAAAAGTGGGAGGGCCCTCAGGGCCCCCTATGTACTCTTTTCCCACCCACCCACCCACATTCCTCTGAAAGTTGTATCAGGCAGTCTGTGTACATGCTATGCAGTCTCTGTTTTACTTTTTTAGCCTCAGGGCGGAAAGCTGTCCACAGGCTGGCATTTGCAGCGTAGGTGTTTTGTTTCCACAGCTTACAGTTTGTTTGTTGTTGTTTTACGTCCTATCAACATCTAAGGTAGTATCAGGATGGGTACTGACTTTGTGACAGTGCACACTCATGGTGACTTTATAGTATTGCCCCACTGGGAAATCAGGCCGCCGGCGCCATAACCCACTATCCCACTCAGTCACATTATCCTGACACTGAACAACCCAGTCGTTGTCATATCCTATTAATGCTGAGCGCCAGGCTAGGAAGCGACAAGTATGAATTTTAAAGTCATTGGTTTGACTCGACCGGGAACCGAACTCCCGACTTTCCGCAGGCAAACCCGCGCTCTACCGAGTAGGCTACCGCTTACATTTACCGGAAGAGACGACGGACCACAAGATAAACGCTCCACTAGTTGTTTTTTTAAAACAAATCCTCAGATTACTTCTCACCTGCCCATCAACGATTGACGTTAGTTTTGCTATGTCGTCACTATCAATATCTCAGAGGATGGGGTTTACACATCTGGGATCTCATATGTCTGTCAATAGCGCATCGGCCGAAATTCACCTGCAAAAAAAAAAGAGAAAAAAATACCCCAAATAAACATCCTGAATCTGCATACCAGAATTTCTCCTTCATTTTTTGTACCCAAGCTTTTTTAATGTATATTTGTTATCTTCATATGTTCCACTTCGCACATTATCATGTTGCTTCCACCATCCTGATATGACCTTAGATGTTGCTAGGACGGAGCAGAACAACAAACAAACGTGTTGCTTCCGACGTCACTTTCTAACCTGTTAAATTATTTCAACATTTACATTAAATGTGTGTCATCGGCAGATTATGATTATCGTGGGTTAAAAAACCGATGTCTGTTGACGCTGAGCCAGGCGCTCGGCATTACCAGGATACGGACAAGGACTGGTTTGCTCAGCATAACGTGACTGGATGGGATATCGGGTTATGGTGCTGAGCAGTCCGGTTTTCCAGTGCCGCAGCTCTATAAAGTTACCATAAGTGCACGCTGTTACAAGTCGGGACCTGTCCTGATATGACTTTAGATGTTGGTAAGATGTGAAACCCTCACAATCAAAGTAATCCAGTGCGTCCTAGGATTACTTAAGTAGGATTACTTAAATGTAAGTTAGAAAATTTTCAATTTTCTAACTTACATTTTTTTTAATTCTTGCTGATGGAGCTGCAAAGTGCATATTCTATTGACTAGACAATGTGGATGTAAGCCACATGATACAATAACAATAATATACAAAGATATTGACTAAATACTACCGACATAAAGTTGCACAGTCCGTTGGTTTTGACTTTCTGTAATTTTTCTGGGGTAAATATATTAAGGTTATTGTTATAATCTATCTTACTTTAATTTAAAGTAACTTTTATTTTAAATGGCAAACTTTTGAGATATTTGAAGTGCAAACATGTAAAATTACTTTTGGCAAACACACAACAATTCTGACACCATAGGCTTCGGCAGTAACAGATTCTGTTAAATTGACTCAGTGTCTCTTTCGATGTAGCAATAAATTCTTAATATATCTAAGTCAGATATGTAGAAGCAAATCTAGATAATTTTTTAATTTTGACAAATTGATGCTCTGTCGGACTATGCAGCTTTAAATGAATTCTATGCTACACCCATCATCATCATCATCATCATCATGCTGTCGGTCGCGATGCGACAAAGACTGCCTTCATTACTTGACTGCCGCTCTCCATTTAGCTCTCTGCTGTGAGAGTTGCGTCCATGAGTCGGTCTTAATATCTCTCAGCTTCAGGTTTCTCTTGATGGTATCCTTGAACCGGAGACGAGGGTGCCCTCTCTTTCTGTAACCAGAAGACAGTTGAGAATAGAGGATCTGCTTTGGTAGCCTGTCTGATGACATCCTCATGAGGTGTCTAGTCCACCGGAGATTCTTTTTGATCAGAAGATCTTCCATAGAGGGCAGCCCTGTTCGTTTGAGTACATTTCATGAAAGCTGCCTGCAAAAGTGTTGAAGTGCTGCTGGCTTTTGCAAGTTACCAGCGGCACTCTCTCGGGGAGCAAATAGGGATTCCACCGCAAGAGAACATGTCAAGACAGGCGCAAAACCATTTGTCCCTGCAGTGCCTGGTCGGGAGATGTTGGGAGTTCCATACATCAACCGCCCTTAATGCTGCCACAGTGACATGGTTTTCTGCTTAGGATTTGCTCCCTGCGTCCTTAAATCTGTACAATGTGATGAAATCTTCACTTTCGAAAATCAAAGAAAGTACATAGATTTTATAACACATATTCAAGTTAGATGCTGGTGCACTCATTACGCATTGATTGCAGTTTGGTACTCTTGGGCTTTTGGATATTTATTGTGTTATTTTGCTGAACTGACCCATGGTTTAGAATGGCTTTCTCTGGCAATTCAAGGCACATGCTGAAATGGAATACCCGTCTCTGGCAAGTCAAAGTACACGCTTAAAGTTGCATAGTCCGATGGTTT
Source organism: Branchipolynoe longqiensis (assembly GCA_030323885.1). NCBI lineage: Eukaryota > Metazoa > Annelida > Polychaeta > Phyllodocida > Polynoidae > Branchipolynoe > Branchipolynoe longqiensis. Next base: position 52,499,596 of record CM059186.1, on the reverse strand, counting down.
TGAATTTCTGTATTTTTTCTGAGATAAATATATTAGATCGATCACTAGTATCTACTTTACATTAGTTCAAAGTTACTTTTATTTTAAATGGTAAACTTTTGAGATATTTTGAGTGTAAACATGGAAAATTAGGTTTGGCAACCTTGCCAAAACTCTGATACCATAGACTTCTGCAGTAACAGGTTCTGTTAAATTGACTCAGTATTGCCTTCTATGCAGAAACAAATACTTAATAAGTGCATCAGTATCTACGTTAGATATGTCAAATCAAATCTAGATAATTGGATTGGTTTTTGAAAATGTTATATTTCATCGGACTATGCAGCTTTAATTACAATGCCTACCTCTGGCAATTCATAGCATACACTTAAATACAACACCTATCTCTGGCATTTCAAAGGAACATGCTTAAGTAAATTTCGTGTATTTTGACTTCAAGCATCTCCATAAATAATAGCTTTTTAGCTTCAAAATAATAGCTATCTAAAACTAAAGTAAAGTAGATTATAACATTGACAATCAAAATAATACAATTGTCCAAAATACATAGCGGAAACTCAAAACCATCGAATTACTCCATTTTAACCATTTATTAGGTGTTTCTGTGACGACACAGCTTTGGCGATATAGTACTAGTAATGTAATCACAAGCAGGGGGAGGAAGCCGGCTGACAGGGAGTGTTGCCCCCTCCCCTCCCACCCTCCCCCTGACTGCCAGGGAGGGCTACCCTCCCCCTGATTTGCCAGGGAGGGCATCGACGGGCCCCATGTGCCTCACTGCACACAACAACACGGCGCCAAAGTGCCTTCACCCAACTGGCAGCAGACGACAAAAAAGCTACTCGTCCGGGCATGCGCAGCGGCGAGTCGGTGCCAAGTAGACGTGTAGTCTCTGGGAGGCAGGGGTTGGGGTTATGGGTTGATGTTCCCGTCGACTATTTTTGTATTAGAAGAGGCTGGCGGCAATTGCAGGTATACAAACAGGTTCGGCACACCTCCGTCTCCTTCCCCCTCCCCCTCCCCCTCCCCTCCCACTCCCCCTCCCCCTCCCTCCTCTTCCCCCCTCCTCCTACTTTCCTCCCTCCTCCTCTCCCCCTCCATCCTCCTCCTCGCGCCTCCTCTTCCCCCTCCTCCCCCTATTCCCTCCCTCCTCCTACACCTTCACCATCCCTCCTCCTCTTCCCCCCCGCCTCCCCCTCCTCCTCCTCTTCCCCCTCCACCTGCCTCTGACCCTTGTCCCCTTCTTCCCCCTCTGCTTCCCCACTTCCTCCTTTTCGTCCCCCTCCTCCTACGCCCCTCCCCCCTCCTCCTCCCACGTTTCTCCGCCTCCAGTGCCTCCTCCTCCCTCCTTCTCCCTCCTCCTCCCTCCTCCTCCCTCCTGCTCCCTCCTGCTCCCCCTCCTCCACCCCTCCTCCTCTTCCTTGGCGCTTTCTCTTTCTCTTCCCCCTCCTCCTACTCCTCCACATTCTGCTCCTCATTCTCATGCTCATCTTCCTTTTAATCCCTCCTCCGTCTCCCCTCCCTCCTTCTACCCCCCTCCCCCCCCCCTTCCCCTCCTCACCCAGATTCTCCTTCTCCTTGGAATTGGGGGTTGGGGTTGGGGGTTTGTGGCGGGTTGGGGGTGGGGGTAGGGGTGGGGAAGGGGTGAGGCACATGAGGTAGAAGTGGGCACTTCCCGAAATCCATCAAGCGGAAGTATATTCAAGTATACCCCATTACTTCGCCCCATTCCGCCTGGGTCTAATGAACCTGAATGGTCAACACACTTAATCCCTGATGTCCGAGGCATCGGGCATATGTTGCAGAATAGACTGTCTTGCTTGTAGGCCGGTGTAGTAAGTTCAAAACACTAGCCCACAAAAACACTAGTGTTTTCAACCTAGGTTCAAAACACTATGGTAGGTTCAAAACACTACTGTGGCCACGCTCAAAACACTATCCTTAAGTTCAAAACACTACCTTTAAGTTCAAAACACTACTCAAAAAAACATGCATATTCATTTTCATTTGTAGTAGGGTGAGGCAGTATGCAGTAGCAAGGGGCAGTATGTAGCCTAGTAAGGTGGGGTAGTAGGCGTTGTTGTTGGTTGTTGTTTTGCATCCTAGCAACATGTAAGGTCATATCAGGATGGGTACCGACTTAATTGTGACAGTGCATACTCATGGCACCTTTATAATGCTGCCCCACTGGGAAATCAGGCCACCAGCACCATGATCCGATATATCCCACTAAGTCACAATATGCCGAGTGCCAGGGTAGCAAGTGACAAGTATCAATTTTAAAGTTATTGGTTTGATTCGAAAGGGAACCAAACTCCCAAGCTTCCAGATGTAAGGCCCATGCTGTGCAATTCTGCATCACGGTCAGCGTATAGGCCCTACTAATACGTTGTTCAAATGTTGCAGCACTATCAACATATACTAATGCGTTGTTAAATGCCGCAGCACTATCAGTGTATACTAATATGTGGTGCAGACGCTGGAGCGCTATCAGTATCAGCGTATACTATTAACACATTGGTAAATGCCGCAGCACTATCAGCATATACTAATATGTTGTTAAAAGCTGCAGCACTATCAGTGTATACTAATACATTGCTAAGCATCGCAGCACTATCAGCATATACTAATTGCTTGTTAAAAGCTGGTCACTATCAGTGTATACTAATATACGTTGTTAAATGCCGCAGCACTATCACTAGTATCAGTGTATATTACTACTAACACATTGTTACATGCCGCAAGACTATCAGCATATACTATTAACATGTTGTTAAATGCTGCAGCACTATCAGCATAGACTAATACATTGTTAAACATTGTAGCACTATCAATGTATACTAATACGTGGTGCAGAAGCTGCAGCGCTATCAGTATCAGCATATACTACTAACACGTTGTTAAGTGCTGCAGCACTATCAGTGTATACTAATACATTGTTAAACGCTGCAGCACTATCAGCATATAGGAATATGTGGTGCAGACGCCGCAGCACTATCAGTGTATACTACTAACACGTTGTTAAATGCCGCAGCCCTATCAGCATTTACTGATACTTGGTGCAGATGCCACAGCGCTGTCAGCATATACTACTAATACATAGTTAAAAGGTGCAGCACTACCAGTACCAGGTTGAGGCTTTTATGATGGAGGGTTTGGCAGAATGTAGTAGGGTGGGGTGGTATGTTGTAAGGTGGGAAAGAATGCAGTAAAGTGGGAAGTAGGGCCTATGCAGTAGGTTACATTTTGCAGCACTACAACTCCCACTGCCATGTCATGATAGTGTTTTGAACTTGGGTAGTGTTTTGAACGTATGTAGGAGTAGTGTTTTGAACTTAACAGTAGTGTTTTGAACGTAGGTTCAAAACACTAACGTAGTGTTTTGAACGGGATAGTGTTCTGAACGTCCTACATCGCCCCACTCCATTCTCCGAGCAGTTTGCACCGGACGCGGTGACCTAATCGGTAGAGCGTGGGGCTCGCGTGCGGAAGGTCAGGAGTTTGGTTCCCAGTCGAGTTAAATCGATGACTTTAAAATTGATACTTGTCGCTTCCTAGCCAGATGCTCAGAATTATTAGGAATATTAGGATAGGGCAAGGACTGGTTGACTTGGTGTCTGGATAATGTGACTGCATGGGATATCGGGTCATGTTGTCGGCAACCTGATGTCCCAGTGGGGCAGCACTATAAAGTCGCCATTAGTGCGCACTGTCACAAGTCAGTACCTGTCTTGATATGAGCTTAGATGTTGCCAGAATGTAAAGCTCGAACAAGCAACCAACCGAGCCGTTCTCTGTTGTGGAGGTCATGCAGTTTGCCTTACAACTCTCTTCAATCTCTTCAATCTCTTCAATCTCTTCAATCTCTTCAATCTCTTCAATCTCTTCAATCTCTTCAATCTCTTCAATCTCTTCAATCTCTTCAATCTCTTCAATCTCTTCAATCTCTTCAATCTCTTCAATCTCTTCAATCTCTTCAATCTCTTCAATCTCTTCAATCTCTTCAATCTCTTCAATCTCTTCAATCTCTTCAATCTCTTCAATCTCTTCACTCTCTTCAATCTCTTCAATCTCTTCAATCTCTTCAATCTCTTCAATCTCTTCAATCTCTTCAATCTCTTCAATCTCTTCAACCTCTTCAATCTCTTCAATCTCTTCAATCTCTTCAATCTCTTCAATCTCTTCAATCTCTTCCCCATTTCCAGCCAGTCATTAGTCTTTCAAGCTTTGTTACACCAGTGATGTACACTTCCAATAACTAAATAAATTTCCCAACTCGATTGGATTTCTAGAGCTTGGATCTAAGTTAGAGTCCGATGGTTTTGAAACTTTGACACAATTTATTTCAGATATATATGTTACGTTGATCACTGTAATCAATTTTACTTCAGTTTGAAGTAGATTTTATTTTAGAGATAGTTGAAGTGTAAGTATACCAAATGCAGTTTGGCATGCATGTCGAAAGGACCAGGGGCCATATGCAGGACGCGGTGTTAGCGAGGCAAAACGCGTTTAAACGGGATTTCTGGTTTAGCGCCGAAAAGTCGGTATGCACGAGTCAGTGATAGGCCTAACACTGCGCGTTTAAGGACCGTGACATTAACCCCGTTTCATATGACGTCTAAGGGCAGTGTTAGCGTAAGCTTGTGGCCAAATCTATTCAATGCTATCATATTTAACAGAATTAAATATGCAATAAGTGAAATTTTATCAATTTAACCCTAAATTCGAAGCGTTATTAAGGCTACCGCCGCATTGGCGGCGATATTAATAATTATATTTTCGAATCGACGAACGTAAAGTAAACCAACCGCCGCCGACGCCAGTATGGAAAGCGACGTCGATGCGGCGGCTGCGGCGATTTGTTTACTTTACGTTCGTCGATTCGAAAATATTAATATTAATATCGCCGCCTTTACGGAGGCAGCGTTAATATTGCTTCGAATTTAGGGTTAATTTCATCAGATTTCACTTATTGCATGTCTAATTCTGTTAAATATGATAGCATTTAATAGATTTGAGCCTAATATATGGGTACAGACACAGAGGGATTTCCCAAATCTATAAATAACTTCACGTTTAGCTATAATGAAACTGTTACCCGCTCCTGCATATGACTTGACACAGGTCCCGACGTCGGTGATAGCTAAACGGTAACAGGCTCTAACACCAAACCCCACTAACACTGACTCCTGCATATGGCCCCAGAGCAGTAGCCACCATAACAGTAACATATTCTATTAATTTGACTTTCAATGGTTTTTACTTTTACTTTTAATTGGCATTTCAATGCAGCTATACATGCTTCATAACTGCGCCAGTATCTAAGTGCAATAATGTAGCTTCAAATCTTGGTAAATGTTTTGGTTCCGGAAAATCTTATACTTCCATCGGACTATGCAGCTTTATATTGATCTGATATTGAAAGCAAAACCAAATGTTGGATCCTAGTAATTTGGAATCAGGAATGTCATACATCTATAAATCAGGAAAGCATGCATGGATGGCCTCATGAACAAAGTCCATGTGTATGTTCAAATGCCAAGTACCCATCACATCACTACAGGTGTCCACTGGAGATCATTCTGATGTTAGGGGCGCGCTTAGCGGGAATTCGTGGAACTACAACTGACAAGTGACTAAAGGGCGCATTCCTTATGCGTAAAGCTGAGATTCCTTCTACGCGGTATGCGGCATGCAGCATGCGGCATGCGGTATGCGGTATGCGAATGGGAAGATTCCTTCTACACGGTATGCGACATGTGGCAGACGGCACATGACTGGCTATATTTAAAAAATAAAAAATAAACAAGTATACTCCATACTGCACTGTATATGGCCTAATATGGCATGTATATCCATGTACCTCTTGGTACTGCACATGGAGGTTCCTACCTTTATAATTACCAAATTATAGATAAGTATTCATATTTTTGTGGCTCTGGTAGCATTTTTACCAACCCGAACCCCCACCACAACCACTACCATATGTTTCCACTCAGCAGCCGTGACAACCCCCCTCCCTGACCCTTGTCCCGGCTGTCCGTAATTATCAGTTGCCTCCTCCAGCCTTATATCAATGGACAAATGCGACTGATGCTTTTCTATTCGCACCCCCTGTCGCATGCCGCATGCCGGACCGATCGCTACAGGGACCGATCGAGTTGTCGCATTCGCATTCGCATTCGCATTCGCATACCGCGTGTAAGGGTTGCAGCCCATTGACTTCAAGGCGTTTCGATTTTTTTGCCGCATTCGCATTCGCATACGCATAATGCATACCGCGTGTAAGGAATCCTAGCTTAATGCGTAATGCGTTATGCGTTATGCGTTATGCGAATGCCATCATTCCATACACGCGTAATGCGTTATGCGGCACACGACTGGCTATATTTAAAACATAAATATAAACAATTATTCTCCATACTGCTCTGTATATGACCAAATATTGCATTTATATCTATGTAACTTTTTGTACGTCACATGGGGGTTCCTACCTTTATTATAACCAAATTATAGATAAGTATTCATATTTTTGTGGCTCTGGTAGCATTTTTAGCAACCCAAACCCCCACCACCACCACTACCATATGTTTCCACTCAGCAGCCTTGGAGACTGTCCCGACTGCCTCCTAACAGGTCCGCCGCATAAAGCTAGGATTCCTTACACGCGGTATGCGGTATGCGAATGCGAATGCGAATGCGGCAAAAAATCGAAAAGCATCTAAGTTAATGGGCGTGATTCCTTACACACGGTATGCGGCATGCGGCATGCGAATACTGAATCGGTCCATGTACCGATCGGTGCGGCATGCAAATGCGAATGCAAATGCGTTTGCCATAGAGAACAGTGGTGAGGAAACCTGACACTGTGTGTGGGTGTGTGTGTGGGTGTGGGTGAAAGGACCCATCCCGTAATCACGCCGCACGCCGCACGCCGCATGCCGCATGCCGCATACCATGTGTAAGGAATCCTAGCTTAAACCTACATGTTTCTTCATATTTCTCATGAAGACTGCTTCCTAACAGGTCCGCCGCATAAACCTACCTGTTTGCACCGTCCCATTCTTCATATTTCTCATGAAGACTGCTTCCTAACATCCTCCTCCAGCCTTATATCAATGGACAAATGCGACTGATGCTTTTCTATTCGCACCACCTTGTCCCGGCTGTCCGTAATTATCAGTCGCCTCCTCCAGCCTTATATCAATGGACAAATGCGACTGATGATTTTGTATTCGCACCACCTTTACGCATTACGCATTACGCATTACGCACCGATCGCTACATGGACCGATCGGGATAATGGATTTTATTTGCATTCACATTCGCATTACGCATTACGCGTGTATGGAATGTAGCTCATAGGTTTCAAGGCGTTTCGATTTTTTGTCGCATTCGCATTCGCATTATGGATTACGCGTATATGGAATGCGCCCTTAAGGCAATGGAGATAAATCAAAGGTTCCTGGCCAATTAGCTGGTTGCTGTCAACTGAAGGTCAAATTATAGGATGAGATGGCTGAATGATTTTAGCAGCCATTCCCTATTGTAAAATTTACCAATATTTGAGATATTGGTTAAGGTTTGAACTATTCTATAATAAATTACAAATGGTCTATATAATGGTAAATGGTATGTAAAACCAAAGGCATATAATACCCCTGTCACACTACGACGTAACGAGCAAACATAAGCCTGACGTGATCACGTTTCGTCATTACGTTGACGTACGTTGGGTTACGTCATGATGATGACAGAATGATGTTAGACTGACGTTGAGCTACGTCACATTACGTCGTGTTACGTCGGGGCGCGTCAAAGTTTTGAACCTGTTCAAAACTTTCGACTTAACTCGAACGTAAGGATTTACGTTCGGCGTATGTTCTGTACACGTAAGGCGAACGTCAATGACGTTAAACGGACGTTAGTCAAACGCTGCTCACTAGGTTCAACTACGTTCCACTACGTTCCACTACGTTCCACTACGTTCCACTATGTTGACCCACATTAAACCCAGTGGAAACGTTCACGCAGCGTAATGGGAACATCAGGAGAATGTCAGGAGAACGTCAGAGAACGTACGTTCAACGTACGTTCAACGTTTCGCCACAGTGTCATGATGTATGTAAAGTCACATAGCGTTCTTCTGGCGATGGAATAACGTTCATAACGTTCCGTGAGCGTAATGACGTTGTCCTCTCTCGTTGAATTACGGTATCACTATGCTTTACCGATGTTACGCTCTCATCCACTATGCTGCATCCACGTTCAACTTGTGCCCAAATTTGCATACTATGCCAAGAAGTTCAACGTTTTTCACGTTCTCTCTACGCTGACGTCATCACGTCGTAGTGTGACAGCCCCATTAGGTATATGTGGTGTTGGTGATCCATTACTGATTGAAGATAAGAATTGTGTATTTTAATAGCTAGTTTGAGAGGGGCACTTCTTGAAATGTACAGAGTCTTTGGAGCTCTGCTTACATACCCCCTCCCCCACAAGTGTTATTTACAGATCATCGCACACCAGACACAACAGGGCACTTTAGCCAGACATAACCATGCCTTGGTTACAAGGATCTTGAATGTTCATTGGTTGATATAAGAATGCCTGTTGCTGATTGGAGGTTTCTGATCAGGTGTGAGCCACCATCTTGATTCTTGAAGACTATAAATATAAGAAAGACTGGAATCTAGCTCTTCTACTTTCACTCTATATCTGCTTTCCTTCCTTGCCTGCAGTGATTTCCTCTTAGCCTACCTACACAACTAAGACTGCCAGCCAATGACTTTACACTATGTTTTCATGTATTAGGTTTCAAACCTGGCCGCGTTAAAGCAATGACATGTCATTCTTATTAGCCTGACACTCGGCATTGCGAGGATAGGGCAGGAAGCAGTGGAATGAGGAAGAACAATTGTCCGCAATTGGAATTCCCTCTACTTAAACCATGAATGTAGCAAATTAAGAAATGCACAGTTTCCCCAAACATGGATACACTTGTGGATCTGTAGATTACTTCGGTTCCACGTTGATTTTAAATGAAAGTAAATTGACGACTCTCTCCACTGATACCAAATTTAGTCTCCTTGGTATTACTGGTTATGAGATATGATATGAAACATGGTATGAGATATGGTGAGCGCATTCAGGGACTCCCAGCCTGGACGCGCATGCAACTTGCAGTATATTTGGGCGCTTCCGTCCTTAAAGGGTTGCCAGACGCGGTGACCGAATCAGTCGAGCGCAGGCTTCCCGTGCGGAAGTTAACAGTTTGAATCCCAGCTGAGTCAAGCTAATCATTTATCAAATTGATAGTTGTCGCTACCTAGCCTGGTGCTTGGCATTAATATGATAGGACAAGGACTGATCAGCATGGTATCAGGATAATGTGACTCTATGGGACATCATGCCATGGTGCTGGTGGCCTGGTTTCCCAGTTGGGCAGCACTATTAAATCGCCATAAGTGTGCACTGTCACAAGTCAGTACCCATCCTGACAGGACCTTAGATGTTTGGTAGGATATAAAACAACAACAAACACTCAAAGGGTTAAAAGGGCGCTAAGATGCCCAATCTGCTGAGGTTCATTCTATGTGGGAGAATTTGGATATCATTTGTAACGACTGACCTCACATCGCCTTAGAGAACATTACTGTCCGCACCCCCCCCCCCCCCCCCCCCCCCCCATTGCTGCAACCACTCACAGACCCCCCTCCCCCATCCCCTATCCCCATCCCCATCCCCATCCCCCATCCGCCCCTCCTCCTCCTCCCCTCCCCATCCCCTCCTCCCTCTCCTCCTCCCATTCCCCCCTTCCCCCTCCCCTTCCCCCCCTCGCATTCCCCCTTCCCCTCCACTCCCCCTCCCTCCACTTCCCGATCCGCCCCCTCTCCCACCCCCACCCCCACCCTTCCTCTCCCCTCTCGCACCCCCCTCCCCATCCATATCGCCAGGTCCTGGGGCTGGGAGACGACGGAGTGACCATTAGGGCGGGGAGGGTCAATTGTCCACTCTGATCGCTGCTCCATGTCGCTCCTCCCCTCAGACACCCTGACCAGGCGTGCCAAAGCGCTGATAACCCCCGGAGAGAGGCTGTTTACTCCGCCAGGCAGAGGGGCAGTCGAGGACTACTAACGAGATAAGATCCACACACAGCTATTTCATTAAAAAGAATATGTATATATATATATGCATCCCAGACACACACATATATGTGGTAGATAACACTACATCAACAGTTTAGTGTTCAGAGTTGACATTTTGTCGAATTCGACCTCAATTAACACGTAAATATATATATATATATGAGTCAGCCTCACGAAAATGGGCCAATTCGTGGTCAATTTAAGATGTCGGCATCGCAAATCTTAAATTGTAGTGCATTTCTTTGTTTCATATTAAATTATCCTAGAAACAAATGAGGTTGTTGTATTTTCTCTACCTTTACATTCAGGATAAATTTAATGACTTTCCAACACCTATGTTAATGCTAAACTATAATTATACCGATTGACGCCGACATCCAATGCTCGACGCCGACAACTTTCCCCAATTGGCCTATTTTCATGAGTCTGACTCATATATATAATTATATGTATATGCAGTAAACCCTTAGGACCGACTTCCATTTAGGAAGGTGGTCGGTTTAGGGAGTTTTTTTTAATCGTTACAATGGTATTGTATGGGCAATCGTTTAGGACCCAAATAAAGTGATCGATATAGGGGAGTGGTCGATCAGTGGAGGTGTTCGGTTAGAGAGGTTTTACTGTATATATGTATATTGGTTGGTGGAGTTTTACATCCTGGCAACATCTAAGGTCATATCAGGACGGGTACCAACTTGTGACAGTGCGCGCTGAGGATATCAGCTATGTGATGACGATATAGGTCTGAAAGTAAAGTTGTCTTCTGAAAACACGTACTGTTGAATTCAGAAGAATAACGATTAAAAATAAATACACACTCCAAAATACAGAAATGCTTCGCCATCTGAATAGTGTTTTACTTTTAGTGAAGTTAGAGGTTGAGTTTGTAGTATTATGTAATGTTATGTTTATCTTGCCATCCCCATCCTTAGGTAATGTATACTAACACAGGAACCCGGGAAGCCTTACTGGAAGCCTTGCTGGAAGCCTTGCTGGAAGCCTTGCCCACTTCCCCTGTCTAGGAATTTACAGATGAAATTGATCCTATCTGAATTTAAATACCACAACAGCTTCGATAATGGTGACGTCATATAAATTTGATCCCGAGTCCATCCTGATATCTGGGTACATATATATCTAAGTACATTCCGCTGAGGTCGCGACGATGGACTGTTTCGAACCTTTGAAAAGTCATTCAGTTGCCAGATCGGAGTTCATCTTGTCGTCTGCAGACTGTGCAGACTCTCCTTACCACGGCCGTCTGCTCTGATACTGAAAGCCCTGGGCACATACACGTTAGTGAACGTAGTCGAACGTAGTTGAACGTAGTTGAACGTAGTTGAACGTAGTTGAACGTAGTTGAACGTAGTTGAACGTAGTTGAACGTAGTTGAACGTAGTTGAACGTAGTTGAACGTAGTTGAACGTAGTTGAACGTAGTTGAACGTAGTTGAACGTAGTTGAACGTAGTTGAACGTAGTTGAACGTAGTTGAACATAGTTGAATGTAGTTGAACGTAGTTGAATGTAGGATAGATTAACGTGGGTCAAGCATACGTAAGTAAGTACGTTAAACTACCGTGAAAAACTTTAAAGTTGCATGATCTGATGGTTTTGAGTTTCTGACATTTTCTGAGATAAATATATTAGGTTGGGAGTCAATGATCTACCTTACTTTAGTTTGAAGTAACTTTAAATTAAATGGCTAACGTTTGAGATATTTGAAGTGCAAACATGTAAAATTAATGTTGGCACACATGCCTAAACTCTGACACCATAGGCTTCCGCAGTAGCATATTCTATTAAATAGCCTCAGTATGCCTTTCTATGTGGCGACAAATGTTTAATAAGTGCACCAATATCTAAGTTAGATATGTCGATTCAAACCTTGATAATTTTTATAGTTTTTGAAAATTGCCTGTTTTCATCGGACTATGCGGCTTTAAGGTACGGCAGGTTTTGGTACGGATAAATACGTTATGACACGGATGCCGGTGCATTCAACTACGTCCACTAACGTGTACGTGACCGGGCCTTCGCCAAGGCCGGACGCAAAGGATAAGAACGGGAGAAGGGTATTTTATCTGTTTGGTGGGATAGTGTGTGTGTGTGTGTATGTGTGTGTGTGTGTGTGTGTGTGTGTGTGTGGAGCAGCGGGCAGGGGGAGGGGGAGTGGGATAACGGTGGAACCTTCCTCCAACTCTCGTCACGCGCGATTTGATCAGAGCTACTAGAATTATCCCTATATCAATCCAACTGGGGTGTCACAATTTCAACTCATCGCCATTAGCGTAGCGAATGTTCAATTGAATTACTCATTGACTGTCATGGGAGTTTGGCGTATATCTAATGTATATATGTATGTATACATGTATATATATATATATATATATATATATACATACATATCATGCCAATATAAATATATAACATTCTCTTTCTCATTTAAAGCTGCATAGTCCAATGAAGCATCAAATTTTCAAAATCAAAGCAATTATCTAGATTTGATTCTATATATCTAACTTAGATACTGATGCACTTATTAAGTATTTGTTGCCACATAGAAGGGAACGCTGAGTCGATTTAATAGAACCTGTTACTGCAGAACCTTGTGGTATCAGAGTTTTTGGCGAGCTTGCCAAAATTATTTTCACATGTTTGAATTTCAAATATCTCAAAAGGTAGCCATTTCAATTAAAAGTTACTTCAAACTAAAGTAAGGTAAATAATAATGATCAATTTAATTTACTTAACTCAGAAAAATGTCAGAAACTCAAGACCATCGGACTATGCAACTTTAATCCACATTTGCTGTTTTCATCTCCGCAGCCGACACATGTACTGGTGGCACCACCAGTGTTATTGCCCATTACTTCAAAACATTCTCACTTACTGCTGATACACACACACATTTCCCCCCCCCCCCACCCTTGATTTATACAGCCTATTATGGATAAGCCTGAATAGACTTGTTTTCATCATTAGACAGTTTGTCGATAGAAATATATATACATATATACATATTCATATATATATACATATATATATATGTACACACACATATATATATATATATATATATATATAAATATCCTAGCTGAGGTGGAGAAGAAAGAGAAAGAGCTGAGATGGATTGAGAGAGTTGCTCACAGCAAGTGATCCATACAACTCTGAGGAATGAGTACCAAGAACTGCCGGTGGCGGCGCCACCGTAGGCAAATGAGTGCCGCAGTGAATAGATCTGGGTCTGTTAGTGGACAATAAATCATCATAATAATAATAAGAAATACCTCATACGTATATAAATATACTAACTATATATATATGGGTGTGTGTGTGACGAGAGGGGGGCGCCCGCCCGGCAATTTACCCGACAGCTGAGAGGGGGGGGGGGCACTCCCCCCATGCGCAAGAGGAAATAGGATGTACATGTTACCCTTGTAGTTATACTCGTATAATGCCTTATACATCACATGTATATATATATATATATATATATATATATATTCGACAAGCAGGAACTGTGCTGCGTTTGTAACGTAGGATCTCTGCACCCAGACACCCGAATTGCCCCCGGGCGCGTGCGCAGTGGCAGTTAGAGGTGCGCGCGCATGTGTGCCAACCAGATGGTTGACCAATCAGCTGGCAGCATGCATTACCAGTGAGCGTGTGCGCCGTCGTATTCAGTTTTACTCCAAATGCGAGGCTGTTTTACAGCTACCGTTAAAACATACACACTCGCACATAAACTATGCGCACAAATAGATCACACCGGTCGAGGTCTGGACAGCGGTATAATATACAGCGAGATATGTAAGGCACCGTGACAGCAGTTATACCAGAACTATCTGTAAGTGTAACTTGTTATAGCAATATATATATATATATATATATATATATATGTACATGTATATATTATATAAATGTATGTATATATATATATGCATGCATGTGTATAAACTACACACATATCCACATGTACAGGTGTACGCAGATCCACATATACACATATACACATGCACACATATATACATATACACATATACACATATAGATATACACATATACACATGGACTTGCACACATATACATATACATATATATATATCATATATATAATCATATATATATAAACTTATGATATATACAAATATATATATAATATACATATATAAATATATGGATATGAGTCTCGCTAGCAATATAATATATATGGATTATGAGTCTTGCTAGCCATATGTATATATGGATATGATTATAAGTCTCGCTGGCCCTATATATATGGATATGAGTCTCGCTAGCCCTATATATATGGATATGAGTCTCGCCAGCCTTATATATTTGGATATGAGTCTTGCTAGTCCTATATATATGGATATGAGTCTCTCTAGCCCTATATATATGGATATGAGTTTCGCTAGCCTTATATATATGGATATGAGTCTCGCTAGCCCTATATATATGGATATGAGTCTTGCTAGCCCTATATATATGGATATGAGTCTCGCTAGCCCTATATATATGGATATGAGTTTTGCTAGCCCTATATATTTGGATATGAGTCTCGAGGGCCCAATATATATGGATATGAGTCTCGCTAGCCCTATATATATATATTTATATGGATATGAGTCTCGCTAGCCCTATATCTATGGATATGAGTCTCGCTAGCCCTATATATATGGATATGAGTCTCGCTAGCCCTATATATATGGATATGAGTCTCGCTAGCCCTATATATATGGATATGAGTCTCGCTAGCCCTATATATATGGATATGAGTCTCACTAGCCCTATATATGGATATGAGTCTCGCTAGCCCTATATCTATGGATATGAGTCTTGCTAGCCCTATATATATGGATATGAGTCTCACTAGCCCTATATATATGGATATGAGTCTCGCTAGCCATATATATATATGGATAGGAGTCTAGCTAGCTCTCTATATATATGGATATGAGTCTCGCTAGCCCTATATATATGGATAGGAGTCTCGCTAGCCCTATTGCTACATCTCTAGGTGAGAAATAGTTCTGAGCCTGTAGAAGACAGGCGCTTGTTGTTGCTTGAACTGATGGCGGATGCGGTGGCACACCGACCAGTCTGGCTGCCACTGGTTGCTGTTGACGTCTGATGGCTGTTGTTGATCTCTTCAACATATGGCTGATGCGCCGCCGCCCGCCCGCCAGGTGGCCAGTCGGAGGGCGTTCCCGTCTGTGTACGTTGAGGGGGACCGAGGTTTTCATCAGAGTGCGTTCACGCCGTGCCCATCTGTGTACGTTGGATGGACCAAAGTTTTCATCAGTGTGTATTCACACCGTGCCCGTCTGTGTACGTTGGGAGGACCAAGGTTTTCTTTTTTTTTCTTGAAGATTTATACTGCCTATCACGGATCAAGCTAAGATTCCATATACGCGTTATGCGGTATGGTATGTGAATGCGACTGCGGCAAAAAATCAAAAAGCATGTAAAGGCATAGTAGTGCTTCCATTCATCCGAATGTGAATGTGAATGCGAATGCGAATGCGAATGCGGCAAATGGATCAACCCATGGACCGATTGGTACGAATGCGAATGCGAATACTGCTGCGTTTGCCATAGAAAACAATAGTAACTTTTATCTTCCTTCACAAATTTGGAGCAAAAAACCCCAAAGATGCCATAGGTATCTTTTTTGGTGTGTTTGTTTGTTTGTTTAATGACCCCCCATAACAAAAAGTAAACACCGGCTATTGGGGGTTGGTATATATTTATGCCGCACATAAATGCCGTGACATAGATCACGAAGCTCTGGACAACATCCAGCAGCACATTACCAAAACATGCCTCGATGAGATTCCAACCATGGATGAGATGGCCAGAGCAATCGCCAGCCTGAAAGATGGCAAAGCACCTGGGGGTGATGGAATTCCTGCTCAGGTATGGAAGCACGGAGGAGACAATCTGTTCAACAGATTGCACCAACTAATCACCAATGCCTGGGAGGAGGGTTCTGTACCCCAAGCATGGAAGGATGCCAGCATTGTAACCATCTACAAGAAAGGTGATCGAACAAACTGTGGGAACTACAGAGGAATCTCTCTTCTTTCCATAGCAGGCAAGATCTTTGCCAGGATCCTCCTCAACAGACTATCTATTCACATAACACCTAATGTAG
Organism: Branchipolynoe longqiensis; assembly: GCA_030323885.1. Lineage (NCBI taxonomy): Eukaryota > Metazoa > Annelida > Polychaeta > Phyllodocida > Polynoidae > Branchipolynoe > Branchipolynoe longqiensis. The sequence goes on along the minus strand of CM059186.1, from coordinate 52,483,287 downwards.
TTCCTGAGTCACAGTGTGGCTTCAGAGGTAACCGGGGCACCGTGGATATGATATTTTGTCTCCGACAGCTACAAGAAAAGTGCATTGAGCAGGACTGACCACTGTACATGGTATTTGTCGATTTCACTAAGGCATTTGATACAGTCGGGAGGACCGGGCTATGGCAGCTACTGAGGAAGTATGGATGCCCAGAGAAGTTCACAACTATGATCGAGGCTCTACATACATGAATGATGACGCTAGTGTTGGAGGGGAAGTCTTGGAATCGTTCGGGGTTACCAATGGGGTCAAGCAAGGTTGTGTACTGGCCCCCACGCTCTTCTCCATCTTCCTATCAGCAATGCTCGATGAGGCTTTCCGAGACATGGGCGATGGCATCTAGATACAGTCCAGACAGAGTGCTGACCTATTCAATGTCACACACTTCAGAGCGAAGACCAAGACTACTCAGATACTGGTGAGAGAGCTGCTATTCGCAGATGACAGTGCACTGGTTGCCCTCTCTGCTGAAGAGATCCAGAAAATAGTGGACGCTTTCTCCGATGCATCAACAAAGTTTGGCCTGAAGATTAACATCAAGAAGACGGAGGTGCTGTACCAACCCAACTCTACAAGAACCCGAGAGGAGGATATCATGGTTGATGGAAACAAGCTGAACTCTGTTTCGGAATTCACCTACCTCGGAAGCACTATATCAAGTGATGGACGCATGGATGCTGAAATACATAGGAGGATGGCCAAGGCTAGAGCATCTTTCGGCAGACTACGCCGGAGACTCTGGAACAACCACCATGTGTCCATGCAGGTCAAAGGCAAGATCTACAGTGCAATCATGCTATCCACCCTATTATACGGATCCGAGGCCTGAACAGTGTACAGACGACAGGTGAAAAAGCTGCATGCCTTCATGATGCGACATCTGTGTTCAATCATGAGGCTAACCTGGACAAAGTGACAAATAAGGAAATACTCGAACGGACGGGGCTGCACTTTATGGAAGATCTTCTGATAAAAAAGAATCTCCGTTGAACTGGACACCTCATGAGGATGTCATCAGACAGGCTACCAAAGCAGATCCTCTATTCTCAACTGTCTTCTGATTACAGAAAGAGAGGGTGCCCTCATCTCCGGTTCAAGGATACCATCAAGAGAAACCTGAAGCTGAGAGACATTAAGACTGACTCATGGACATCACTCTCACAGCAGAGAGCTAAATGGAGAGTGGCAGTCAAGTAATGAAAGCAGTCTTTGTCGCATTGCGACCGACAGCATGATGATGATGATGATGCCACACATACCACATTCGCATTCGCATGCCGCATACCGCATACCACATATATGGAATCTTAGCTTAAGTCTGAATAGGCTTGTTTTCACCATTAGACAGTTTCTCGATAGAAAGCCCGAGCCTACACTTTTACCGACCCAAGCGATCTTTAACCTCCCACATCACATAGACATGGTATGAGAGCATCGGGCCTTTGATGACGCTGTAAGTTATACACAGCAGTGGAAATCCAAATTGGTAGAGGTGGGGGCACAGGGAATCGAACCACTGACCTTCAGATTAGGAGTCCAACCTATAAAAAAAGTCAGACACTAACCACTCCACCACAGAGAACACCAACACTCATCAGTGAGTATTCACACCGTGCCCGTCTGTGTACGTTGTGGGGAACCAAGGTTTTCATCTGTGTATATTCACGCCATGCCCATATGTTTATGTTGGGGGTACCGAGGTTTCCATCAGTGTGTATTCACACCGTGCCCGTCTGTGTACGTTAGGGGAACCAAGGTTTTCATCAGTGTGTGTTCACACCATGCCCGTTTGTTTATGTTGGGGGTACCAAGGTTTTCATCAGTTTGTATTCACACCATGCCCATCTGTGTACGCTGGGAGGAACCAAGGTTTTCATCAGTGTATATTCACACCGTGCCCGTCTGTGTATGTTGGGGGTACCGAGGCTTTCATCAGTGTGTATTCACGCCGTGCCCGAGTGTTTATATATAAACAGGAGCCTCGATTTGAGCAAGCGTTCGTACTGGGGTGATGAACGCCTGTCTCAACTCCACCTCCCTCCATCTGCCCCACCTGCCCCCCACCTCCACCCACCTCCCGCACCTGCCACAACTTCCCCCACTGCCCCACCTCCTCCACATCCACGCTATCCCCCGCCTCCCCCCCCCCCCCCATCCCCGATGGGATCAATTCTCGGTCGAGTTAAACCTAAAACTTATCAAATTGATATTTGCCACACGACCTTGCCTGGTGTTCTGCATTATTAATAGTACAGATAAAAACTAACTGGTTGGCTGATTGTTAAAGGTAATATTGCTTAATTGGATAGTTGCACGGTATCCCAGTTGGACAACACGATGAAGTCGTCATCAGTGCGCACTGCCACAAACAGGTCAGTGCAGATGTAACCGTAGATGTTATTATGACGTAAAACCCCACGTAAATGGAGGTAACCCACACAAAACCCCCGGCGCATGCTTTCATTGGACCTAGATGTGAAGTGGACCTAGATGTGAAGTGGACCTAGATGTGAAGTGGACCTAGATGTGAAGTGGACCTAGATGTGAAGTGGACCTAGATGTGAAGTGGACCTAGATGTGAAGTGGACCTAGATGTGAAGTCGACCTAGATGTGAAGTGGACCTAGATGTGAAGTGGACCTAGATGTGAAGTGGACCTAGATGTGAAGTGGACCTAGATGTGAAGTGGACCTAGATGTGAAGTGGACCTAGATGTGAAGTGGACCTAGATGTGAAGTGGACCTAGATGTCAAGTGGACCTAGATGCCAAGTGGACCTAGATGTCAAGTGGACCTAGATGTCAAGTGGACCTAGATGTCAAGTGGACCTAGATGTCAAGTGGACCTAGATGTCAAGTGGACCTAGATGTCAAGTGGACCTAGATGTGAAGTGGACCTAGATGTGAAGTGGACCTAGATGTGAAGTGGACCTAGATGCCAAGTGGACCTAGATGTCAAGTGGACCTAGATGTCAAGTGGACCTAGATGTCAAGTGGACCTAGATGTCGGTCAAATCAAAGCTGCACATTCCGATGGTTTGGAGCTTCAGTCACTTTTCGAGATAATAATATTGGGGGATTGTTATAATCTATCTCACTTTAATTTGAAACAACTTCTATTTAAAATAAGTAACTTGTGAGATACTTCAAACAGGGAAAACTAATTTTGGCAAGTACGTCAAAACTCTGACCCCATAGACTTCAGCACTAATAGGTTCTATTAAATAGACTTAATAGTCCCTTCTACTGGGCAGCGACAAATGCTTAATAAGTGCATCAGTATCTAAATTAAGTATGTAGAATCAAATCTAGATAATTGCTTTGGTTTTGACAAATCTCATAAATTTCATCGGACTATGCAGCTTTATTGAACAAGAGACGTGGGTCGGTAGAGTTCATTACTGAATCGATATATCACGTTTCGCGTATGGCCGACATACATCCCAGACGCTACTACTTTACTTACTACAGTAAAGCCTCTCTAACCAACCACCTCCACAAATCGACCACTTCCCTATATCGATTGCTTTATTTGAGTCCCAAACGATCGCCCATACAATACCATTGTTATGATAAAATAAATTCCCTAAACTGTCCACCTCCGTAAATGGACCATTTAAAGTCAGCCCCATGGTCGGACGATTTAGAGAGCTTCATAAAAAGTAAAGTTTGTTTTATTTAACGATGCCTCTAGAGCACATTGACTTTTATCATCGGTTATTGAACATCAAACACATGGTCATTCTGACATATTTCTTTGGAGGAAACCCACTGCCACCACATAGGCTAGCTACTCTTTCCGATAAGCAGCAAGGGGTCTTTTATATGCACTTTCACACAGACAGGACAGCACATACCACAGCCTTTGATGAACCAGTTGTGGACCAATGGTTTGAACGGAAAATAGCCCAAACTGCAAATGTGTCCACTGAGCAGAATCGATCGGATGACCCACACCTTCACAGGTGGACACTCTACTGCCTGAGCTAGGTCCCGCTCACCATTCAGAGAGGTTTTGACACTGTGAGACATGGGCAGTGTGTGTAGCACATTAAGGCACACAGCGCGGCGGTGGACCAGATCCCCGCCCCTACAGGACCTCCCGCCGTGTCCTGCTATTGATATTCCCTTGATGGATTTCTGAATCAGGAAAATGCATTGGTCACGTGCCCACTTCCATCATCAAAGGCCGAAGCTAGGCCATCTAATAACCTTCAGTGTTTATCCAAGGTCAAATGCCCTGACCCTTCACCCTGACCCTCCCCCCATCCCCTGAATTTCATGCTCGCGCCTAGCCCCTATTAATAATAGAGACCTAAACTAAAGTGTGCCCGGTGTTACTAACCTAAATAACATTCAATTCTAAGGATTCTTTAGATTTTTATTTTTATTTTTAAAGATCCGCACATGAATATTACATGACTTATGATGGGAAACATTAACTGGTGCCGGCGACATTGAATCCCGTTTCCTATTCATAGCCTGACGCTCGGCATTAATACGATAAGGCAAGGACGAGTTAGCTCAGTGTCAGGATAATCTGACTGAGTGGGATATCGGGTCATGGTGCCAGCGGCCTGATTTTCCAGTGGAGCAGCACATTAAAGTCGCCATGAGTGCCCCCACCTCTGCCAATTTGGATTTCCACCGCTGTGGATAACTTACAGCATCATCAAAGGCCAGTTGCTCTCATACCATGTCTATGTGGTGTGGGAGGTTAAAGATCCCTTGGGTCGGTAAAAGTGCAGGCTCGGGCTTTCTATCAACAAAGTGTGTAATGGTGAAAACAAGTCTATTCAGGCTTATCCATAATAGGCAGTATACATCTTCAAGAAAAAGAAAAATTTTAAAAAATGAGTGTGCACTGTCACAAGTCGGTACCCGTCCTGATATGACCTTAGATGTTGCTAGGATGCAAAACAACGACACACACACCTATTCCTAATATTCACGGATTAGTTTCGTCTCTTTACACCACGCATGGTGTGGACTGCTTGGTGAAGTGCACAGATTAGAAGTGGTGCTAAGATGATATGCTAACTATTATTATTAATGCTAGTACCGCCCGCAGTTTGGCAGCCATCAGCATCTGTACACCTCCCCACCCCACCCTCTCCACATACCCATACATGCATGCACTCCCCAACTCACCGGGCGTGGTGGCCTAATCGGTAGACCGCTAACCTCACGTGCAGGAGATCGGGAGCGCGGTTTCCAGTCGAGTCAAACCAATGATTTATAAAGTTCATACTTGTCGCTTCCTAGCCTGTCGCTCTGCATTAATAGGATAGGGCAAGGACTGGTTAGCTCAGCATCAGGATAATGTGACTGAGTGGGATATCAGGTCATGGTACCAGCGGGCTGATTTCCCAGTGGGCAGCACAATAAAGTTGCCATGAGTGCACACTGTCACAAGTCGGTACCCGTCCTGATATGACCTTCGATGTTGCCAGGATGTAAAACTCCAACAACCAACCAAACCCCACTCCATCAACATACCCATACATACACTCCCCAACTCACCCACCCTCACCCACCCTCCTCCCTCGCCTCCCTTGCCCTACGCGCCGCCACCGCCACCAGACGGCGCCCCGGCCGTCCGGGGTGTCGCCTCGATGCTATTTATTAATGTTATGATTGGAACAAGATGTGGGCGAACAAATTAGGCGCCGGCACCAAACAGAACCAGGCTCTCGCGAGAGTTGCTCCCACCGGTCACGTGACTGGAACTGGCATCGATCGTGATCTCTGGTGGGATTTAGGGGTCCCTCTCCCCCCTCCCCCCTCCCCCCCCCCCTTCACCCCCTCTCCCTCCTCCCCCACATCCTTCCTCCCTCTCCACTCCCATACAGCTCCGGCCCAGCTGTTGGGCTGACCTATGACTTCTAGGAAGGACTTCTGAGAATTCCTCCTCAACCGCCCTCTTCCTCCCTCCGTCCCCCATACCCCCTCCCCCCATTCTCTCCCCCCCCCCCTCCCCACCACCATTCTGGGGCGTGGGTCACTGGCTGGGATGCACGTCTGTTGTTGAAGTGCTCGATTTGGCTAAAGTTGGCTCCAAGAAAGGTTTTAGAAGCTGATTGAGGTCGTGAATGCTTGGATTTCCACAGGGTGGGCTTCACTCTGGCTTCATTGATTGTTTGTTGGGGTTTTAAATCCTAGCAACATCTAAGATTGTATCAAGATTGGTGTGGACTTGTGACACTGACAGTGCGCATTCATGATAACTTCATAGTGCAGCCCCAATGGGAAACCGGGCCACTGACATCATGACCCCACTATCCCACTCAGTGAGAGCCTGCTACTGAGCAAACCAAATTGCCCTAGCCTGTTAATTCCGAGCAACAGGCCAGGTACTGACAATAATCAATTTGGGAAGGTAATGATTTAGTTTCATTAAAGTAGTTCCACAAAGACATTTTCTCATACATACATTTAGTTTCCTTATTTGCAAAACCGAATCTTTAGTGAGTGCATCAATATATAAGTTAAATACAAATCTAAAAACTAGCTAAATTGTTTGATTTTGAAAATTTAATTGTTTTCATCGGTTTATGAAATTTAAGCAAGAAGTGGATTGGAGAGTAAATCAGCAATTGGAAATCAATCAGCAATATTATCCTGAGGTTACCATCACCTGATACAGACACGTTGACCAGTGATGTCACTATCATCAAACTATGTGACTCGGACCTGCAATGGTCTTGTTGGCAAAATGAACAGACTGATCCTGTTTTTGTTTTATACATCAGATACGTCAGTGTGAGGCTGTCAAAAAGCATCACGGAGAACTGGAAAGTGCACCAGGGCTCCAAAACATAAGTCTCACAAACTTTTCTAAATTTCACTAGCCAAACCCTAAATCCTAAGTATAATAAGGTACAACTAACACACGCTGTAATGTTCATGTCTTCCTCCGTGTGCACAGGTAAAAGTAAAAGTAGTGGAGGTATGCATGACTATCCATTACAAGGGGCCATGTGTGCTGTATGCACCAGCACATACACGCCAAATCCATCAATCACTAAGTTAAAATAAAATCAAAACAAAATCAAAAACTCATGAAATCAAGCAACCACTATCCTAAAGATATTATGTAAAGTAAGTAAAATAAATATGGTAGAAGAGATTGAATGCACACTGGGAAGGGGCACACACTTCGCCTACCTAAGAGCGTATCCAATAAATTAGACATAATAAAAATGCTTCGTAAAAAAGACAATCTAGATGTACTAACATTATCATAGACATGGTTCACTGACAAACCCCAAAACAACACCCTCAATATAGTCGGATATAGGTTTGTAAGTAATGACAGACAACACATTAATGCAATGAACAAAACAAAGAAGGGTGGAGGTGTTGCCATTTACTGCAAAGCCACCAAAAACCTAGACACTGAAAGACTAAAACCAACAAATCTCTCAAATGAGCACATAGAACTACTATGGTGCCTAATAAAAAATGAAAAACAAGCAAATGTAGCCATAGCGAGCCTCTATAGGCCACCATCAGGTGAAATTGAAGTATTTCTTGAAGAACTAGAAAAGAGCATAAACACTGTAAAAAGATCAACGAATGCAGAAATCTGTGTGCTAGGGAACTTCAATGTGAATTACAGTAGCAATGAAAAAAATTAACTAATGCTGCAAACCACCATCAACATCTTATGCCTGCAGCAGCTCATCATAAAATGGGGCACTAGAAGCTGGGGTATAAGCGACCACAAACTAGTATATGTAACCAGGAAAAAGCTCAAAAGCACAAATCACTATGAATACAAAATGGGCAGGTCCCTTAAAAACTACTCAGAAGATACATTAAAAAATCATCTGCACCAAAACTTAAAAACATCACACAAAACAGAGGTGATGTTGATATCTATTGGGACAACATCATCACAGAAATAAGAGATGTGCCCCATAAAGAAAATAAAAATACAAAAAAAACAAGACCTTTGGGTAGACAAAGACCTCCTAACACTCATCACAACCAAAAGTAAACTGGGTGATAAAGCAAAGTGCGCAGAAACAATAGAAGACAAACTGGCCTACAATATCGCTAGAAACAACTCTCTTAAAGCTGTGAGAACAGCAAAAAAGAAATACATAATAAAGCAGGACAAAGACTGGGGAAGCAACACAAACAAATTCTGGGAAAATGTAAACCTATTATTCCCAAAAAATAACAAAGAAGAGCATACAAAGGGGCAATGCTCACAGACAAATATGCAGCAAACAAACTGAACACACACTTTGTCACAATAGGGCAAAAGCTGTCAGAATTATTTTTTTAAAGATGGGGAAACAGATCAGGAACTGTGCAGAACAAAATCCCCACCTGCAAAACAGATATGATAGAAGTAAAAAAATTAATAAATGACATAGACACGAATAAGCCAAGTGGAATAGATGAAATACCAACCAAAATACTGGAAGAGGCACTCTAAGCCATCGCGGCCACTATAGTAGACCCATTCAATATCTCCTTTGAGCAGGGGCATTTTATCTCAGCCTGGAAAATGCCAACCATCACCCCCATTCACAAAAGTGGAGACAAAGAAAACATGGGAAACTATAGGCCAATATCAATTCTTCAAACCCCAGGCAAGCGCATTGAAAAAAGTGTTAGATCGACACATAAATGAACACCTGGAAAAAACCGATATACTAAACAGGGCTTCAGGAAACTGCACTCCACATACAAAATAATAGCTAACCTAACAAATGACATACCGGCATCAATGAACCAAAAACAATTAGTTGGAGCAGCATTCATTGACTTTAGCAAAGCATTTGACACAGTATACCATAAAATACTACTGGAAAAACTAAAAACCATGGGCATACGATCCAACACTATGGATTGGATAAAATGCTACCTGAGCAACAGGCAACAGAAAATAAAAATAAACAATACACTATCAGACAACCGACCTGTCACATGTGGTGTACCCCAAGGGTCAGTGTTAGGGTCACTACTCTTTATAATCTATATAAACGATCTAGAAAAATGGTTGCAAACTGAATGCCTCCAACTATCTGCAGAGGACACTGTCATTTACACAAAGGGCACTACAGAAGAGGAGGTAATAGCTAAACTAAATAAACTCCTACCAAAACTAGACGAGTGGCGTGAGTCCAACAAATAACCATCAACACAAGCAAATCAAAAACAGTACTCTTCTCGCATAAACAAATGCCAGAAAGAAAACTACACTGTAAGTTAGGAAACCAAACATTAGAAAGTGTAGACCATTACAAATACCTAGGCCTTGAGTTGGACAGCCAACTAAACTACAACCTATGTATAAATAAAATTATCCAGAAAGTAAACCACAAACTGTGGCTATTTACAAAGCTAAGAGACTACATGACACAAGAAATGTCAATACAAATCTTCAAGGGCATGGTGCTCCCCTATTTTGACTATCGAGATGTAAACTACATGGGTGTGAGAAAAGAACCACTAAAAAAGCTGCAAATACTGCAGAACAGAGCCATAAAAATCTGTCTAAGAGTAGACAAGCTGCACCCCGTCTATGACATACACAAAAGAACCAAAGTGAATTTACTAGAAAATAGGAGAATAATTCATTTGAAAACATTAGCATATAGGTATAGTCAAAACAATAAACTCTTAACAATGCTGGCCAGCATTGAAAACAAGCCTGGGTACCCGGGCTTATATGCTATGGACAGTAAAAATACAGCCTCAATTAAAAAAAAGGAAAAAAAAGTGACACAATATCTGTGAATGTATTGCAGGCATAACTTTCGGGCCACATGCTTGTAACCTGAGGCAGCAGATCTATTCACACCTAATATCTACTGCACCTCAATAAGTCACACCTGTAAGAAAGTTGGAGGTGTGAGTAGCTGTGGTTAGCTGACGTATCGCCTGGAGGGTTCATCATACGCATATTGAAAAAGAAAACCCTCCATAATGTGAATAATATTTCCTCTGCTCCCGGTAAAGCCACATCCATATATGATGTATAATTTATTATTCAAATATGAAATAATGATTATGATAATGTCATAACATATTTCGTCGCTGTGGAGTTAAAACACTCCTTCCCTGCAGGTTATGCGACTACTAGTGCCGCCATTGGCAATTCACAACGCTTCAATATACATGTATATTGAAACTTCCGAGCGAGTGGCGTGCGAAAGCTCCAAACATGGGGGGGCGGGATGGAATGAAGCATGCCGGTATGCCCCCACCCAGGAAGGGGGGGGGGGGGTAGGAGCAGGACACTACAGATATTATTACACGCAATAACAGTCTTATCACTATACATATATATACATATATAATAGTTCTGTTGCAAATATATATATTTGATGTATAACGCATTATGTGAATATAAAGGCGTGGAAGGGAATTATTTTGTTATATATTTTATTACAGTGAATACTCTGTACTGCCTCCTACCCATGCTCATGACTGGTGGCGCCACCTCCGGAGCTCCTCCACACCTGCTAGCGTAGGGAAACCTCACTGGCGTCGCAGGACTTTGTCTATGGTATGTATATATACATGTAATAGAACTGTCCTGCTGTAATTCTCGCCAGATTAATACATATTTCAAAGCGTACTTTCATATCGATCATGGGTGACATCAACAAGTTTGTATTCGGGCACATTCATTAGGGGCGTAATCAATTAATCAATTTGGGTCACCCGACCCACTTTTTGGCAAATGCTGACATCCTACAGACTTTGGTCGAATAATTGAATACGCTTCTTCACGCTCGGGGTTGAAAAAATGGTGGCTTAATCCCAAACCTTTCTTTTTAATAACCGATAGAACTACAGCAAAATAGGATTTAAATTGTTTTATGATGGCATAGTTTAGTTATATTTCCATTTCATTAATCTATGTTTTTACCCAGAAAAAACATGTATGACTGGTACCGGTGGCTGTTATCCTGCAGGACGGTACCAGCGCAAATGTGACGTCATCACTCCTAGCCACCCCAGCCAAGAGGTGGGTTAATCGGCTCGGGTCGTTTTGCACATGGCACGTGTATTTGTCGACTCCACTCGCGGTGTTCTATTTGAAATTCTGACGACTCAGGTGATCCAAGTCGTCCGGGTCGTGTTAACCGATTACGGCCCTAGAGAGTGTCCACTTATTTGATAGGCTCCTGTCGTTGAGTCTGATAGTTTACACAATTTGATCCTACACGGTCAACTTAGAAGTTAGTTACCGGAGGACTTATTAACAAATATATTACAGGTTGGGACTCCTGTGCTGTATTGATGCACACATTTGTATGGATTTATTGTATCACCTCAGTTTATTGTAAACGTACTTTGCAGAGAGGTAAAATAAAAGAATTGAATTGAATTGAACAATCCAGCATTTCCGTGAGGGCATAGACAAATTACTTACATAATTTGTATGTTTTTTAATCAACTACCTTTAAAATGAGCCCTTTAAAAATAGCTGTTGCTTCCAACTAAGGTAAAGTTGGCTATAACGACGCAACAACCCATCCATTGTGCAACTTTACTATTCGCAAAACTTAACTTCTATTGCGCACAGATGATTATGAGACGAAAGTTTATTAAAGGAGGTTGGGATGTTCGTTTGGTTGTTTGAGTTTTATATCCTGGCAACATATGAGGTCATATCATGACGTAGATCGGGATGTAAAGTGATAATTACTCTTTTTTTGTGTGTGCATTAGTTGATTTAACCAGGGGAGCTTTCGAAAGAGCGAAATAGCGAATGGTAGACAGGAAGTATGAGTACTTATTTGTCTCTCATTTTTGCTTGAGTGCAAGGAAATAAGCAACACAAGGAATAATTAGTAGCATGTGGTGAATAAGGGGTCAAATTTCCCTGGATCATCAGCCCATGCTTTTTCTAATCTATTCTTGAATGAATTTATTGACTTGGCATCAATAACATTTTGTGGGAGACTGTTCCATATAACTGAGAAACTGTGTTGCCTTAACTTTGAAATGGCTCTGGGTTTTATTAGTTTGAGAGTATGGCCCTGACTGCCTTCTCTTTTATTCAAGGTGAAAAATTGGTTCATATCTATTTGATCAAAACCTTTCATAATTTTAAATACTTCAATTATGTCACTTCTTTTCCTTCTGTAGGAAAGGGTGGGAAGTTTCAATTCCCTAAGCCTTTGTTCATAGGGTAAGTCCTTTATAACTGCAACTAATTTTGTTGCACGTCTCTGAACCTTTTCGGTCTCCAGAATATCTTTCCGAAAGATTGGCTCCAAATTTGTGGACAGTATTCCAAATTTGGCCTAACAAGAGACTTAAATAGAATGAGAAAATTGTTCTTGTTGAGGCGATGGGAAGTTCTTTTAATTATTCCTACTCTCTGGTTAGCATTTGAGATGATAGTCCTTGTGTGTTTCTGAAAGGAGAGTTGGGAGTCAAAGGTTATGCCCAAGTCCTTTTCATATCTATCTTGTTCCAGGACAGTGTTCTTCATATTATAGGCATAATGAGGATTATTTTTCCAGTAATGAATAATTGTGCACTTCTTTTCATTGAAGGCCAATTGATCTTCCTCATTCCACTCCTCCTTGCCTTATCATAGTCATTCCAAATGCCAGGCAATGTAGGGACAAGTGTCAATATTTTTGTCATCGATTTGACGGGGCCAATGTTTGAACGCGGGGGTTCGAATCCTACAACCCACGAAGACAGGAGGTGGATGCTCAACTCATTTTGCCATTTTATTCATGTGTTTAAACAAAAATCCCGAATGCAGTCTATTTCGGAAGTGTCCTTTCTACAAAACCACCCAATGCATTTGGAGATGGGGTAGAAATATAGAATTACTTTTACAATAAAATGATGAATTGCGAACAACATCCATGAAAACAAGGGTGTTCCAAAAATGCACCGTTGGTTGACATAATGTCACTGAAAGGTGAAAATAGAAATAGTTCTTTGTTTGTTTGTTGTTGTTTTATGTCCTAGCAACATCTAAGGTCATATCAGGATGGGTACCGACTTGTGACAGTACGCACTCATGGCGATTTTATAGTGCTGCCCCACTGGGAAATCAGGCCACCGGCACCATGACCCTATATCCCACTCAGTCACATTATCCTGACACCGAGCTAACCAGCCCTTGCCCTATCCTAATAATGCCGAGCACCAGGCTAGGAAGCAACAAGTCTCAATTTTTAAGTCATTGGTTTGACTCGACCTGTAACCGAACTCGCGAACTCCCGATCTTCCGATCTTCCGTATGCGAGGCCTGTGCTCTACCGATTCGGCCACCGCGCCCGAAAGTAAGACACAAACTAGAAATAGAACCAAGCCCCGCTCCCCATAGCAGAAATAAAAACCAAATGATGTGGCTCGGAAATGTGTTATACCTCCGTATGTTGATTGATCTGATGCCGGTAAAGACAGATACTAATGGATGACTCCTAGTGGGGCCCTTTTATTAAACAATTACTCGACCATAAACGTCGAGTGAAAGAAATTTCAGAAAACTGCTCAGTTATCGTTAGGCTGGTTTGTATATATACGGCTAGTGATAATCTCATTAATACATGTAATAAGCTCTGGAGTTCCTCCCCCCGCCGCCCGCTCCCAGGATGGGGTGGGGTTTGGCATGCACCTCGCCGGACTCCTGTGCGGGACGCAACACGCCACTTGCTCGGAAATTTGTTAACCTGACCACACATATACATATGTGTATATACACGCATATACACACATATATACATATATGCAAATATATATATACATATATACAAGTATATACTTATGTACAAAGAGATAAATATATATATATATATATATATATATATACATACATATATCTATATAAACCGGACCAGACGGGATGGCCGAATGAGTTAGAGTGTCTGTCTCCCGTGCTGGTAGATCGTGAGGTCGTGGGTTCGAACCCTGGTCGAGTCAAACCGATGACTTAAAAATTGATACTTGTCGCTTCCTAGCCAGGGCAAGGACTGGTGTGCTCAGTGTCAGGATAATGTGACTGAGTGGGATACCAGGGCATGGTGCCAGCAGCCTGGTTTCCCATTGGGACAGCACTATAAAGTTGCCATGAGTGCACACTGTCACAAGTCGGTACCCTTCCTGATATGACCTTCGATGTTGCTAGGACGTAAAGCAACAACAAACAAACAAACAATCTATATAAACGGAGCGTCCAAGCATTGTGATGATGCATGAATTCCTTGTGTGGTGTTGTGGCAGTGTTGGTAATACTGCTGCTCTCTGGCCGTGAATTGTAGGTAAAGCGGCCGACCGGACGTTGCCTCGCCACACCTGGACCTGTCGGCAGCCGGGAACCCGACCCCTACACCGGCACACCTCCACATAGGCCAGTGGCAGGTCAGAGGTCCGGTAATCGCCCACCTTTGCCGCGTTATTAATCTTCCTCCAGCGCCCCGTACATCACCAGTAGCCCGCCCTCACCCTCTCACGGGCGGTGGTCAGCGTTTGACCAATGGCTTCGGCCTCGCCTGGTCTCGCCCACTATATAACTCTATGTAGGAGATATGCAGCTGCAGGTATAGGGCTGTGCAGATTGATTCATTATAACAGATGTAGTGTGTGGTAGTATGTAATGTATATATAATATATATAATATATATTAATATATATAATATATATAATATATATAATATATATAATATATATATAATATTTATAATATGTATAATATGTATAATATATATGTATGCTATATAATATACATACTATACATAATATATAATATATATATATATTATATAATATATATATAATATATAATATATATAATATATATAATATATATTATATATATTATATATATTATATATATTATATATATTATATTTATTATATATATTATATATATTATATATAATATATTGCATATATATGATATATATATAATATTTAATATATTTAATATATATAGTATATAGTATATATATATGCTATGTATAATATATAGTATATATATGCTGCATAGATAATATAGATACTAAAGATATTACATATAATTATGTATATAATATGTGTATATGTGTAAATATATATATGTATATGTGTATAGGTGTATGCATATAAAGTTGTTGATGTATGGAACTCCCAACATCTCCCGACCAGCCACTGCAGGGAAAAATAGTTTTACACCTGTCTTGACATGTTCTTGCCGGTGTGAAACCTCTATTTGCTCCCCGAGATAGTGCCGCTGGTAACTTGCAAAAGCCAGTAGCACTTCAACACTTTTGCAGGCAGCTTTCATGAAATGTGCAACTGCACACGGAGCCGAGGCCTGCACAGTGTTCAGACGACAGGTGAAAAAGCTGCATGCCTTCATGATGCGACATCTGCGTTCAATCACGAGGCTAACCTGCAAGGACAAAGTGACAAATAAGGAAATACTCAAACGGATGTGGCTGCCCTCTATGGAAGATCTTCTGATCAAAAAGAATCTCCGGTGGACTGGACACCTCATGAGGATGTCATCAGACAGGCTACCAAAGCAGATCCTCTCTTCTCAACTGTCTTCTGGTTACAGAAAGAGAGGGCGCCCTCGTCTCTGGTTCAAGGATACCATCAAGAGAAACCTGAAGCTGAGAGTCATTAAGACTGACTCATGGACGCAACTCTCACAGCAGAGAGCTAAATGGAGAACGGCAGTCAAGTAATGAAAGCAGTCTTTGTCGCATGGCGACCGACAGCATGATGATGATGATGCTATATTTGTATGTGTATATGCGAATGTATATATTTCTATGCATATATGCAATACGGCCGGCAATGACCACAGTCCACTAATGGATATATACTAAGGGCGAGGGGACATGGCCTTCTTTATATTCTCATAACTTTTTTCATGAGTGCACACATATATCATGTATATGTACTTTATATGTATATATATATATATATATACATATATATATATATATATATATATATATATATATATATATATATCAATAGTCATACATATCTGCACCCCGATAGGATGGCACTTACTCGGTGCCATGCCGTCAGTACATACCGCCTGGTCTCCCTCGGGTCCCGCCGCCGTCCATAACCATTGCTGTCGTGTTGAGGCAGACAGGTGTCAGGATAGATCACAGATGCTGAGTAACATGATCCCACAACCGCCACCAATCTCTCCGCTGTCCCCGCCCACGTATCATACCTGTCCTCGCTGCACCTCTCTCAGACCCCTACTTATAACCGTAATCGCACACTCTCAACTCTATAAAGGTCCGCGCCTATCGGTCCGATAAATATGACACGGCCCTTCCCTGCTGGGCCCTTCTTTCTGGAGGGCTGGTTTTGGATGGGCCTCCCTATATTCTTGCTTCTTGAAGTGAGATACACATAATATAAGCATAATATGTACCGGGCGCGGTGGCCGAATCGGCAGAGCGCGGGCCTCGAGTGCGGGAGTTCGGTTGCCGGTTGAGTCAAAACCAATGACTTATCAAATTTATACTTGTCACTTCCTAGCCTGGCCGATAGGGCAAGGACTGTTTAGGTCAGTGTCAGGATAATGTGACTGAGTTGGTTATCAGGTCATGGTGCTGGCGGCCTGGTCTCCCAGTGGTGCAGCACTATAAGTATAAAGTCGCCATGAGTGCACACTGTCACAAGTCGGTACCCGTCCTGATATGACCTTAGTTGTTAGAATGTAACACAACAACAAACAAACATTTGATTAAAGTTGCATAGTCCGATGGTTTTGAATTTCTGTATTTTTTTCTGAGATAAACATGTTAGATCAATCACTAATATCTACTTTACATTAGTTCAAAGTTGCTTTTATTTTAAATGGTAAACTTTTGAGATATTTTGAGTGCAAACATGGAAAATTAGTTTTGGCAAGCTTGCCAAAACTCTGACACCATAGACTTCTGCAGTAACAGGTTCTGTTAAATTGACTCAGTACTGCCTTCTATGCAGAAACAAATGCTTAATAAGTGCATCAGTATCTAAGTTAGATATGTCAAATCAAATCTAGATAATTGGTTTTTTGTTGGTGAAAATTTGATATTTCATCGGACTATACAGCTTTAAGCAAGGGAAATTTCAATCACAGACAATTGGTTTTCCTCATTTTACTGCTCCTTACTCTACCCTAGTTGTGCTAAATGCCAGGCTGGGTTGCGAAACCTATCAAGTTTTGAATCATTGCTTTGACTCGGCTAGGGTTCAAAGCCTCTAGGTTTCAATCCCACCACCTATCCAAAATGAAAGGCGGGTGCTCAACCCCGGTCCTGATATGACCTTAGATGTTGCTAGGACGTAAAACAACAACAAACAAACTCAACTCTCATTCAGCCATCCCATCTGGTTTCATGTGAATTGAATGGTTGGCCGAATCCCGTGTGGACGGCCTTGTCGACTATCCAGGATGAGGTCATGGGTTCAATCCCCAGCTGAGTCAAACTGCAAGCCGAATATTTACAAAATTGATATTTATCTCTAGTTTGCTTGGCACTCGGCATTGCTAGGAGGAGGAAGCGATACTGTGACTGAGCGGGAGATTGTCTCATTATTTTGACGACGTGGCATCCCAATAGGGAAACACAAAATCGGTATGGGTCCGCACTGTCACAAGTCAGTACTCATCCTAAGATGACCTGAGATGTTGCTAGAATATGCAATCAAATAACCGCCCCCACCCCTTGATTCAACTCATAATTTTAAATGGGCAATATTATACCAGGAAGGTGGGAAAGTGCATATAAAATACCCTTTGCTGCTTATCGGAAAGAACAGCGGCAGCTGGTTTCCTCCAAAGACATATGTCAGAATGACCACATGTTTGATGTCCAATAGCCGATGATAAATAAATCAATCTGCTTTAGAGGTGTCGTTAAATAAAACAAGCTTTACATTTTCATGTAGTATTGTACTGGTATAAGATTGCATCACCACAGTTTTAATAATGCCAGAGGGGTACACATATACTGGAAGAAATGCTATGCCTTTGGATCGGTGAGCGCATTCACTGCCGACACAATTCCCGACAGCCCACCTGAGAACCGACCATCAGTGCCGGTGTTGCGGTTTCCCAGGGACACCAGTTTGCGAAGGACACATTGCTTCTGCACATGTGACAAAATCGAACAGCATCGTCACTAACCTTATAAATTTAATATAATGTTTTTGGTAAAGATGTTTTCTATATGTTTACCAAACGATTTGTTTCTGGATGGTGTAATTTGAGAGATATTTGACTTCTTCTGTATTATCTGTATGAACATTGCTCACGACCATTGACAATGCCTTGAGTTTGACGGTAAGCGCAGTGCAAAACATTAGTTTTATTCAAAATTAATAGATATCAAGAACCCTAACCTTATAAATTTAATATAGTCTTTATGGTAAAGATGTTTTCTATATGTGTACCAAGCGATTTGTTTCTAGATGGTGTAATTTGGGAGATATTTGACTTCTTCTGTATGAAGATTTGCTCACGGCCGTTAACAATGCATTTGAATGGAAGTGTTCCTGGCAAACCGGTGTCCCTCAGAATCCGCATCACCGGGCCAAATCGAGGCGAGTCAGGACCGATCTCCTTTGATTCAAGGAGAAAGCGCTTGTGGCCAATCTGGGATTGGTTCTGCTCTGTGCCCGCAGGTGGCGCCATGGAAGGCTTACCATCACCTTCCAACCCGCATGTCTGTGTACATCTACTCATAAACTACTAAGCGTGCATACACCAAAATCTACGCATCTTGTTCGGTTGTGCCTCTGCTGTTTTATTTACGTCAAGATCTAAATATATTTTGATCGTTATATATATGCATACTTATACACATAAATCACGAAGGGAGCTTCTCTGAATCCCGCCATGCTTTATGGGAGATTTGTGTTGTAGTAAACAACCTTTAGACCAGGTGGTGCTATAGGGGGCACGAGTGGGGCGACATCTGGTGAGTTCAGAGATGTACCAATTCAAACGAGACTAGTTTCGCATTATTAGAAAAGACATGAATAGATGCCTTTCAATGTTTATAAACATTGTGTAAGCGCGCGCAGCTTGGCTGCAGAACGAAGGCACACTGCCATTGAGTTTGTCGATATGCGCAGTGCAAAACGTTAGTTTTATTCAAAATTAATAGAAATCCAGAACCCGAACCTTATACATTTAATATAATCTGTTTGTTAAGCATGTTATCTGTTTGTGTGCCAAGCGGTTTGTGTCTAGGTGGTGTGGTTTTAGAAATATTTCACTTTTTCTGTATGAAGATGGCCCACAGCCATTGACAATGCATTGAGTTTGCCGATATGCACAGTGCAAAACGTCAGGTTTATTCAAAATTAATAGAAATCCAGAACCAGAACCTTATAAATTTAATATAATCTGCTAGTTAAGCATGTTATCTGTTTGTGTGTGAAGCGGTTTGTTTCTAGGTGGTGTGGTTTTCGAGATATTTCACTTTTTCTGTAAGAAGATTGCACTGAGTTTGCTGATATGGACAGTGCAAAAATGTCAATTTTATTCAAAATTAATAGAAATGCAGAATCCTAACCTTATAAATTTAATATAATCTGGTTGTTAAGCATGTTATCTGTTTGTCTGCTAAGCAGTTTTTTCTAGGTCATGTGGTTTTAGAGATATTTCACTTTTTCTGTATGAAGATGGCTCATAGTCATTGAGTCTGCAATGTGACAGTGTGCCATCCTGCAGCCAAGCAGCGCGCGCACTGACCTAAATACCCATGCTGACGTCATATTAAATAGGTCTTTACACTATGATGACCTGGCAGCTAAATAATTACGCATGTTGGCGTGTCAAGATGGATAATTTTCGAGCGGGAACACTTGCACTCTTTTCTTTGCACTACTTTCTCTGACATGCACTACTTTCACACATGACACTTCTACTTACTTCAGTCTTCTCAGTGAACCTGTACCTGCCAGTCGTTTCACCCACCCCACCCTCCGGACTTTAATAGGGTAGGGGTTGAGGGCTGCTGGTTCCGAGCTAGTCCTTCCCTGATTCCTTCTCACTCCTTTCATGACTATAGACACTATCCTGACACTAAACAACATTTAGCCATTCTTATCTCTAATCATTAATCCATATACGATTTGACACTGATACGATTATATGATTTAACACACTTGCTAATCATCTTGATACCATCTACCATGATACTGGCTATCCATCTCATCATCCGAGACACAATACCATCTCATCATCCGAGACACAATATCGATATGTTCTCCAGACAAGATGCTCGACCTGCCTGCAGGTTATGTTTCCATTAAAAAGTGTTAATCCATTTACCTCTCTGTCTCCATTTTGTTCCCGTGAGTAAATTAATATTTCCATGAATGTATCGCATTGAACCTGAACAAACGTCACAGATCGCGTAGCCTGCCGCTCAGTTTGTGACTGACTTGGCTGCTTCGCGCCATGTTGGATTGATGCGGAAGCGCTACATGGGTAAAATAGACGGCGTTACAAGGCCGCTCTCGGAAATAGGCGAAGCGGCGGGTTGAGCCGAAAAACACGATTATGAATAATAAACAAGACGTGGTCCCTGTGAGTGGTCCAGATTCTAGGGCAGGTGTGAGGCACACCGTGCAGCAGACTGAGGGCTGAGCCACCATGTCAAGTACGCAGGCGGGAAACAAATCCCAACTGCAAGCCTAGCGCCTCTCGATCGCACACCACTAACTTGATTAAGGCAAAAACAAAAATTGGGGATCGTCCCCAGCGGTGCATGAACAATCTCCCGCCCCTGAATTAACTTTTTTATTTATTAAAAAAAAATCCTCTGAAAATGCGTCAGGCTAGCAGCAATTAAACTTTCGTATAACTCTTTAAGTCATTGGTTTGACATAGCCAGGGTTCGAACCCAGGAGTTCGAAGCTCATGACCTACTAGAACAGGAGGCGGATGCTCAACTCATTCTGTAGTATTATGTGTACCTCAAAAATAAAAATAAGAATAAAAACCGGCCGCCCGACCCTGATTTTTATTTCAAAATGACGATCACCAATTTTTGTTATTTAGCTTAATTTCAGCACGTCAGATAGGTACTAGCATCATTTGAACATTACGATTTAGTTTTTTATTTTGAGGAGTTGTAACAGTAGGCCTACTATGGTAGACCTAATGCTCTACAATCTCTAAGACTAAGAGCACCAACTGCACAGCAATCTGGTAGTCACTATCACTTTGTGATATATGCGTAATAGACGAATAAGTGTGTGGCTAATATATGTTAACGGGATGCAGAGTTTGAGACAAAGGAATATGCTAATGAGATGATGTCATGGAAAGTTTAGCCGGCGGGTCAAGCGAGCCCTAGGCCGTGAATAAACCATTCAGTATCCAGAAGTCAAAGTGTTCAGACGTTGTACTTTCACACACTTCAACGACTCCAATTTACTGTCGACATGCGCCCTTTGCAGTTGACTCCAGTTTGATATCCATCCGCGATAGGTGTGTTCTGTAACTTGAACGACAGACAAACAAATCGTTTGGCGTATATCCGTATGTATAAATATATATATGTACATATGCATGTGTGTGTCGGCATGCATACAGTTACATAAAAGATTCACCCCTACCCAGAGTAAGGATGAATGACAACCTAGTCTAAATCCGAGCAAAACCTGCCTAGAGCCGTGTTTACACTGGCGAGTTAAGTCAGTTCATATCATGCGCCTTGCCTAGTTCGCCTCACATTCGCCGTGTAAACGCGACTCTGAGGCGGATTAGGGCTGATTCGCTTCATATGA
This sequence comes from Branchipolynoe longqiensis, assembly GCA_030323885.1. Lineage (NCBI taxonomy): Eukaryota > Metazoa > Annelida > Polychaeta > Phyllodocida > Polynoidae > Branchipolynoe > Branchipolynoe longqiensis. The sequence goes on along the minus strand of CM059186.1, from coordinate 52,461,507 downwards.
TTCACTTTATATAAACCACCTCGAGAGGTGGTTTATATAAAGCGAACTAGCTTAACCACCTCACACGCATGCACAGTCGAGACCTGAGTTTGTTGATTTTCCGGTTGATCAAAAGCGCATATTATATTATTTGGTCTATGAAACCGCTAGCTGTGCACAGATATTTGTTTCATCATTTATTTTTAGGGATTCACTGCCCAGCAGAAGTTTTGACCGTTCCAAACCAATACGATTCAGTCTATACATATCTAGGTCGAACCCACACTCTCTCGTGGCGATGTCGACGAACCCAAACCGGCGCTGGTTAGTCTGGACTTGCTCATGCTCAGATATATCGATTTCCGCCTTCAAACTCAGTGCGTGTAAATGCGCCACTAATTCGCTTCATATAATTCGCTCTGTCTAATTCGCTTTACAATTCCCCGTGTAAACACGGCTTTGGTATGAATGACCTTGAACAAATTGTGAAGTCATGGGTTCCAGTGCCTAATATTTATATATATATATTGGCATAGTGTTGAAGAATTGTGAGATAATCTAACTCTAACAAGGTGGCAGCCACTGAAAGCTATTGATTCCATTTTTAAATTATATTAATCTTAATGATCAATACATTTTTCATCACAAAAGTAGCGCGATACAATAAATACAAATTCGAACAATATATTAACATATTGCAAAGTCTTGTGGTTATTTCCTTAACCCAGCAATCTGCTACCTTTTCTATAGGGTTGTTTAGCACCCTGTCACAGAGGCAGTTCTGTTGGAATAACAACTAGCATAGAATAATAGTCTGCCCTGGGCAAGTTGAACTCGCCCCACCAACATCAATCAGGTTGTAATTCACCCTATTTACACCATGTTGAAACCAGACCGAGGGCACTTACGCGTCTGCGAGGCGCCGCTGTATGAAAAGTGATGTGAATACTTTTTTGTTGACCAAAACCTCTCGAAATCACTCAAATCTTATTGTATTCATTTTTTAAACTACCATATTCATCTTTGCATACCTGTTTTCTATCTATTGGCCAATTTTCACGAAGATTGGGTGACCCTTGCATGGTGATTTTTCCCATTCTTTAACTACAATGTGACTGTCAACTTCAAGTATGCATAGTTATGGTCATGTAGGCCGTATCATGTAATGCAGCACTGTCAGCGTAGTTATCTGTGCAACACTGCTAAACAACTAGTCTTAGTAATTACAAATTAATAAAAGCTTTAAAAGGGTCAAAATATATTTTTTAATATATCTATATTAAGAAAGTTATGCAATTTTGAATTTAAGAAAAGATTGGCAGCCAAGGTGAGTGACTTTGTTGACATTGCCTACTGAAATGCATCTGATCATCACTCAATCTTCATGAAAATTGACCAATAAATAGAAAAAAAGTATGCAAAAATGAATATGATAGTTTAAAAAGTGAATATCTTCAAATTTGACTCCTTTAATTTCTGTAATAGTTCAAACACATCGGCACACAGTAGTGTCTTATGGCCATTTCCAATACCAACGCTTACTCAGACTCGTTCTGATGCCTAATTAGGTCGCGCACGAATACGGTCAATAGTGACCTGGGCAGACTGCGTTCGAGGAGAACCTACTTCTGTATTCTAAAGTTCCGTATTGAAGGTGGCCCCGTGTGATTATGATAGTCTTTTTATTTTTTTATTTAAAAAAATATTTTTACCGGCTCTGATAGCGTTGAGGGACTCCCGACACAAGAACCTCGCTGTGATTGGATCACGAGCATCGACTCAGGTTACTACTGCGGAGGTGCCTCGGCGGTTGGACCTGTTTTATGAGCAACTAATAAAGTCAAGATTGTTTTATTTAAAGTTGCATAGTCCGATGGTGTTGAGTTTCTGTAATTTTTCTGAGATAAATATATTAACCTGACCGTTATAATCGACCTTACTTTAGCTTCAAGTCATGTTTATTTTAAGCTGTTATGTTTTGAGATATTTAAAGTGCAAACACCTCAAATTAGTTTTGGCAAGCTTGCCAAAACTCTGACACCAAAGGCTTTAGCAGTAACAAGTTCTATTAAATTGCCTCAGTATTCCCTGCTATGTGGCAACAGATGTTTAATACATGCATCAGTATCTAAGTTAGATATGTAGAATCAATTCCAGATAATTGGTTTGGTTTTGAAAATGTGATGCTTCATTGGACTATGCAGCTTTAATGATGCCTCTAGAGCACATTGATTTTCATATCATCTGCTATTGGACGTCAAACATATGGTCATTCGGACATATTTCTTTAAAGGAAACATGCTGCCAACACATATGTTACCCTTTCCGATAAGCAGCAAGGGGTCTTTTATATGCACTTTCCCACAGATAGGACATCACATACCACAGCCTTTGATGAACCAGTTGTGGACTAATGGTTGGAACGGAAACTAGCCCAAACTGTAAATGGGTCCACTGAGCAGGATCAGTAGGATGACCGACACCTTCACAGGTATGAGCAACTAACAAAACACCATCTCCAAATTACTGACACTTCAGAGAGTACATCTAGTTTCAATGCCAGCCATGCACATGCGTATAACTTTGAAAGACCATGAAGGTAAATATGATAGTATAGACATGACACATTTTCGGTGTAGATTCTATGCTGTGGTTCCGATAGCGAGTTGGAAATGTTGGAAGTCACTACTTCGCAGAAGCTGTCGGCGAAATTATGGTAAAACGAGCCTGCGAAAATGAGGGTGGCGTTGCACTGTAAGGGATGTGAGATGCTTGTTTTCGGTTCATGATCACGTGATTAGCAGAATGGTGCCGACCTGTCAAACGCTGCAAACATGATCGAACTTAATCCACACAATTTTACTTGTCATGCGTAACAGCCATAGATGTCATTCATATATATAATTATATAATACCCCTGTCACATTACGATGCTTCTCGCCGGCGCGCCACCAACATGAAAATCACTTTTAATCGTCGAGAAACGTCAAACTTTTCGCTGTCAGTGCAACGTATTGGTAGCGTGTGCCCGACGTTGTGCGAAAAAAAAAGAAAGAGTTTGGCGCGCCATCCTGATATGACCTTAGATGTAGCTAGGACATAAAACAACAAAGCAACAGTTGGCGCGATGAGCCTCACGCATGCGCGGCGTGTGCCTAGCATTCGCATAACGTTATTCCAGCGTGTTTAACGTATCTTGACGCGCCCCTAACATCGCCATAATGTTAGCACCCGAGCATTGTCGCACGTTGAAAGTTTTGTGCATGCACAAAACTTCACTGATACCCTGATGCGCGCGGCCGACCGTCGCTGTCCATCAACGATTAACAACGCGTGCCTAACGTGCGTGTAACGCTTCCTGACGTATCCCGACTTTCCACCAAAAAATCACATACGTGGACGCGCGTTGGCCAGAAGTGTCCTAATGTGACAGCACCATTATCAAGCAACAAATGAGATGTAATCCACTCTATAAAAATGATCTTCTATATCAACTTGAAGATTCATAATCTGACGAAAGCTTCAAATTGCCGAAACCACGATACTCACCTCGATCAGTTGTAGATGGCATTTTACATATCTAACTTAGATACTGCTGTGCTCATTAATCATTGTATTCCCACGCAGACGTAGAGCTAAGAATAGAATCTGTCACTGTTGAAGCCTATAAGGTCCAGCTTTTCGACATGCACATCGAAGTTCATTTTGATGGTTTCACTTCTTGAGAGACAATCCTTTAAAATTAACGTTGCTTCAAACAAAAGTAACATTGATTATAATCATCAGTCTAATATATTATCCCGTCCCCCAATCTCTGCCAATTTGGATTTCCACCGCTGTGTATAACTTACAGCGTCATCAAAGGCTGGTTGCTCTCAGACCATGTCTATGTGGTGTGGGAGGTTAAAAATCCCTTGGGTCGGTAAAAGTGTAGGCTCGGGCTTTCTCTCGACAAACTGTCTAATGGTGAAAACAAGTCTATTCAGGCTTATCCATGATAGGCAGTATAAATCTTCAAGAAATCCTTAAAAAATATGGCCGAAGCTTAAAGCCATCGGCCTATGCAACCTTACTTTCTCAGTGAGTCTGAGAGTAAGTGAGGTATTCCTCCACTCCACCCCCACCCCCACACCCCAGTGCTGGTCCTCACAAAACATGTTCAGCGGTTTTGACATTGAACACTTCCCAAGTAAAGGGGAAACCCCATTTTCTTTCATCCCAAGTCGACTTTGGGCGGGGAAGCCCCTCTGGTTTCAGCCCCCCCCCCCCCCCCACACACACACACCTTGAAGCGGTGATACCAGCGTCTGGAAGTAGTGGACAGGTGGAGTGTTAGCGCCAACGATTTTGTTTGTTTGTTGTTGTTTTACGTCCTAGCAACATATAAGGTCATATCAGGACGGGTACTGACTTCTGACAGTGCACACTCATGGCAACTTTATAGTGCTGCCCAACTGGGAGACCAGGCTGCCAGTCACATTATCCTGACACTGAGCCAACCAGTCCTTGCCCTATCCTAATAATGCCGTGTGCCTGGCTAGGAAGCAACAAGTATCAATTTTTAAGTCATTGGCTTAACTCGACCAGGTTTCGAACCCACGGTCCCATGGTGTACCAACTTGAGAGACGGACGATCTAACACATTCAGCCATCCCGTCTGGTTTAGGACCAACGATGCGCACGTTGTGAGTACAGTCATGAGTTCACATCATTATTTCATATCTATATATAGACACATATATACATATAATTGTATATAAGTTATATATATGCTGTTATGCATGCATATATGGTTATAGATACCGACATATATGCATATATTCGTAAATATATATGAAGTGATATATATATATATATAAATATATAGTTATATATATATTTATATATACCCCCATCTTGATATGACATTAGATGTTCCCAAGACGTAAACCCCCAACAAGCAAACAATATATATATATATTTACTGCTATATTTATTATGGATATACCGTACTAAAGTTATATATGTATATTCGTATAGATATACTGATATATATGCATAAATATATTTTAATAAATGATATTATATACACATTAAAGCCTCTATATACCGACCCCTCAACAGATCGACCACTCCTCTATATCGATCTCTTTATTTGGGTCCCAACAATACCATTGTAACCATATTCTAACCCCCTGAACCGACCACCTCTCTAATCGACCCTTAAAGTCGGACCAAAGGTCGGTCGATTTGGAGACGTTTTCATTTATATATATACTGCTATATATCCTGATAAATACTGATATATATATCATCATCATCATCATCATGCTGTTGGTCGCGATGCGACAAAGACTGCTTTCATTACTTGACTGCCACTCTCCATTTAGCTCTCTGCTATGAGAGTTGCGTCCATGAATCGGTCTTAATGTCTCTCAGGTTCAGGTTTCTCTTGATGGTATCCTTGAACCAGAGACGAGGGCGCCCTCTCTTTCTGTAACCAGAAGACAGTTGAGAATAGAGGATCTGCTTTGGTAGCGTCCGTTCGAGTGTTTCCTTATTTGTCACTTTGTCCTTCCAGGTTAGCCTCATGATTGAATGCAGATGTCGCATCATGAAGGCTTGCAGCTTTTTCACCTGTTGTCTGTACACTGTCCAGGCCTCGGCTCCGTATAGTAGGGTGGATAGCACGATTGCACGGTAGGTCTGATATATATATAATATATATAACTGTGCAACGTGTAGCTTCGGTCAATATGCATTCCAAAGCAGCAAGACACTCAAAACCCCACATTACTCCAAATAGACTTCATCTTTCAAGCGTTAGTTTATGTTGTTTGTTCAGGTTTTACATGCTAGCAACATCTATGGTCATATCAGGACGGGTACCAACTTGTGTCAGGGCACAATCATGGCAACTTCATTGTGCTGGCCCACTTAAAGATCAGGGTAGTGCCATCATGACCCGATGTCCCCCTCAGTCACTTTATTCTGACACTGAGGTAACCAGTTTGTGCCTTATCCTAGTAATGCCGAGTGCCAGGCTAGAGAGTGGCAATTATCAATTTTGTAAGTCATTGGGTTTACTTGGCCAGGATTCTAACTCCGCACCTTCCGCACGGGAATCAAGCTTTAGTAATTTTGGAGTGTAAATTAAAATTAAAAGGCATTTGAACAAATAATCAGATTATCAAAGAGTAATATGACACTGGTTAGTTAGACAAGGTAATGCTATGGATATCACCATAGAGAATAAGTTATGAACCGTATTTAGTCATATTTATATATACCACATAATATATCATACATCATATATCATATATATTTTTCGAATAAATATACAGTAAAACCTCTCTAACCGACCACTTTCACAATCACAGATCGACCACTCCCCTATATCGATCGCTTTATTTGGGTCCCAAACGATCGCCCATATGATACCATTGTAATGATAAAAAACACTCCCTAAACCGACCACCTCCCTAAATGGACCATTAAAAGTCGGTCCCATGGTCGGTCGATTTAGAGAGGTTTTACTGTATATAACTCTTTTAGCGGCTGTGTGGTGACAAGGCGCCGACGGGTAAACCAGACTCTAAGTATTCAGTGCGCTCTGAATGATTAAAACCTCACGCTGTAGACCAGATAAGACTAGATAAGAGTTGTTTAAATTCACTCAGAAGTGGTGACTTTCATTCCATCTAATTATTTTAAAAGTGATCGAACAGTCATTAGTTGACTGGTAGTAAATAACACATGCATATAGTTGGTAGATATATCGCTTAAAGTTGCACAGTCCGATGATTTTGAGTTTCTGTCATTTTCTGAGATAAATATATTAGGTTAATCGGTATGATATACCTTACTTTAGTTTAACGTAATTTTGATTTGAAATGGCTAACTTTGGAGATATTTGAAGAGCAACCATGCAAACTTAATTTTGGCAAGCATGCCAAAAACTCTGCTGTAACAGGTTCTATTCAATTGCATCAGTGTTCCCTTCTGTGTGGTGATAGATGTTCAATAAGTGCACCAGTATCTAAGTTAGATATGTAGAATCAAATCTAGATAATTATTTTGGTTTTGACAAAATTTGATGTTTTCATCAGACTATGCAGCTTTAACCTTACTTATGTAATAACAGAAAATCCTCACTACCAGTAATGAGATCAGCTGAATGCATATTTTGTATTCATTAAGTATTTTAATAATACATAATAGTAAAAAAGGGTATTCTTATTTTAGGTTCATTATTATAACTATTTATTTGGGATGCTTTTTGCACATTCTTCCAATATATGTGATCACCTGACTTATTATTATTATTATTATTATTATCTTACAAAGTATAATTTGCCTACAGCTACGCATACAAATATTTGAAATAGTAATGGCGTAAAAAAAACGAAAAAAAAACGAAAAAAACGAAGAAGAAATAGAGAGCTGATGTACAACAGCACCCCACTGTGATTCATAGACTGATAAATCTCTCATCTGTTCCAGGTAATGGGCACCACTGCGCAGGCGGTAAAAATACTGTGATAGTGATGTACCTCCCGCACAGTCTTTAAAGGTGCTCGTTATAGACCCCTTTCAATGTTTATAAACATTGTGTATGGGCGCGCAGCTTGGCTGCAGAACGAAGGCACAGTGCCATTGAGTTTGCCGGTACGCACAGTGCAAAGCGTTTATTTAATTCAAAATTAATAGAAATGCAAAATCCTAACCTTATAAATTTAATATAATCTATCCGTTGAATATGTTTACTATATGTGTTCCAAGCGGTTTGTTTCTAGGTGGTGTGGTTTTAGAGATATTTCACTTTTTCTGAATGAAGATTGCTCATGGCCATTGACAATGCATTGAGTTTGCCAGTACGCGCAGTGCAAAACGTTTATTTAATTCAAAATTAATAGAAATGCAAAATCCTAACCTTATAAATTTAATATAATCTGTCCGTTGAATATGTCTATTATATATGTGTTCCAAGCGGTTTGTTTCTAGGTGGTGGTGTTTTAGAGATATTTCACTTTTTCTGTATGAAGATTGCTCATGGCCATTGACAATGCATTGAGTTTGCCGGTATGTGCAGTGCAAAACGTCTATTTTATTCAAAATTAATAGAAATGCAGAACCCTAACCTTATAAATTTAATATAATCTGTTCATTGAATATGTTTTCTATATGTGTTCCAAGCGGTTTGTTTCTAGGTGGTGTGGTTTTAGGTATTTCACTTTTTCTGTATGAAGATTGCTCAGAGCCCTTGAGTTTGCAGTGTGACAGTGTGTCGTCCTGCAGCCAAGCACTGACCTAAATACCTATGCTGACGTCACATGAAATAGGTCTATTGCTCGCTGAGATTGGAACTGTTCTCCACAAAATGCTCTCCAAGCACAACTTTGCTTAGTTGTTCTGTTTTAAAAACCAAATATGTAGGGGGAGAGTAGTAGAGTGATAGCAATTGAACTGGGTAAGGGTGAGTGCTGAGGTCCGTGCTCCCCAAGTACAACTTTGCATACTTTTCCTGTTTAAATGAGCAGATATGTGGGGGGAGAGTGCTGAGGCTGGTACTCCAGCTGCTGTTTTGAAAATGGCTGGGTGAGTGGAGAGAAGGGAGAGTAAAACTTAGGTATTACTTGTTTTTTAGATCAGTACATACAGGAAATATATTTGTTAGTTCAATTTCATTGCATAACTTGCATACAGTGATTATGCAGGAGCACATATAGGGGAAAGGGTTGGTGAATGGAAAAGGGAATTGGTCCACATGTATATACTGCGACACCAAATCAAAACATGAGCCGCATATAAGAAATACAGCAAAATAATAGCAAAATAATCCAGGATTGTGTCAGTGATTAGGAAAGGATCATCTTAATATATATTTATCTGTCTTAAGCCTTTCAACAATGCTCTCAGGTGGCAAATAACCCAATGACTTGCATGTATGTCTCACAACCTCAATCTGCGTGCGATACACTGACTTGCATGCGTTGACTCACGCTTTTCTGTTATACCCCTGTCACACTACGACGTAATGAGCCAACGTGAGCCTAACGTGGTGATATTTCGTCATTACGTTGATATACGTTGGATTACGTTATGATGACGTCATAGTGACGTTAGAGTGACGTCGAGCTACGTCACATTACGTCATCTTACGTCAAGTTACGTCGAGGTTTTGGACATGTTCAAAAGTTTCGACGTAGGTTGAACGTAAGGGTTTACATTCGCCGTACGTTCTGTTCACGTTCAGCGAACGTCAATGACGTTAAACGGACGTTATTCCAACGCTCCTCACTACGTTCAACTACGTTCCACTACGTTGACCCCCATTAAACCAAGTGCAAATGCCCACGGGGCGTAATGGGAATGTCAGGACAACGTCAGGAGAACGTCAGGAGAACGTCAGGAGAACGTGCATTCAACGTACGTTCAACGTCTCATGACGTGGCTAACGTTACGTAACGTTCTTCTGACGATGGAATAACGTTCATAACGTTCCGTCAGCGTCATTACGTTGACCTCTCTCGTCGAACGACGGTATCACTACGCTTTACCGACGTTACTCTCTCGTCCACTACGCTGCATCCACGTTCAACTTGTGCCCAAATTTGCATACTACGCCGAGAAGTTCAACGTTCTTCACGTTCTCCCTACGTTGACGTCGTTACGTCGTAGTGTGACAGCCCCATAATAGAGACAAGCATAGGCCACAAGCATTTGGAAAGTTTGTTTGTTGCTGGACTTTTACGTCCTGGCAACATCTAAGGTCATATCAGAATGGATAGTGAATTGTGACAGTGTGCACTTATGGTGACTTTATAGTGCTGCCCCACTGGGAAATCAGGCCAACCGCATAGTCAATATGCATTCCAAAGCAACAAGAGAGTCAAACCCCGACATTAGTACAAATGAACTTGATCTTTCAAGCTTTAAGTTGATGTTGTTTGTTTAGGTTTTACATGCTAACAACATCTAAGGTCATCTCAGGATGGGCGCTGACTTGTGCCAGTGTGCACTCATGGCAACTTCATTGTGCTGGCCCACTTACAGATCAGGCTGCTGGCACCATGACCCGATTTCATATTATCCTCAGACTGAGCTAACCAGTCCTAGCCCTATCCTATTAATGCCAAGCGCCTGGCTAGAAAGCAACAATTAGTATCAATTTGATAAGTTATTTGTTTGACTCGACGGGAACCGAACTCCTCATCTCCTGCACGTGCGGGCCCGTGCTCTATGGATTCGGCCCCCATGCCCTGTTTTGGAAAAGGTCTATCCAAATTGACGGTTTCCCCAAACAAGTCGCATTGAGTTAACAACCACATTCATGAGGTTGAGGAATTAATTCACTGTGACAGGTGCAAGCAGTATTGTCCATTTTGTTCGCAACACGCGGGACCGACAACTTACGTAAGTAACTATGGACGCTCTTTTGCGCCACCTATCCATATATATACAAGCTAACTAACATTTCGGCCGTCTGATCGACACGCCACCTGGCGTATACTGAATCACATAGCTTGGCCCTCGGATTAATACCAAAGACCCTATAATACTAAGATGGCTCACTCAGCCTGTACTGTCTAATCAAAATGATCAAACCCACCACTTGGTGCGCTGGCTGTTCTCTTGGTTAAACAGTTGCTATATTATATGTATAAATGTATATATGAATGTGAAAGATGTGTGATGATGGCAATGATGATGATGATGATGATGATGTGTATTTGTTCATAGCAATTTCATATTGATGTGTATTCATACTTACCTATCTCATTTATAATATAATTGTATGTGTTTACATGTGAAACGCCAACCAGCAGCCGGGCTGATCAAACCCACCACAAGGTGGAACTGCAAAATTGACATTACCATGGGAGAGATAGGGAGTGATCCGTCTTAGTATTATAGGGTCTTTGTTAATACTCATAGAATAGGGCAATGACTGGTTGGCTGAGTGTCAGGATAATGTGACTGAGTGGGATATCAGGTCATGGTGCTGGCATCCTGGTCTCACAGTGGGACATCACTATAAAGTCGCCATGAGTGCGCATTGTCACAAGTCGGTACCCATCCGAATTTGACCTGAGATGTTGCCAGGACGTAAATCTCCAACAACAACCATCCAATAGTAGCTATACCGACCCACTTCTATGATGTAAACGCCATCAGGGGTGTGCCCACCAACTTCTACGACGGTTCACAAAAGCAGAGTTGGCCTACATACTTCAGTTCCAAAATGTGCATCCATGCATAATAATGATAGCTAAAGTTTGCAATAAAATCAGTACAATCTAAGAGAAGTGGTTGTTTTACTGGTGGTAACGAATCGGCTTGACCAGTTACGATGTCAATAACAAACTTTTTTGTTGTTGTGTTCAAGTGTTTTTATTCCTCTGAATAACATGTTTTATAACAAACTTTTTTGTTGTTGTGTTCAAGTGTTTTTATTCCTCTGAATAACATGTTTTCAGTGCTAATGTACTAGTGTTCCAGCCCTAATGACAATTGCCACTACACAGTAAACAGATCTACAACAATATATAGATATATAGACAATTACAGGGAAATAAGCAAAACTTTGGTACATGAATGATAGGTAAATAACAAGATAAGAGAAAAAAGAAACATATGCGGGGAGGTAACTATGTTAGACTAGTATGGTAGGCGTTAGTAGGGGGTGGGGGCATAACTGATTATCTTTCTAGTGGTAGCATACTCATTGAAAGAGTGATGGTGGGATGTAGGGTAGGCCTTTGTGATTGAACTGGTTTTCATGGTAATCTCAGGTGGGGCCTATTGAGATAGTAAGTAGGTTAATATTGATTAATCATGTACCTCAGTAGGATCCAACTAGAATCATTTTCAGGCTTATTCCATTGTAGATGGGTTTTTGGTCTAGTTGGCTGCTACTGGTTGAGTTTACAGTGTATGTGTGTTTGGGGGAGAGAGCAGGGGGACAGGGAAAGGAATGGCAACGCCAACCGCCGTGTGGCCTAGACCTTCTTTGGCCTAGGCTGGTTGATTTAAATGTGAATGGAGGTTTATCTTGAAAGTTTTGTAACAATCACTGTTCCTGACACTTCCTGGTCGCTGGTTCTAGAGTGTTCCGCCCAGAACAGCCGGTGACTTTTTCATTTAAGTTGTGTCACGAATACGAGTTGCTAATAATCTGCTTCAGGATATTCGTGTTCATTTGATGCATGTGTGTGAGTGAACTAGTCTGCATTAGCCTATGATATGCGGCGAAGGAAGGAGACGGAAACAGGCTGGGAGTGGGAGTAAAAAGGGAAGTTTATTTCTGAGGAGAAGAAGAGAGCCCCAAAGAGCCCTCCACCCTATGAAGAAAAAAGAAAGAAAAGAACAAATATAAAAGCAAGGGTGAGTGGATGGAAAAAGCAGGAGGCGGAATGGCTGCAGGAGGGTGGTGAAGGTGGCGCGGTAAGGAGGGCAAGGGGGGCCACCGACGTAGGTCCGCGACCCACAGGAGGGGGGGGGGGGGCAGGGTGGGCGGGGCAAGGGAGGAGCTGGGAGGGAGAGAGAAGGGGAAAGGGGGGGGGGGGAATCTTCCCCCACCTCGAATCAAACGCAATGCGAGCATTACAACCAAGTTTTAATACCCCTGTCACACTATGACATGATGTGCCAGCGTAGGGGCAACATGAAAATACACCAACATCAGCTGCAACACCATTTCCACCATCTCCTATGGTCTCATCTCCTGCTCGCCAGACCGAGGTCACGGAAGAGACTATGGACACGCATTCCCTGTCTCCATCTTCTCCGCATTCCCATGCATCGTCTGCAGCCTCCACCTCCTCTGGCTCAAACCGTCTGCAAGGAACAGCCAAGAGGAGGGCACGCAAGTTTGACTGCACTCTGCCTGCAGACGAGGAGGAGGTGGTGATGGATTTTCTGCATGACACCCCGGTCCTCTGGAACGTCAAGTTGACTGACTACCGGAGTACCGACAAAAAGAGCAAGCTGTGGGTGGACCAGGCACAGAAAATGGGGAGAACCACTGGACATCTCCAGGGCTGGTTCAAATCCCTGCGGGACAGCAACACCAGGCTGCATAAAAAGAAGAGCAGTGACGGGGCATCAGAGTAGACCGAGAAGAAGCAGTGGATCATGGACAAGTTTGGCTTCCTCAGCTCAGTCGTGCAGCACCAGCCAGAGCCCTACAGAAGTGTAAGTACTATATTTTATCATTTGCATTAATGTGGATGATAATTTTATTTTTTTAAATTTAATTATTTATTTATTTATTTCAGACCTCACTGTGGACAAATCATTTTATATATTTATTGTGGATAAATCATTGTATATATTTAATGGCATTATTATATGCAATCATGTGGATTTATTTATTAATGCCCTCATCATGTAAAGTCATGTTGTCTTGTATTCATTGTACTTATGTTATGTATAAACTCTTATGCGTATATTATTCATGCAATGTAATTATCCTATTATCCTTCTCTACTTGTCTTCTCCCCAACTCCTGGACAACTTGTATAAGTTTAGTGTGTTGGGTAGGTGGAGCTGGTGGTTGGTGTGCGGCCTGGAGGGCAGGTTAGCTGCTCCAAGCAGCCCTACTCCCCGCCTTCCCTCCAGGTGGCCTCCTGCTCGCCCTCCTTCTGCCCACTCCACCTCCTATTTTTGCTCGGTGAAGACGTGTCAGCTGCTCCGTTCCGCTATCTGACACACTGGTACACGTGGCTTCTACACGTGACCATGAGTAAGGAATTATGCTCGGCCTGCGGCGAGGAACATGAGGCACCAAGGGGGGCCAAATGTAAGAGGGCCAAACTTCCTACAGGAAAGAAAATTGTGAAGAGCGAAATGGAGGAGGAGGATCGCACGGAGATGTCGGAGCAGACAGGAGCGAGCGGCGTGGATGGGATGCGGGCTCGCAGGGAAAAGAAGGCTACTAAATATGACCGGGAAGTGGCAGTCGTCGAGGACGAGGAGGAGCGAACGTTGAGGGAACGACTCGAGCAAAAGGCATGCGAGCGGCGTAAGATGGCGCTGAGAGCGGCGTTGGAGGAGACCGATGAGGAGGACACGGTCGTGAAACCACGTGGCCGGGACAAAGCACGTAAATCACGGAAGCCCCGGGCTAGGGCGGCGCTACCTGCTGGGCATGGTGACCCAAGCTCCAGCTCTTCCTCCTCAAGTTCTTCATCAAGTTCAAGCAGCAGCAGGAGCAGATCGAGGAGCCGGTCACACCGCCACAGGAAGCGCCGCAGTAAGTTTGCCATTGACCGTTATGTAAAAGGGGAAAAGAGTATCAAGAAGGTCAGTTTTATAGAACTTATGTACGCGGCGCTCCTGTGGGGCATGAAAAAGGCGGAGAAAGTCGGGATGGAGATGCACCACATCCGTGGCTACATGGGACATTTAGCTTATCTTTGTATGCATGCCACCACGGCAAACTATACGGACGATGCGTACAGGGGCTATGATAAAGCAGTATGCGAGAAGCTTAAGGAAAAAGGCCTCAAACATTTTAAGCTAGGTGATCAGGAGCTGTCACTCCTACACTTTAATCTGGACAATGCTAAGGCGCTAAAAGATACTAAGAAGGTGGCAGCCGCACGCACGGGCACGGGGTCTAAGAGGAGCTCGGAGCGTAGTAGTAAGGTCAAAGGTGCGTGTTACGCCTTTAACTACAACAAAGACGGATGCACAGCCAAGGACTGTAAGTGGGAACACCGCTGTCTCGCTTGCAAAAGCAAAGATCATTCGATCGAATCGTGTGTGAATAAACGCTACTGACCCCGCCTTCGTGGGGTTGGGGCGCATGCGTGTAGGCGGGAGTTATGCATGTGCGAGCAAGTAGAGGCAAACACGTGTGGGCTAGGGCCACATGAGCCTAGCGGGGGGCCAGGCGGTGCTTCTGCCAGGCCGGGTGACATTAACGGCTTGCCCGGCGGGGAGCGGGTTGTGGGCTATGAGGGGGCGCCGCCCGCTGCCCACGGTTGCGTAAGTGATATCGTGTGTCCAAATGTTCAACAATGTAAGTGTAGTAGTGGGTCGGGAAGCGACTCAGTGTGTGGCTATAACATCACACGACCTGCCAAAGACACTAATCAAATTGCCGTTGGGAACTGTTGTAATGCACGCTCGGTTGTTGTTACCAAAAATGTTGACTCGCTTAATACTCCCGACACGTATGTTAAAAACTTGAATGTAGCGGTAGATGCTCCCCAAGTTGCTGTTGGTTGCATGCTAGATGATGCCACCTATACCCCTAATTGCTTGATTGAATGTTCTGTGCAACCCCCTACCGATATTGTTGGTGGGGGTTTCGAAACTGTTATCCATAATGTCCCGTTCGATAAAAATGTTAGCACCGATGCGACCCAGGGCGAGCCGAGCTGCAGCAGGTCGAGCGGCCATAGGCCGCAGGCCGCAGGCCACAGCCCAGGGAGGTTGCGTCAGCGACCACGTGGAGTGGGGTAGGGGTGCGGGTTCGCCTAGGTAATGCCGCGGGAAAGCCAGTGGCGGGAAGGGACCACGTGGGTGCCCCAGTCGCAGGCGCGCACACCGGGCTTGGGTAGCAATAATGCAGACTGGCTGCGTGTGGTTGGGCCGGCCGAGGCTCGGGAGGCTATGGAGGGCCTCTTCTGTACCTTGTGGGTGATAGATGTGCAAGATGAGGGTATTGTCGAACTGTTTATTGATATATTTACATCTTGTTTACAGGGCAATTGTAACTGTATATTTGAGGTACAGGGTGTCCCAGCCCAGCTCCGCCCTTGCTGTATGTTCGCGGAATGTCTGTGTAGGGGCGATGCAGACCCAGACTGGGAGTATTTGTTACGGGGTGCATGTTTTGGCTTCAGGGTGGTGGATGACGACTGTGACAGCAATTATTATTGTGCCAATTACACCTCGATTACGAACACCGGAGTGTGTGATATTATGTCGGCCCGCATTACAGACGAAATAGAAAAAGGCTTGTTAACAGTGGTGGAGAAGCGGTGTGTGTGTACGCATGCCTTGGGTAGCGTGCCGAAAGGGCACAACGATTTTAGGGCCATAGTAGATTGCTCCAGCCCGGCGGACAGCTGCGTGAACGAACACACATGGTCGTGTAGAACTAAGTTCAGCTACAACTCGGTAGATGACGTGACAGAATTATTGCAGGCGGGGGACGTCCTCGCGACAGTTGATATCAGCAATGCTTACCGTGCGGTGAACACACACCCAGACTCACGTAAGAAACAAGGGCTAACGTGGGATTTTGGCGAAGGTATTGTTTTCTTAAGGGATAACAGGCTATGTATGGGCCTGAGCAGTAGCCCGTTCGTCTTCTCGAAGATAAGTGACCTGATAGTGCGCTGCCTATGCAGGGAAGGTTATGACCAGTGCGTAAATTACTTAGATGATTTCTGTGTGCTGGGACGGACAGTGGGTGACTGCTGTGCAGCCCAGGGGACTCTAATGTCGACACTAAGAAGGTTAGGTTTCTCAATCAGCTTTAAGAAGTTGACCCCAGCTGAACAGATCACAAAATTTCTGGGGATAGAAATAGACTCAGTCAAGCTGGAACTACGCCTCCCAAAGGAAAAACTCGAGAAACTGCAGGGGCAACTGGCGGGCTTCCTTGGTAGACGAAAAGCCACAAAGGGGGAGCTGGAGGTCCTGGGCGGAATATTGGCTCATTGTTGCAAGGTGGTACATGGCGGTCGGACCTTTTCTAGGCGAGTTTATGACTTAATAGCGTCAGTCAGGAAAAGCCATCATAAAGTGAGACTGAATGAAGATTTTCGTCGGGACATCGAATGGTGGCTTGAGTTTGCGGCCATCTTTAATGGGAAAGCGGGTATAATACCACCCAGTTCTAACTGTGTGTCGGTGTACAGTGATGCTTCGCTCACAGGTTTCGGCGCGCTCCACGGCGATGACTGGCTGGCGGGAGTCTTCGATGGCAAACAGGTAGTAGGGTTGGAACTGGGCCATCACTTATGCGGGGCCAGGGACGAGGGCTGTCAAAGTGATAATATAAATGTGTTAGAAATGTGGCCGGGTCCTTGTGGGGGTGAGACGATGGGCGGAAGGTTGGAAGGGGTCTAACGTTATGTTTGTCTCAGATAACACCCAGGTGGTCGCGGCCTTACGCACGGGTAGGAGTAAAAATAAAACAACCATGAAATGGCTTAGGCTGATTTTCTGGGAATCGGTGAGGTTGAATTTTAATGTGATGTCAGTTTATATTAACACAAAAGATAACATCATCTGTGATGGCCTCAGCCGGCTGTCTGCCTTCAAAAATATAGCGAGGATCAGGGATGCAGACGTAGCCAAAAGAATGTGTTGCCACCACTTGTTTGATTGTTGAATTGGTTCTTGCAGACTGGGAGGCCCTCGGTAGGGAACGGCGGGTTTTTGAGAGGGCTCATTACGCAGCATCCACACAGAAAACAAGGTCGGTCCAGGTTCGTGCTTACTTGGAGTTCTGTGAAATGTTCGAGGACAGGCTAGAACCCTACCCTTGTGGTGATGACCAAGTTTGCCTGTATATGACTTTCTTGGCTAGGCGTCTCTGTGCATCTTCAGTCAGAAACTACCTGAGCGCCTTATCAAATCACCTAAAGGACTTAGAGTGTCCGCCCATTGACTATCGCAGCCACAAGGTGAAGAAGTGTCTAACAGGTATTAGGCGCTTGAAAGGCGACGGTGTGAGGCAGGCCGCCCCTATGTTGCCCCCGGGGCTGCTAAAAGTTTTTGACTTGCTACGACCTTCCCTGGGGCACACCGCAGTGCGGGCCGCGATGTTACTGTCATTCAGAGCCTTGTTAAGGAAAGGCCACGTGACGGATTCAGATTGTGCATTTGCTAGGAAGGATGTAACCTTCCACCCATGGGGTCTCATGTTGCACGGGAGGAGATCTAAAACCATTCAATACAATGAAAAGGTACACCGTATCCCTGTGGCTAATGTGGGGAATAGGGCATTGTGTGCGGTGTACTGGGTAAGGAAGCACTTTGCAGATTGCCCGGCCCCCCCTGGAGCCTTGGCTTTCAGGATGCCTAGAAGAGGGCATTCCGTCCCCTTGACTTATAACTACTATCTGAGCGTGTTAAAGATGATCTGTGCAGGTGCAGGTCTGGATCCGGATAATTTCTCTACACACAGTCTCAGGAGGGGGGGTGCTACCTTCCTCCGCTTGTGTGGCGCACCCATTGAAGTGATAAAAGAGAGGGGTGACTGGAAGTCAGACGCTGTCTTCCTGTATCTCCAGGCCTCTTTGGCCAAGAGACTGACCACCGACATGCGGGTGGCTTTGATCCTGGATCAATTGTTGTGAACTCTTGCTTGGGGGTTTGGTCTATTTAGGGGGCCAGCCAGAGTTATTGGCTCGATCCAACTTCCTGTCTTGTGTTCCTTATGTAATGTAATAATAATGTTATGTATAAACTCTTATGCGTATATTATTCATGCAATGTAATTATCCTATTATCCTTCTCTACTTGTCTTCTCCCCCAACTCCTGGACAACTTGTATATGTTTAGCGTGTTGGGTAGGTGGAGCTGGTGGTTGGTGTGCGGCCTGGAGGGCAGGTTAGCTGCTCCAAGCAGCCCTACTCCCCACCTTCCCTCCAGGTGGCCTCCTGCTCGCCCTCCTTCTGCCCACTCCACCTCCTATTTTTGCTCAAATAAACTATGCGGTAGGTCTCTTTAGGGGGCCAGCGAGAGTTATTGGCTCGATCCAACTTCCTGTCTTGTGTTCCTTATGTAATGTAATAATAATGTTGCTTTATTATTTTGTCTTGCAGGTGTTGGCTGCAATTGATGCAGCACATGGCACTCTGGGGGCTGCAGAGACTGCCTGCGGTGAGCTGCAGATCGGGTTGGACGGGGAGCAGCCCGAACAACAAACCCTAGCCGAGGCAAGGGGAAGCAATCCACGAGGGAGGATGACCTGCTGGATGCTCTGAAGCAACGCGTCGACGCCTCGGGCAACCTGTTGGACAGCCCAACAACCACGTGCAGGACCCAAATGACCGCTTTCGCAAACTGCGTGCGGGACTGTTTGTCGACAATGACCAAGGGCCAGTTCCACCATGCGCGGACTGCGATAAACATCATCCTGTCGCAGGTGATGGAGTCGGAGGTGGCGGACAATGGGACCATAGTCTCGGGGCCGGCACTGTCCAGGGTCTGCCCCTCCCCCCACATGACTCAGACTGTGCGGCCCCCCCTCTATGACATCATGCTACTCCTCTTCATCCAATGCATCCTCTTGCCCATCGCCGAATGAGGGGTACCAGCCGCATCCCCCACCAGTGGTGACATCAACCACCAGCAAGAACACCCTGGGCCTCCCAAACCCTAGACTATATGCAGCAATACATGCTACAGCCGCTGCTGTCTGCGCTGCTGCTGCTGCAGCCCCCAACAATGCCAGTGTTGAGGGTGCAGCCTCAGTTCCCCGCACAGACAATGGGTCCATCTGCACCGGTGATGAATCAATCACCACGACAGCAGCCTGCAACACACACAAGTGGCAGCGCGTTAACATCGGTGAGGCTCCTCAACCAGAGTGCCAGTATGCCAGCGGGAATGACACCGACAGCCACGGACGGATTCCTGAATCCGTTCGGCCTGTCAGACCTCTCCAACGTGTCAAACCTGAACATTGAGGCGCAGGAGCTCTTTGCGCCAGGGGAGCTCAACACCCCCCCAAAGGGCCAGGGCCAGGCCCCGGATAAGTGAACAGAACTGACAGTATTTATTGTGTGCCTGCCTGTATATATTTTGTATTCTTTTTCCTGTTTTCCTTTGTATGTCTTTTGTTTTACTGTGTAACTGTATATATTTAGTATTTAGTGCGAGGAATCTGTAAAAATTGTTGTAAATAAAAAACTATTTGTATTGTAAACAAGATTTTGGTCTCTAAGTCAATTTCTTAGTAAACAAGTAATACACAAGTCCCCCCAAATAAAATTGAAATAAATAAGGCCTTTGCCCATATGGAATACTTAAAGAATTATATTACATGTAACTTTGTCCCTAGAAAACACTTTCCTCTCCTCCCCCTCCCTGCTTAAAATAACTGACATGTAAATTTTGTCAGTGTTAATTACAGTAATCTTTGCCATAAAGTTATCTTCCCCACCCAAATATATAACTGACATGTAAACTTGTCAGTCTTAAATGCCCCCTTTAAAAATAAAGTAATATCCCCCAACCAAATTTATAACTGACATGTAAATTTGTCAGTGTCAAATGCCCCCTTTATAATTAAAGTAATATCCCCCCAAGCAAATTTATAACTGACACGTAAATTTGTCAGTGTCATATGCTCGCTTAATAAATGAAGTAATATCCCCCAACCAAATTTATAACTGACATGTAAATTTATGAGTGTCAAATGCCCCCCCTTAAAGATAGTTATATTCCCCTTTTTGCCCACCCACAATTATAACTGACACATACATTAAGGTCCGATATCAATAACAGATTGATATCTTTTATTTAACCGAGCTATAATATCTGTACATCTCACATTTTTGCATATCACTCAGTACATTTCAGAAATTGCATTTGTACATATCACATTTTTGCATATGACACAGTACATTTCAAAAATGACATTTGTACATATCACATTTATTACATATCACACAGTACATTTGTTCATATCACATTTTTGCATATCACACTGTACACTTCAGAAATGATGACACCACAGTACAGAAATATCCCAGAGCACACACTTCATATATTCATATCATATTCTCCTGCCATTCCACTGATCCCGCTGGTGAGTTGACCCAATCTTTGAGGAAATTCTGCTGTTCCTTTCCTGCCCTGGAGCCAGTGTTCTGGCCAGGTAGTTGTGTTGCTATGTCCGGCAGGTTTCCGCCCTGTCTCCATGCTCTGGGGATGAAATTGCGGTTGAGGTTCTCTGGGCGGTCTAGCTGGTGATTCTGGAGCGTGGGATATCGGATCCTCATCATGTTGTGTATGACCATGCATGCTGTGACGATGAGCTTCATGGTGGAGGGGTGGTGCTGCATCGTGTGGAGCAGAACCTGAAATCGGTTTGCCAGGATGCCGAACACATTCGCCATGACTCTCCTAGCTCTGGAAATCCTGTAGTTGAAGATGCGTTCCTCATGCATCATACCCCTCCTGCTGTATGGCTTCATCATCATCGGGCATAGGCCGAAGGCATCGTCACCGATCAGGAAGTATGGAACCATCCTCTGGCCGGCCACAATAGGCTCGGGTGCTGGGAAACCTATGGTACCATCTTCAGTGCTGGCCTTCAGCTCAAAATCATTGAACACCTGCGCATCTGATGCGGAGCCTTTACCACCAACATCGGCCCAGCTGAACTTGTAGTCTGCATCAATGAGTGCCATGAGAACTATGGAGTAGAATCCCTTATAGTTGTAGTACAGGGATCCACTCTTTGGGGGACACCGGCAGGCAAAATGCTTCCAATCAAGTGCCCCGCAGTATGGGGGAAGTTCCACCTCTCCAAAAAGTTGTCGGAGATAGCATGCCACCCCTCTGGAGTGGTGGGGCAGGTCATCACCTCATCGATGTACTCTGCAATGATGGCCTGTACATCTCTCTCACGGTGAGAGATTGGGTGTTGTGTGGTACCCTCTACCCAAACTTCATGGAGGCATACTTGTTGCCCGATGCTAGGTGACGCAGAGTGAGGGCAAGCTTCAGGCCAGGCTCGAGCGGCTCCCTGTAGGTAGTGTAATTTTTGGTGATCCGCAGACCCACTCTGGCTTGCATCTCATCAAACATCTGGGGAGGCATCCGCATGAAGTTGACGAAGGAAGCGGTGTCCTCATTACGGAGTTCCACCAGAAGCTGGTCATACAAGCCAAACTCATGCCGCCTCCCGATCCACTGCTGCACCCACAATCGCTTCGGGCGAGATATTTTCCTTCTCCTTCTAGCCTCAGTATAGTGCAGTAACAACACGTTTGTCTCATGGTGAACTTTGAGAATGGCCAGTTGGTAGTCCTGCATGACCCACTCAGGCACATGTATCCGCTGTGAAGAACAGAGCTGTTCTGCTGACAGGAGGACATTGGAGGTCTTTATATACTCGAAGACAACACGTTCACATCACATTCACAACATGCTAGACAACGTTCAAAGCAGGTGACAGATGTTATTCATACACTATATGTTTGTCAACTACGTCAGGACACGTTTGCGATACGCTTGAGCAAGTTAGGCACACATCACAGACACATTTAACCTACGTTGAGATACGTTAACCCCACGTTGTCTGAATGTGGGCCGCACGTTCCTCCCGCCTGTCAATCACTCTCACGTAAAACAATGTTGATCTAATGTAGCCGATGCAGCTCTATCGCACACCTAACGTATCTCGATGTTGGCCTAATGTGAGTGTAACGTCATCCAAACGTAACTGCTTTACATTGCGATGCGTCAAAAGTTTTGGGTATGTCCAAAACCTTGATGCGTGCTGCCGTAACTCGATGTAATCTGACATATCTCGACGTAACTCGATGTCTGCCAAACATAAGCATGACATAACCCACCGTACCTCAACGTAATGACCAAAATTCACCTACGTCGGCTCATGTTAGCTTGTTATGTTGTAGTGTGACAGGGCCTTAAAGGACAGGAAGGCAGATGTGTTGTTAAAACTCCTCAAATATAGATGTTAGTCATCACGCTTTTATTATATAAAAAAATAGACATTTGGTTTGCGAATCTTCTAGTATCGGGTTTTTTCTAGGTCGGACTCCTAATATGAGGTTAAAAATCCCTTGGGCAGGTAAAAGTGTAGGCTTGGGGTTTCTATAGACCAACAGTCTAATGGTGAAAACAAGACTATTCAGACTTATCCATGATACGCAGTATAAATCTTCCCCAAAATAATAATTTGTTCAGTCACGATATTAGCTAATATATTCACCTTAACTTGTATCATTTCCAGTGAGAAGCTATGTTACACAAAATACATGTCGATGTTTCACTAAAAATAGAGCAACAGCGCAGATTACATTGTTTCTTGAAGATAACAATTTTCACAAGCATCAACACATAATCTAGAAAAGTGTGAGCTCTTAGAAAAAATAGTCGTATAACCACTTCCGACAGAGCATAAATTGTTATTTAAGTTTGGTCTTGTTGGTTAAACGCTACCGACTGACATGCATGAGTGCTTCCTGTGAGTAAGGGGTGACGTATCCCAGTGAAACAGGGTCACGACTACCACGCCTACAAATGGAAATAACTACTATATAGCTATTCTGAAATTAGCAGCACCACCCTCTAGGTGATCAGTAGACACGATGCTCAGCAGATTATAGTACACTGGATTATTGGATCAGCACCTCCAAGGTATGTAAACTAGAAATAAGGTATAGCTCAGCATCCACTGCCTCGACGTGTCAACTTGTCACCGAGTGAAGCAGATTAGTGCCCACTAGGTTTACACGTATTGTATAAGTACGGTGAAATCCGCCAGACATGAGTGTGTCTGGAGATTACTAATATATCGTGAAGGTTTCTTCACTTGTAATCAATAGAATCATTCGAAGAATAGTGGCATTCATTATTGTTACCACAGTTACAATATATTCATGTTTTGTTTTAATATTAGTCATACGCCATAGCTCGGATCATAGTAGGTAGTAGATAAAAGATTCACCCGGTACTTGTGTAGTACACGGGTGAAGGACAACGTAGTCTAAATACGGGCGAAAATAGCTTTAGTATGGGACATGAACTAGAAACTGTGGTTCCAGGATCAAATGGTTACATATATAGGCACAGAGTTGGTGAAATGGGAGAGAATGCAAAAAGACAAGATGGCGGCCACAGAACGCCGTCAATTTTACTTTTAAATCTTATTAAACCAGATGTTTTATTATATTTTCAACTCAAAGGTAGCGGGTAAATATGAAGACATCTACAATGAATAAATGTTGCTTCTTAGATTGTGAAATTAGGCTCTCATTTCATTAACCTGCTTTTCGACCGTTTTTATATAGGGTTGGTATTCACCCGTGTACTGCGAGTACCAGGTGAATCCTTTATCTAAGTAGGTAGTTAATATTACCATTAACTTACGTTTAGACTTGACGTGAGCATTATATAATGTAGCCTATATTATACTTATAAGTTATAGTGGTGTGGCCGAAGTAGGCCTGTGGTAGCAGATAATGAAATACATATAGAGAAGGGAACCGAGGTGTGTTATTGTCCTTGTTTATATTCATATACTAGATTACAGAGCATACCTATATGTTCTTGAAGATTTATACTGCCTATCATGGATAAGTCTGAATAGACTTGTTTTCACCATTAGACAGTTTGTCGATAGAAAGCTCGAGTCTACACTTGTACCGACCCAAGGGATTTTTAACCTCCCACACCACATAGACATGGTATGAGAGAAACTGGCCTTTGATGATGCTGTAAGTTATACACAGTGGTGGAAATCCAAATTGGCAGAAATGGGGGCATGGGGAATCGAACCACCGACCTTCAGATTAGGAGTCCGATCTAGAAAAAAGTCAGACACTCCCACCACTCCGCCACAGAGAACACGTATGTATTCTAATATACATGTATTCTAATATACATATATATATTATATATATATACATATATATATATATATGTATATATATTGTATACAGCCCGGCTCTATACATGTGTAGAAACACCAAGTTTTCGGCTATTCGGTGGGTGGGGGAGTTGGGGCGATTCACCGTTGTGGTTCGTGGGTTCGACGCCAGGGGCACGTGCGGCGCTGTGTGCGCAGACCGCACCCTCCACTCACTGTATTAGTGTATACGATCATCGCCACTGGGTCTCCAGCGGCGGTGCGTGACATACCTCCCAGGTTTTTAATACATTTATATATATATGTATATATATATATATACATATATATATATATATGCCTACGTGTCACTGCCCTTGTTCTTTATTGTTGGGTGTATGTATTATCAGATTATGTACTACAGTAAAACCTCTCTAAATCGACCGACCATAGGACCGATTTTAAGTGGTCCATTTAGGGAGGTGGTCGGCTTAGCGAGTTAGAATATCCTCACAATTATATTGTTGGGACCAAAATAAAGCGATCGATATAGGAGAGTGGTCGATCTGTGGAGGTGCTCGGTTAGAGAGGTTTTACTGTCGTTCTATTTGTTGCCCCAGACGAGGGGCATAACCGTGACTTTTATGCCTGGCACAGACCTCCCGTATACGATTCACGCACTAAAACTGACTGCGCTTCACAACCCGACCCGTCCCGTTTTGCGACGTAAAACTGGCCGATTCATTTTTCGAATGCCTTGCGATTCGAGTTTTAAGCACTAAAGCTGAGTTTTAAGTCGCGAATCGTATGCATCAGTGTCTTAGGGGGGGGTCACACACCTAAAGACTGAAATCGACTAAAACTCAAACTAAGTCGCAAAACGGGCAGTTTTAGGTTTTATACGGGAGGTGTGTACCGGGCATTAAACTTCCTTGATTGAATGTCTTACATTACCACAATTGTGTTTTGCGAATGGAGTGACCCAATTAGCACACAGTGCAAGGAAAATTGGTTGCATTAAAGCTGCATAGTCTGAGGAAATCATCAACTTTTCAAAACCAAAACAATTATCTAGATTTAATTCTACTGATCTAATACCCCTGTCACACTACGACATAATGAGCCAACGTAAGCCTGACGTGGTCACTTTTCGTCATTATGTTGACGTAAGTTGGGTTACGTTATGATGACATCAGAATGACGTTAGACTGTCGTCAAACTACGTCACATGACGTCGTGTTACGTCGGCGCGCGTCAAGGTTTTGAACCTGTTCAAAACTTTTGACGTGACTCGAACATAATGGTTTACGTTCGCCGTATGTTCTGTACATGTTCGGCAAACGTCAATGACATTAAATGGACATTAGTCAAATGCTGCTCACTACGTTCCACTACGTCGACCCACATTAACGCCGGTGGAAACGTCCACGAGGCCTAATGGGAACGTCAGGAGAACGTCAGGAGAACGTATGCCAAATGTACATCCAACGTACGTTCAACGTTTCACCAACGTTTAATGACGAAAGTAACATAAGGTAACATAAAGCAAAGTAGTTCTGGCGATGGAATAACATTCATAACATTCCATGAGAGTCATTACGTTGTCCTCTCTCGTTGAATGACGCTATCACTACGCTTTACCGACGTTACTCTCTCGTGAACTACACTGCATCCATGTTCAACTTGTGCCACAATTTGCATACTACGCCGAGAACTTCAACGTTTTTCACATTCTCCCTACGCTGACGTCGTTATGTCATAGTGTGACAGGGCCTTAACTTGGATACTGATGCACTTATTAAACATTTGTCACCACATAGAAGGGAATACTGAGGCGATTTAATAGAACCTGTTACTGCAGAAGCTTTATGGTGTCAGAATTTTGGTGTGCTTCCCAAAATTAACTTTGCATGTTTGCACTTCAAATATCTCAAAAGTTATTCATTCAAAATAAAAGTTACATCAAACTAAAGTAAGGTAAATTATAACGATCAACCTACACTCAAAACAGTAACAAAAAAAACGTGTTAAAGTTGCATAGTCCGAAGGTTTTAAGTTTCTGTCATTTTCTGAGATAAATAAATTAGGTTGTTCATTATAATCTACCTTACTTAGTTTGAAGTAACTTTATATTAAATGGGTATCTTTGGAGATATTTTAAATACAAACATTACAGCAGCAACAGATTCTTTGAAAGTACCTCAGTATTCCCTTCCATGTGGTGACACATGTTTAATAAGTGTACCAGTTTCTAATTTAGATATGTAGAATCAAATTGAGATAATTGTCGACATAGCTCAGGTGGTAGCATGTCCACCTATGAAGGTGTCGGTCATCCTATTGATCCTGCTCACTGGACCCCTTTGCAGTTTGGGCTATTTTCTGTTCCAACCAGCAGTGGTCTACAATTGGTTCATCAAAGGCTATGGTAGGTGTTTTCCAGTCTGTGGGAAAGTGCATATAAAAGACCCCTTGCTGCTTATCGGAAAGAGTAGCTTATGTGGCGGCAGCACGTTTCTTCCAAAGAGATATGTCAGAATGATGATTTGTTTGAGTCTAATAGCCGATGATACGAAAAGCAATGTGCTCTGGAGACATTGCTAAATAAAACAAGTGTGATGGCCCACGGTCTTCCACACTGTCACACACTCACGGAAGAACGCCAAGATTTAGTTTCAGTACGCTTCAACCTGGTTTATTACAAAACCTCTCTGCTCTCCGCGGTGTCAACAGTCAACTGACCCACCCCTTAACTCGCCAGGTCCCACGTCGCCTCTATAGGTGGGTGGGGGGTGAGCTAGCCACATGCAGTAGAGGGCAGCCCAGTCGGGGTCTGCCCGGTGGCTAGCCTGCCACCATCTAGCACAGTTCAGTGTAATTGCGTAGGTCTGTGGCGTAGTGTCTGTCGCCACCGCGTGCTAATGGGGCTCATGTACAGACAGAAGCTTTACTTTACTTTTTCATCGGACTATGCAGCTTTAAGTGGTAACAAATAACTGTGTTAATGACACGTGTTAAAATCGCTATACATTATTAATGCTCATTTCATATCGACTATTTACAGTGTGGACACTAGGAGAAAATGGCCGCGGAGGAGGTGTGGCTGCTCATCCCTGTGTTGGGAGTATTGGCAATCATCACTCTCATCATAACCATTATTGTGATAGCTAGGCAGCGCTGCAACTCCAGCAGGTACACACACATACAATGAGGTCTCAATTCACACCAGCAAGTACACATAGGGGTCCAAAGTTGAACGGGATCTAATACAGAACGCGGTGGGTGGCCGAATCCACAGAGCGCAGGCCTCCCGTGCGGAAGGTCAGGAGTTCAATTCCCGGTCGAGTCAAACCAATGACTTAAAGAAGTTATACTTGTCGCTTCCTAGCCAGGCACTCAGCATTATTAGGATAGGGCAAGGACTGGTTGGCTCAGTGTCAGGATAATGTGACTGAGTGGGATATTAGGTAATGGTACTGGTGGCCTGATCTCCCAGTGGGGCAGCACTATAAAGTTGCCATGACTGCACACTGTCACAGGTCAGTACCGGTCCTGATATGACCTTAGATGATGTCAGGAGGTAAAACTCTAACAACCAACCAACCATCTAATAACTCCGAAAGTGACACAAAGAGATATGTTGAGTAGAGGTAATCAAATTCTCTTGGTAAACTATAAGCAAATGGTTAGGAATAATGTTTTTTTCTGGCCATGAATAGGGCCTACCCAGTCATATATGAGACTGGCTCAAAAGGTGCTAAGCAATATGGGACAAAACTTTGTCCATTGTAACGATCAGCATACTATATGTTTATGCATTTGCTCAGGATGAACTGATTTGTTTTTTTACATGGTGTTTCATAATCCCAATAGAATACATATTGATTTGAAGCAAATGTCCTTGTGTTTTCAGTGTAACCATTTCTGTGCTGTTTTGTGTCAATCGTTACAATGGGAAAAAAAGAAAAAAATAGAAAAGTTATCACCTTTTGAGACAGGCTCATATATTATAGCTATACGAATCTTACCTGGGAAAAGATGAAGGATAACTCTTTTCTTGCCGAGGTTCTATAGCCTCTGGTAGTTGTCGGGTAGAGAGAGGGAAGCGGTCCAGTCCAGTAATACCTCATACATCTCATCTTCGTAACAGGAGCATGGCCAGAAATTAACCAAATTATGAGCACACTATTGTTCGCAAGCGCTTAGAGGAAATAACAAAATTGTGAGCAGACAATTAAAAAAGTGTATATTATAAAAGATTTAGTATGGACAAAATATAACATTGAAAGAAATTGTTTGCACATATTTCCAGTGTGACAATATAGTTACGCCCCTGTCCAACATAAGTATTGTGGTATTGCCAAGGAGAATGTTATCTATTTCTTTTTGTATTTTTACCAAGCTTTGAAGTCCTAACAAATGTGTCTTTTTGTTCTAAGACATTAATGAGATCCTCTTTTTCATTACCTAACCAACATCCCTCTATGGTTATTTCATCCAAATTAAGCTCCCTAACCTTCCAGTGCATAGCTAGGTATACTGAGTTTGGTTCATCGATATACATTTTATTCGGTTAATTATGGATGTTATTTAAAGCTGCAGTCCAATGGTTTTGTCACTTTTCTGAGATAAATATATTGAACTCATTGTTATAATCTACCTTACTTTACTTTGGAGGAACTTTATTTTAAATGGCAAACTTTTGAGGTATTTGAAGTGAAAAAATGTCAAATTATGTTTGGCAAGCACACCAAAACTCTGACACTATAGGCTTCTGCAATAACAGGTTCTATTAAATTGGGTCAATATTTCCTTCTGTGTGGCAATACATGCTCAATAAGTGTATTAGTATCTAAGTTAAATATGTATAATCAAATCTAAATAATTGCTTTAGTTTTGACAATTTGATGCTTCATCCGACTATGCAGCTTTATTAAAGAAATATCTCATCAGCTATCCTCTGAAGTGTTCATAAACCTGTCAAAATTACCAGTGCTGTGTGCCAGTGCCCTCTTGGTGTCTAACCCTTTTACGTGTGCCCCTTCATACAATATTGCTGAGGAATGAACTGTAATGAGACCTAATAGGACTGCCACTTGGGAAAAGTAATCCTGACAGCAACATCTGATTTGCTATTTCACACAATTTGTGAACCCTTTCAAAGGTCAATGAATATTCCACCTTAAATTGAATCCAACCAAAATCCTAAAATGTCAGCTTTGTATTTGGCCTTAGGAATAACTTAGCCTTATGTGCCAAAAAGAATGTTGCCTTTTACTTTGTACATAAACCAGGCACTTCCAACCTGCAACTACTTTGTAAGTATGCAATAATGAAATAACCAATGTTATTATGGATTTAGGCTTCACCGCCTCTATATCCATATCTGAAATATAGTTCATCGTTATAAATAATAATAAGTGTCCGGAGATTTTGTGTGATATGTAGTTTGCAGGTAGGGACCACGACTTGGATTTCAAAACGTCTTGCTTTCTCAAGACGTCTTGAAAAACCAAGACAGTTTACATATAGAAACAAATAGGGGTGACCTGTCACAGTCTGCTACTACTTTAATATTGAGGATGGAACCTAACAAAATATATCATTGGAATGGGTGTAAGTAGCTCTTCAAAGTGTCTATGCAGAAAATGCTCCTCTCTATAGTATGTTCATAATATTCAATTAAAACTACATTAAAATAAAGAGACAATCTTATTTTGATTATAACATTGTGCTGCTTGTATTTTGGAATTAGTCATTTTTACTGGTACACCACCGTGGTCTATTTAAAAAAGTACTTTTCTTAGAATCAAAATCCTGGACATAGTTAATGAGAAATAACCAAACATATGAACAAATCATGATGTGTGGCATCACATAAGCCATTACTCTAATGAAAACAGTCTGGTTTGGTTGGGATTGCCTCTGACCTATGCCATAAGTATGACATCTTAGCATGAGTATGTTTGACTTGCCTCTTGTGTTAACTGGTTGCACATTGGCATGCATGTGTTGAGCTTGAATGTTCTGCTGATTTGAATCGGCCTAGACTAAACCGGAACCACTACCTCCACAGTTAATTTCTACTAAGGCAGGTTTTGCTCGGACTTAGGGAGGATTGTCATTCACTCGTAGGCTTACTCTGAATACCAGTGGATCGTTTATCTAGTACACAAATTGTTTCTTCTGATGACCAAACTGGGAATAGTTTATGCATTTATTATTAAAACTAAATAGAATATGTATACATTATATAAGAACAATTATGACCATAGGATATGATTCTTTAACAGTATCTCACTCTATTCTCTGCGAATGACGAGACTTTGGAGTTAAATAATTAATCTTAGAATAACCTTTGAAGTTGAAGTCAACACTAACGTGATGAGATAATGCGCAAGAGCATTTAAGACAATAATTTAAAGTTGCACAGCTCGTTAGTTTTGTGTTTCTGCCATTTTTCAGAGATAAATATATTAAAATGATTCTTATAATGTATCTTACTTTAGTTTGAAGTAACATTTATTTTAAATGGCTACGCTTTGAGCAATTTGAAGTGCATATATATATATCATATTAGTTTCGGCAAGGACCCTAAAAGCTTCATACCACGGACCCCCGTCCTGATATGACCTTAGATGTTGCTAGGACGTAAAACAGCAACAAACCAAACAAACAATCATACCACGGATATCAGCAGTAACAAGTTCAGTAACAAGTTCAATTAAATTGACCCAGTATTCCCTTCTAGGTGGCAACAAATGCTTAATAAGTGCATCAACATCTAAGTTAGATACGTAGAATCAAATCTAGACAATTGTTTTGGTTTTGAAAATTTGATGTTTTCATCGGACTATGCAGCTTTAAGACAATAACTTAAATCTGGGTTTCTCTCTCTCTATTTGATGAAGTATAAGGTGACGCTATAGTTTCTAATGTGTCAGTCTATTCTCTTTATAACGCACTACTCAAGTCCTGCCTCATTAACTTCAACTTCTTTACATAAGTCTCGCTCAGCATATCCATTATTTACCGGGTGTGGTGGTCGAATCGGTAGAACGCGGCCCTCGCGTGCGGAAGATCAGGAGTTCGGTTCCCGGTCGAGTCAAACCAATGACTTACATAATTGATACTTGTCGCTTCCTGGCCTGGTGTTCGGCATTAATAGGAAATGGCAAGGACTGGTTTGCACAGTATCAGGATAATGTGACTGTGTGGGATATAGGGTCATGGTGTCAACGGCCTGCTTTCCCAGTGGTCAGCACTATAAAAGTCACCATGAGTGTTCATTATCATAAGTCGGTACCCATCCTGATATGACCTTAGATGTTGCTAAGACGTAAAACAACAACAAACAAACTTCTTAACAAAAAAGTATCGCTCAGCATAGCCTATCCACAATGAATCACTCGATGCAATTTGTTTTATAATAATAATGATAGTCAGGGGTGTAGGTAGCTAGGCGTACGCGCGTACGCCAAAACCTCCAAAATTAAATTAAAAAATAATAAAGAGAGAGAGAGGGGGGGGGGGGGTACTTAGATATGATTTCATATTCGGAAGGGTGTGATGCCGTAAGCGGCCCCCTAAACCCCCTTCCGAAATTAGGCGAACCCCCGTTAAAGGTCTAGCTACGCCCCTGGTAGTAATAATAATGGTAAATGAATTATATCTAGAGATAGGCTACCAGCTTCATGTCGATCAAGTATTCCATCTTCTTTCAGTGATAAAGGAGATGTTGACGATATAGAGCTGGAGAGTGAAGGCATACAGCCACCTGGGAACCACCACGCCTCCAACACCTCCCTGTCAAGCGACGACGAATCTCTGCCAAAAAGAGGCTCGAGCCCCTTAGCATCACGGAAGCTGCCCAGCACCCCGCCGGAGGAGCCCCAGACCCCGCAACCGGACGTCGTGGCCAGCGGAAGCGGGCCCGCGATGCCGAGTAGCGAAACAGGTACCTATGCTCCCCAGGGGGACTTCGATGGTCAGCAATCACCTCTGATAGACATAGACCCCGACACACAGAACGGTGGGGATGGGAAGGGCACTCTTACCCGCTCACCGTCGCCGGTAGACCTAGAGGAGAACCGGGAGGCAGATGCGCAAACTGGGGAGACTGTCATTCAGGTCAGGGACAGAAACTCGGTGTATTCAATCATTGATCGCGAACGCACTACCACGTTGATAAAGTTAGACTAAGAACAATGAAATAAATCTTGAAACTGTTGAATAAAACATTATTTACTTCTTTAAAGAAAAAAAAGTATTTCTAATAGCAACTTTCCTATACCAGGTTGCCAGGACTATGAAGCCGTACAGCTAATACCCCAGTCACACTACTGCTTGCAACCACTTTGCGACCATAAAAAGGGGCGGTCGCAAAGAGGTCGCAAGTTAGTCGCAAATTGTCGTAAAGTGGTTCTCAGTGGTCGCTGACCTTGTGACTACTTTGGTCGCAAGGGGGTTGCAGTTATTGCACTAAAGACCTCATTGCGACCAAAACGGTCGCAAGGAGGTCGCAAGCGGTGGCAAGCCGTAGTGCGACTGGGGCTTAAAAGTTAGCAGGCATCTAATTCAGTTAATTTAATTACGGGCTATTACATCCATGTAAACAACTAGAACATAATGAGTTGAAACTATAAGTACATAGCCACTTTCTTCCGTTATAATTAGTCTAATCATCTGCCATCACAATACAGTAAAACCTCTCTAAATCAACCGACCATGGTCCATTTAGGCAGGTGGTCGATTTAGGGAGTTTAAAAAAATCTTTACATTGGTATTCTATGGGCGATCGTTTGGGACCCAAATAAGGTGGTCGATATAGGGGAGTGGTCGATCTGTGTAGGTGGTCGATTAGAGAGGTTTTACTGTATATGGTTACTAACAATTTCTTTTGAAATTACTCATTTTCAATTCAATAGAATAATTGTATTCCTAATTTCTGCACGTATTGGAAATAAAGTAATTCGTTTTTGGTCTTAAAAAATGGCGGTAACTTGTTTTAGTTTCAACTATTATGTTATTGCTCTTGCCAATGAACAAGCATTTATTGTCATGATCAAGACAATGTGGGGTCGGGTGTTCACCCTAACCAGTAGGCTACACGCGCAATAAGCTACAGGTGAGGCTCACTCCAGGACTTGTCAACATCTTGAAATTAGAAAGTTTTCTGTTATATCGAGGACAACTGCATCTCTATGAAGCTATGCCAAAAGCATCTGAGCCTGTCTCAAAAGGCGATAACTCTTCTTTTTTGTTGTCCTTTGCAACGATTGACACAAAACAGCACAGAAACGGTTACACTGAAAACACAAGGACATTTGCTTTAAATCAATATGTATTCTATTGGGGTTATGTTTATTTGTTGTTGTTTTACATCCTAGCAATATCTAAGGTCATATCAGGACGGGTACCAACTTGTGACAGTGCGTATTCATAACGACTATATAGTGCTGTCCCACTGGGAAACCAGGCCACTGGCACCATGACCTGGTATCCCACTCAGTCACATTATCCTGACACTTAGCACACCAGTCCTTGCCCTATCCTAATAATGTCGAGCGCCTGGATAGGAAGCGACAAGTATCAATTTTTAAGTCATTGGTTTGACTCGACCAGAGTTCGAACCCACGACCCCATGATCTACCAGCACGGGAGACAGACGCTCTAACTCATTCGGCCATCCCATCTGGTGATTG
Organism: Branchipolynoe longqiensis; assembly: GCA_030323885.1. Taxonomy (NCBI): domain Eukaryota; kingdom Metazoa; phylum Annelida; class Polychaeta; order Phyllodocida; family Polynoidae; genus Branchipolynoe; species Branchipolynoe longqiensis. The sequence continues at coordinate 52,427,268 of CM059186.1, read as the reverse complement.
GGATTATGAAACACCATGTAAAAAAAACAAATCAGTTTATCCCGAGCAAATGCATAAGCAGATATTATGTTGACCATTACAATGGACAAAGTTTTGTCCCATATTGCTTAGCACCTTTTGAGACTCATGTATGTTCTTATGCTATGCCATAGCAACAAATAATGACTAAGAGTCTTACTAAGAGGGTTTATAGATGGAGTGCTACCCCCTCCCCCCCACACACCTTCCAGAACAGTAGGGTTTGAAAACCTAAAGGAAGTACGTTGCCATGGGTTGTATATACGCTTATGATATTATATTTATGTATGCATTTATTTTGTGATGACTAAAGCTAAGATTCCATATATGCGGTATGCAGTATGCAAATGCGAATGCGACAAAAAATAATCAAAATTCATGTAAATATACGGTGGTGCTCGAATCGAAATGCGAATGTGAATGTGTGGAAGGCAAAGTGGCATCAGACCGATCAGTGCACATGGACTTTTGTAACATTCGCATTCACATACCGCATACCGCGTATATATGGAATCTTAGCTTTAGCTCAATAAGAAACATCAATGTCATTTAGATGTGGGTGCTTTTGTTCATTAAACTATTCAAATGTAGGGTATTTAAGGCACATTCAAGGTATTATCTAAATAATAATAACAATAATAATAATAATAATAACACCAAAAATATTAATAATAATAATAATAATAGAAATAATAATAATAATAGCAATAAAAGATCGTTCCTGCGTCAATACTCGTACATCCATCCACAGTTGGTGGTGCTGGGTCAGTGCTGGGTCGGCGCCAGGGCGGCACCGAGTCGGTGCCCTGGCGCCCACCAGACAGTGAGTGTGGCATCGCATGTGTTGGCACCGCCAGGTCGGTGTCAGGTCGGCGGCAACTCGCCAACCAAGAGGTCGGTTCCAGGTCGGCGCCAGGGCAGCGCCAGGTTGGCGCCAGGGCGTCAACCAGTTTTGAATGGCGCCGCCAGAACAGAATGCAAGGAGGTTACAGGTGTAGCAGCTGCAACCTCCACGCGTCCAAAATTTCCAAAATCGATGCCGGGAGGTTGGCGTCCTCACTGCGCCAGCACTTAAGGGGGGCGTAAGGAAGGCGCAATGAGGACACTTTGATGTCACGAATCGATCATAAGCGAACACAGGCCTCGTGTAGATATGTAGAATCAAATCTGGGTTAGTGTTCTGGTTCTGAAAAATTGATGCTTGATCGGACTATGCAGCTTAAAGGAACATGTTCGAGTACTCCTATTGAAATATTGATGCCAGAGTTGGTTTAATTAATTAAAATGTCCTAAATCAGCAAGGGAACTGTCGACACGTTACAATCATTATTCTGTTGCAGCTCTCCTGTACTCATGTTTATTGGTTACCAATTTCTTGTATTACAATATTTTAATATTGCTTAAAAACTAAAGCATTTCAGCTAATTATGTTAATAAAATTATACAAGTACATACTAGCGTCTTTTCTTTTAGCATTATTTATTCGCTTGCTGTTTATTTCCATTTTATTCTGTATCATAAATGTGATCAAATATAAGCCAAAGTAGATTTAGCAAGGCAATTAATTAGTTTAGAACTAATTTAGAGGGAACATACGCTTTTCAGGATACATTTCAATGGAATTATTGTTATTAATTTTGAAAAGTTTTTTTTCCCATTACAATAACCATATTTTACTTCAATATAAGGGTTAAAATCACGTAAAATCAGTCAATCAGATACGATAAAGACAACACAAAATTGCTAAGCATTTGTTTTTCCTTTTTTTTGTTTGTTTATTAGTTGATTAAGCAGGGGAAATTTCGATTGTTGACAATTGGTCTTCCTCATTTCTCTGCTCCATGCTCATTTCTAGTAAAGCCAAATGCCAAGCTGCGTTGTGACAAGTATTAATTCTTAAGTCATTGGTTTGACTTGGCTAGGGTTTGAACCGGTGGTTGAAATCCCACGACCTACCAAAACGGGAGGTGGACACTCCACTCATTCGGTCAACCCCATCTGACCTAATTGAAGATATTGTTTTCATTGTGATACAATGAATCATGTGCTATATCTATCGTTTAAAATATAGTTATATATCAATGGGAAATGTTTTTTTCTTCTTTTTTTCAACTGGTTCATTCACTACAGAATTAGCCCATTTAGAGAGATGGGGGCCTACTGATGACTTGTTTGTTGCTAGCAACACTGCAGTCCCGTAAAGTTGTACAGTCCGATGGTTTTGAGTTTCTGTCAGTTTTCTGAGATAAATATATTGCTTTGATTGGTGTAATCTCCCGTACTTTAGTTTGAAGTAACCTTTACTTTAAATGGCTAACTTTTGAGATATTTGAAATGTAACCATGTCAAATTAGTTTGGCAAGCACACCAACATTCGGACACCATAGGATTCTGCAGTAACAGGTTCTATTAAATTGGCTCAAGAAATGTTTAATACGTGTATCACTACCTAATTTAAATATGTAGAATAAAATCTAGATAATTGTCTTGGTTTTGAAAAGTTAATGCTTCATCGGACTATGCAGCTTTAACGTGAGGCTCAACACCGGGCACATAGTGCCATGCCCATTACTACGGTGGGTTAACGCTCGGCATTGAGTTAACACCAGGTGTACCATTACCTAAGTTAAATATGTAGAATCAATTCTAGATAATTATCTTGGTTTTCAAAAGTTAATGCTTCATCGCACTATGCAGCTTTAACGTGAGGCTCAACACCGGGCACATAGTGCCATGCCCATTACTACGGTGGGTTAACGCTCGGCATTGAGTTAACACCAGGTGTACCATTACCTACGTTAAATATGTAGAATCAATTCTAGATAATTATCTTGGTTTTGAAAAGTTGATGCTTCATCGCACAATGCAGCTTTAATGTGAGGCTCAACACTGGGCGCTTAGTGCCATGCCCATTACTACTGTGGGTTAACGCTCGGCATTGAGTTAACACCAGGTGTACCATTACCTACGTTAAATATGTAGAATCAATTCTAGATAATTATCTTGGTTTTGAAAAGTTGATGCTTCATCGCACTATGCAGCTTTAATGTGAGGCTCAACACCGGGCACATAGTGCCATGCCCATTACTATGGTGGGTTAACGCTCGGCATTGAGTTAACACCAGGTGTACCATTACCTACGTTAAATATGTAGAATCAATTCTAGATAATTATCTTGGTTTTGAAAAGTTGATGCTTCATCGCACTATGCAGCTTTAATGTGAGGCTCAACACTGGGCGCTTAGTGCCATGCCCATTACTACTGTGGGTTAACACTCGGCATTGAGTTAACACCAGGTGTACCATTACCTACGTTAAATATGTAGAATCAATTCTAGATAATTATCTTGGTTTTGAAAAGTTGATGCTTCATCGCACTATGCAGCTTTAATGTGAGGCTCAACACTGGGCGCTTAGTGCCATGCCCATTACTACGGTGGGTTAATGCTTGGCATTGAGTTAACACCAGGTGTACCATTACCTAAGTTAAATATGTAGATTCAATTTTAGATAATTGTCTTGGTTTTGAAAAGTTAATGCTTCATCGCACTATGCAGCTTTAATGTGAGGCTCAACACTGGGCGCTTAGTGCCATGCCCATTACTACTGTGGGTTAACGCTCGGCATTGAGTTAACACCAGGTGTACCATTACCTACGTTAAATATGTAGAATCAATTCTAGATAATTATCTTGGTTTTGAAAAGTTGATGCTTCATCGCACTATGCAGCTTTAATGTGAGGCTCAACACTGGGCGCTTAGTGCCATGCCCATTACTACGGTGGGTTAATGCTTGGCATTGAGTTAACACCAGGTGTACCATTACCTAAGTTAAATATGTAGATTCAATTTTAGATAATTGTCTTGGTTTTGAAAAGTTAATGCTTCATCGCACTATGCAGCTTTAATGTGAGGCTCAACACTGGGCGCTTAGTGCCATGCCCATTACTATGGTGGGTTAACGCTCGGCATTGAGTTAACACCAGGTGTACCATTACCTAAGTTAAATATGTAGAATCAATTCTAGATATTTATCTTGGTTTTGAAAAGTTGATGCTTCATCGGACTATGCAGCTTTAACGTGAGGCTCAACACCGGGCACATAGTGCCATGCCCATTACTACGGTGGGTGAACGCTTGACACTAAGTTAATACCAGGTGTATCACTGTACTCACTTAACACAAGAGATAGCACTGCACTTGGTTATCAAGGCCCAACATTATGCACTAGACTGGGTCCAACACCTCACTCAACTAACGTCAGACCAGGTTTTGGCATTTCCGTAGCCATAAGACTACATTCATTTAATGCTAGGCATAATAGTGCACCTGGCTAAATCGAGTCGAAGCTACACAACCTCGCCATTTAATTTAATTAGACTTAATTCATGCTAATTACATCATTTCATTTAGTTAATGATGGTAATTGCACTAAATTTATTTAACACTGGGCACGGCACCACACTCGGTTAACATTTGGCATGGCACCATGCTCGGTTGTCACTGAGCATGGCATGACACTCGGCTAACACTGGGCATGGCACCACACTTTGTCAACATTGGGCATGGCACCACACTCGGTTAACATTTGGCATGGCACCACACTCGGTTGACATTGAGCATGGTATGACACCCGGCTAACACTGGGCATGGCATTACACTCGGTTAATGTTACCCTCGGTTCTCACCGGACCTAGCTCGGGCACTACACTACACCCAGTTAACTTTGATGCGCGAAAAGGAAGAAGACAAGGCGGGGGTGGAAATAAGGCGTTTATTTACGCCTCAGAGCATACAGAGGAAGCAGGCTCAGAAGGAGCAACAGTGTAATTAAATAAGATAAAGGAAGAAAGTACAAAGGCTCAACAGTGTAAGTAAATAAGCAATAAATGGAAGAAAGTAGAAAGGCTCATGAGGAGCAGGGTAATAAAAGTAAGGTTGAGTTCATCAAGTGTCAGTGGAGTGAGGGGGTGCCGAGGAGCCCACCACCGCTGGAGGAGAAGAGTGTGTAAGGAGTGTAGGGTGGGTGGGTGGTGGAAAAGGCAGAGAGCTGGGAGACGGCAGGAGGGCGAGTGCCTGAGGGAGGCCGGCGGGCGACCTTATAAGGGAAGGGGGAGGGGCGACAGCGGGTGAGGTGTGAATGCTGCCGGCTCGGGGGAGGGCGAGAGGTGGCGAGCAGCGGGCGTCGGGTGAGGCGCGAGTGCTGCGCGAGAGGGGGGGCGGGGGGAGGTGGGGGCGCGCCGCGCCGTCTGCCGAGGTGAGAAAGCAGCGGGACGGCGCGGGGCGGGGGAGGGTCTCTTCCTCTCCTCACATCAAAAGCAATGCTTCGCATTGCGACCGATGCGCGAAAAGGAAGAAGACAAGGCGGGGGTGGAAATAAGGCGTTTATTTACGCCTCAGAGCATACAGAGGAAGCAGGCTCAGAAGGAGCAACAGTGTAATTAAATAAGATAAAGGAAGAAAGTACAAAGGCTCAACAGTGTAAGTAAATAAGCAATAAATGGAAGAAAGTAGAAAGGCTCATGAGGAGCAGGGTAATAAAAGTAAGGTTGAGTTCATCAAGTGTCAGTGGAGTGAGGGGGTGCCGAGGAGCCCTCCACCAAAAGTAGGAGAGGGCTCGAGGCGTGCCCGAGGCGGGGGGCCGGGGCGCCCGAGGCGGGGGTCCGGAGATGGAGGTCTGGGCGGAGAGGGCTCGCGGCGCGCCCGAGGCGGAGCAGGTGGGGCGGGCCGGCCGGCCGAGAGGTGGGCCGTGTCGGGGGTCAGGCTCCCTCTCGGGGCGGGGAGTGTCCGGGGCCTGCGTCGACAGGGAGCGGGCGGCCAAAAAGGGGGAGGCCCGCTCCTTGGCGGGATCCGGTGAGGAGGTCCGACGAGGGTCGAGCAGGGGGGCAGCGAAGTCCTGGGGGCTGGATGGGGTGGTGGTCGGGGTCTGGGCGGCGGTGTTGTTGAAGGCGGTGTCGTGAGGATCGGCGGCAGAGGGTTCCTCCTGAGGCTGGGCTGGGATGTGGTCCGAGGTGTGATGCCCGAGGTGATGATCCCCGGCTGGGACTGGGCGGCACTGCGATCGGTGGTCGCTGGGAGGTTGTCGGTGGAGGTCGCGGGGCTGTCGGCAGTGGTGAGGGTGAGGCGCCGGGAAGGGCCCCCCGGGCCGGCCGGGGGGAGGCCGGCGGATCAAAAATCCGCCGAGGCGAAGGGGGTCTGGCGCTCACGGGCTTGTTTGGTCATGCATCCGGCCTCGCAGTGCATAGTGAGGATGCGCCTCACGTTTGCGCAGTAGGCGCATATGTGACGGCGCCTGTCCCCCGCCTCGCCGTGGGCCTCTCCGACAGGGGCCCGATCGCACGAGGCGGGGTCGCGGTTCCAGGCCGGACAGGGGGCCCCGTGGGTGTGCCTATCGTAGGCGGTGCGGGCGTCGACGTGGGCTCGGGGCAGGTGTGTGCCTCGGGGAGGGTCGTCACCTCGGGGGACCGCTTCTGCTGGGGCGGCCTGAGGGGCGGGGATGGTGAGGGTCTGGACCCTCAGGAGGTTGAGGGCGACCGGGTCGTGCCACCCCTGGGGGAGCCTCCCGTCCGCTATCCATGTGAACACCGTCTCGGAGTAGCGGCGGACGGCGAGGCTATATTCGCCTTGGTTGCCTCCCCCCTCTTGACCGACTTCCTCTCAGGCCCCCTCTCCACCAGGTCCGATGGGAAGATATAGTCGACCGGGATCCCTCGCCGCCTGACCGAGTGCCGCGCCTCGGCAGAGGCAAGTATTTCCCGGACGGCGTCGGCCGCGGACGCCGGGGTGTGGTGGGTAGGCTCCTCGTGGTAGGCCGGCGACGGGGGAGCTGTGGCCTGGGTCCCGAGGTGATGGTAGCGCTCATACTGGGGGTGGGGGGCCCCCGGCAGGGGCGCCAGAGGCGGCGGCGGGGGCCGGGTCGGCCGGAGCGCGCGCCCGAGGTGGACGGGCAGTGTCGGCGGCCTGGCGTCTGGGCGTGGGGGAGGTCACCTCGGGGACGGGCGGAGCCCCCCCGGCCTCCAGGCCGTCGATCCGAGCGTGGAGATCGGCGGTAGTCTGGCGCTGCTCGAGTCGGAAAAGCTGGAGCGCCTCAAGTATGGCCGCGGTCTCGGCGCCCGAGGCGGGGTCCGAGGGCGACGCCGGGGCGGAGGCCCGGGACTCGTCCCGCCGCGGTGTTGAAGCCGGGGTGCCGCGGGCGGCCGCCCGGGAGCCCTTACGTCCGTTGCCTTTTCGAGGCATGGTGTAGCAGCGGTCCGAGGTGGAGGTAGGCCCAAAGTGGAAAAGGCAGAGAGCTGGGAGACGGCAGGAGGGCGAGTGCCTGAGGGAGGCCGGCGGGCGACCTTATAAGGGAAGGGGGAGGGGCGACAGCGGGTGAGGTGTGAATGCTGCCGGCCCGGGGGAGGGCGAGAGGTGGCGAGCAGCGGGCGTCGGGTGAGGCGCGAGTGCTGCGCGAGAGGGGGGGCGGGGGGAGATGGGGGCGCGCCGCGCCGTCTGCCGAGGGTAGAAAGCAGCGGGACGGCGCGGGGCGGGGGAGGGTCTCTTCCTCTCCTCGCATCAAAAGCAATGCTTCGCATTGCGACCAAAGTTGCATAGTCCGATGGTTTTGAATTTCTGTATTTTTTCTGAGATAAATATATTAGATCGATCACTAGTATCTACTTTACATTAATTCAAAGTTACTTTTATTTTAAATGGTAAACTCTTAAGATATTTTTAGTGCAAACATGGAAAATTAGGTTTAGCAAGCTTGCCAAAACTCTGACACCATAGACTTCTGCAGTAACAGGTTCTGTTAAATTGATTCAATATTGCCTTCTACGCAGAAACAAAATTTGATATTTCATCGGACTATGCAGCTTTAAGCAGGGCATATCATTCACTTTCACCCATAGACCCTGCCTCCCCCCCCCTACATACACCCACCCATCATCCCACACATTGTTAAAGCTGCCTAATCCGACGAAAACATCACGTTTTCAAAACCAAAATAATTATCTAGATTTGATTCTACACATCTAACTTAAATACTGGTGCACCTATTAAAATACTGAGGCAATTTAATATAACTTGTTACTACAGAAGCCTATGGTGTTGGACTTTTGGCGTGCTTACCAACATTATTTTTGCATGTAAACTTGCACTTCAAATATCTAAAAAGTTAGCATTTTAGAATAAATGTTACCTCAAAGGTAGATCATAGCGACCAACCGACTATATTTATTCATGAAAATGACAGAAACTCAAAACCATCGGACTGTGCAACAATAACACTACATCAGTACATGTGGCACCGTAGCTGTTTTAAAACTTCGCACAGTTTCCTAAAATAGTGCACATTGCAGCTGTGTATTTGTAAAGTAATGATTGTTGCTCGACATGACACTTGTTCAGGAACAAACAGGAACTAGAAGTTTGTTTTGTTTGTTGTTGTTTTACGTCCTAGCAACATCGTGACTAGAAGTAGGTGAGTGTATCAATCAGTATGTGCATTACACACACATTCCCACACAGAGTGTGGGGATCCGGTGGGATATCTTTGTACCTGGCACCGGGCGCGGTGGCCGAATCGGTAGAGCGCGGGCCTCCCATCCAGAAGATCCGGAGTTCAGTTCCCGGTCGAGTCAAACCAATGACTTATAAAATTGATACTTGTCGCTTCCGAGCCTGGTGCTCGGCATTAATAGGATAGGGCAAGGACTGGTTAGCTCAGTGTGAGGATAATGTGACTGAGTGGGATATTCGATTACGCCGTTGAGTGTGCGTTTGGGCACCAACCGGTCAACCGGTCAATGACTTGTCACCGAGGCCGTAATCGAAACACGACCCGGGCCACTCGGGTCACCCGAGTCGTCAGAATTTCAAATCGAACACCGTGAGTGGAATCGAGAAATTCACCTGCCATGCGCAAAACGACCCGACCCCAGTAACCCACCTCTTGGCTGGGGTTTGCTAGGAGCGATGACGTCACATCTGTGCTGGTACCTGTAGGATAACAGCTACCAGTAAAAGTCCTACGTGTTGTCTTAATGCTCTTTTTTTTTAACAACCCAGATTGTCAGCTTCTACAATCATAACATACTCTAAATCCTATTTTGCTGTACTTATATTATTGAAAAAAATATTAAGTTTTATATTAAGCCACCATTTTGTCCACCACGAGTGTATTCGTTTATTCAACCCGAGTCTGTAGGATGTGCACATGCGCCAAAAAGTGGCTCGGGGGACCCGAGTTGATTAATCGATTATGCCCCGACCGGTCAATGACAGGTCACAAGGGCTGAAATTGGTTTTCGTCACAAGGAGGTTTTCAGTGCAGCAGCTTCAATCACCCTTTTTTGTGGGGGGGGGGGGTCCATTTGTTGTTTAAGCAGGGGAAATTTCACTCATAGACGACTGGTCTTCCTCATTCCACTGCTGGTCGATAGAAAGCCCGAGCCTACACTTTTACCGACCCAAGGGATTTTTAACCTCCCACACCACATAGACATGGTATGAGAGCAACCGGCCTTTGATGACACTGTAAGTTATACACAGCGGTGGAAATCCAAATCGGCAGAGCTGGGGGCACGGGGAATCGAACCGCCGACCCTCAGATTAAGAGTCTGACCTAGAAAAAAGTCAGACACTCTAACCACTCCGCCACAGAGAACGCCCTGCAAGCAAAATTGTCCAAAATGGTCCAAAATGGTCACGCGGAGTCGCTGACCTGTCAGTGATCAGTCAGGGATCCCAGCACGGGTCATTTCTTGTATATATAGCGGGGCAAGCATTAGATGCATACACTAATCATAGAATTCAGAACTAGCATAGCTGTCTAATTTTATATACAGAATAACAATAACTTACATATTCAGTCATAGCTTTTTACAATTATCATTGGATTACCAACACTACTCACTACCAGTTAGTGCCGACTATTTTACATAATATCATAATACATTTGGATTCACTTCATCTTTTCAGCCTTCATGTTCTAATACAAATATCCTGATAGCACCAAGTAACCAAGTGAAAAGGTAACTATAAATTTACTTATCTCTGTATGTTATCTTACGCGCAAACATGTGAAATTATGTATTAAGTTATATATGGGTTATTCTATAACACTGGTTTCCACGTTACGATGCTGATAATTAATTCTTTCTTTTATTGATAGCAAGTCAAATAATTATTGTTGCATCTGTGTATTTTGTATATTAGCAATACTACATATATTTAATCTATCCCACAAAAGATATCGAACGTGTACTTGTATGATTTTGGGCTAAAGTGAAAATGTGAAAATGTGAAAATGTACACATTGACACTATGCATTTACACAAACTTTAAAAAAAACATTTTTCTTGTAAGACCTAACCTTGCTTGCTTAACTGTAATTAACTAAATCTTGTTTGACCTTGTTGTGTATGCTAAAATGATGTTCTGGATGTGTCTTTTTTCCCATGTTACACAAGTGATATTAAAGCTGCATAGTCCGATGAAGCATCACATTTTCAAAACCAAAACAAGTATCTCAATTTGATTCTACATATCTAACTTAAATACTGGTGCACTTGTTAAACATTTGTCACCACATAGAAGGGAATACTGAGGCAATATAATACAAGCTATTTAGCCTATTACAGCAGAACCCTATGGTCTCAGAGTTTCGGCAAGCTTGCCAAAACTAATTTTGCTTGTTTTCACTTCAAATATCTCAAAAGTTAGCTATTTAAAATAAAAGTTACTTCAAGTGAAAGTAGGGTAGATTATAACGATCACCCTAATATGTTTATCTCAGAAAATGACAGAAACTCAAAACCCATCGGACTATGCAACTTTAATTTTGTGGGTTCGAACCCTGGTCGAGTCAAACCAATTACTTAAAAATTTGATACTTATCGCTTCCTAGCTTGGCGCTCAGCATTATTAGGATAGAGCAAGGAATGGTTGGCTCAGTGTCAGGATAATGTGATTGAGTGGGATATCAGATCATGGTGATGGCGGCCTGGTTTTCCAGTAGGTAGCACTATAAAGTTGCCATGAGTGCGCACTGTCACAAGTCAGTACCCGTCATGATATGAACATATGATACATACTGGCCATATGGTGCACATAAATATAACTACATTAAACATGTTGTAAATATTAGTTAATAATCATGCAACAATGAGCTTTACTTAGGTATTTGAACAAAAAAACACCGAAAAAACCCTTATTGTTTTCTTTGTTTTATTTGATGTCAATGGATGTATTATTAATGAGTATATTTCCACAGGATAAAAGAAAGTTGCTATGTGTCATCGTATTAAAAATATGTATTCTAATTAATACACAGGTTCGCAGACAATGAGCTGATCAAATGTTTACCACCATAAACATGGGACCTCACCAGAGATGTCCAGCAGCGAACCAGTCAGGAAATGCTAAGTTATGAAGACAATACAAAGAGTGATTATGGCTTCATGAGGGACTAAACTAATCATTTCAGGCTTAATGTTATTGATGGGTGGGAAACTTGGTGGCCATGCATATATATATTAAAGAAGAGTGGTCTAGGAAATTGACTTTACACTAAACATAGGACAACAAATCTACAAGCTCAATTAACAGATAGCCCTGAAACTAACTAGCTTCATAAAAATGAGAGACATGGGGAGAGTGGGGAGAGTTCGGACAGAGGGATGGGTTGGACACTGTGATATATGTGTAATAGTCGTATAGATGTATGGCTAATATATGTTAACGAGATGCAGAGTTTGAGACAAAGGAATATGCTAATGAGATGATGTCATGGAAAGTAGTCGGCGGGTTGAGCGAGCCCTAGGCCGTGAATAAACCATTCAGTATCCAGAAGTCAAAGTGTTCAGACATTGTACTTTCACAGACACCCCCTCTATCAGCCAATCTGTGTGTCTTACGTACAACGTTGTCGACTACAAATGACCCCACCAATTATTCTTAGACATCATATTGTAAATGACATTGAGAGTAGAAATTGGAGCAGCAAATATGAACTTGATCTGTTTTCACCATATCTGATGTACTTTTTGTTCACAGAACGTAACTGTGAGTTAGGTAAGTATTTCAGAAATATATCCATATTATAAGATATGTTGATTTAGGCATAGTAACACATGTCCACAACACAATAGCTATGTGAGCCTGCATTTGCATAAAACACGGTATGTTGGTGTAGCTTCGGACACATGAACGAACCTACCCCAGGTATGTGCGAACCTACCCACGATATGACCATAGATGTTGCTAGGGCATTAAACTGCAACAAAGAAACCAAACAATCCTCTTGAGTGTGCACTGTCACAAGTCGATATGCGTCCTTATATGACCTTAATTGTTGCGAGGACGTACTACTCCAATAAACAACAAATCCACTGGGGGAGGGGGGTTGGGCTTGCTGGGACCGTGATCTGATATCCCACTCAGTCATATTATCAGGAAGCCAGCCAGTGCTCTTACCGATTTGGCCACCATGTCCAGTCCAGCTAAAGGCTCGCGTTGCTTGTAGTAGGACAAGTTAAAGCCATTATCTAGGCCGGAAATGCAACATTGTCCAAAATATCCCCACCAGAACGGAGAAGGGATGGTACAGACAGTACTTTAAAGCGCTATATTTTACTGATCACTATTTAATCTAGACAGTTGACGCTATGCTTGTATAAAGCCGAGATGTTTATCTTAATATAGATAACATTTTACATTGCCGTCATTCAATGTATTAGACTCTAGGATGACTTTCATGAAATAAACTGTCTGAACCATCCCAGCCCCATCCGAAAGTACCCAGTGGGTTGTCCGAAGTATCCCAACCAGAACTGAGAAAGAATGGTTCAGACAGTTTTATAAAACCTTAGGTTTTATTGATCACTACGTAATCTAGACATTTGACTCTATACTTGTTTATAGCCAAGACACTAATTTTTATATAGATAACATGTTGCATTGTCATTCAATGTAGGTCTATTAGACTCTAGGATGACTTCCATAAAAACTGTCTGAACTATCCCTGCTCTCCGCTACATTAGTCAGGACACTGCACTGCTCCTATACAAGACCACGATTCTGTCCATCTTTGACTATAACAACATAATTTATAGCCTGGCAACAAATAAACAGAAGGACAAGCTGCAAAAGTCTTGAACAGAACACGTGGAACTGTATTCAAGGGGAAGATACTGAGCATACAGTACATGCACCTGTAACCAAATCTTGAAACCCTAGCCCAGCAAAGGGACATTCATCTGTTGTCACTTTTGTATAAAAGAACAAAAGAACCACAATACAGAGATTCACCAGCAGGCAGAGAATAATGAGAGAAGGACCACTCGAAATAGCGAATGGTAGTCAGGAAGTGTGAACACTTATTTGTCTAAATAAGAGTTCTGAGACCAAGCACAAACAAACTTGCTAAGGTGCCAATATTTAAACGGAGCAAGATGTGGAATGAACTACCATCTGCAATTAGAAATGCACCTTCCTATCAAAGGCTTTAAGTCACTAGTCAGAATGCATCTCACTGGCCATCCCATTGAACCTTGAACTCGGTTCAATAATATGGCAATTATTAAACCAACTTTAATAATTGGCATATTATTGGAATAAACATCATGATCCAAAGACAGCTATTATGTTAAGTTATTATATAAACCGAGGAGCAGGACGTAGCTCAGGCAGAAGAGTGTCCACCTGTGAAGGTGTGGGTCATCCGATCGATCCTGGACAGTGGACACATTTGCAGTTTGGTCTATTTTCCATTCCAAACAATGGTCCAGAACTGGTTCGTCAAAAGCTGTGGTTTGTGCTGTCCTGTCTGTAGAAAAGTACATATAAAAGACCCATTGCTGATTATCTGAAACAGTAGCCTATGTGGTGGCAGCGAGTTTCCTCCAAAGAAATATGTCTGAGTGACCGTATGTTTGATGTCCAATAGCCGATGATAAAAATCAATGTGCTCTAGAGGCGTCGTTAAATAAAACAAACTTAAATTTGTTACATAAACCAATCAGGACGAGTATTGTGTATTAGAAACAGAGTCAGAAATGTTAAGGTCTTTATATTTCCCCTGCGTCTTCCTTGAGAGTTGTAGTCATGGTAGCAATAATAAAGAGGAACACTGTAAAAGATATACGACTTTTTGGAGAAGTATGAGGTGTCATGTATAATTAGTACTTGTAATAATATGTGTAAAATGATTAAATATGTAGGAATGATTTTTGGGGTTTAAAAAATTGTATATATATAAATTAGGCCAGATGGACCTATTATAAATAAGGGAAAATGTATATTGGGTTTAACGTGAATGCTAGAGTTGCACTAAATTGTTACTGTTATGTCAAGAAAACTGCAGTAAGCTTTTATGTCTGTGCGCCTCCCACTCTGTGTAGCTGAAGCCAGTAGTAACCAGCACTGGGTGCTGGTGACGAGTACTGGGGGTGGGGGTAGCTGTGTTTGTTAGGGAAACCAGCCTAAGCCTGACTGTGTATAAAGTAAGTGAAACCCAGAGGGAAAGGACACAATAGTAGGAAGCCAAGATGGGAAGAGAGACCGTGCTGGGAGCATACAGGACCAGAAAGCAGAGTGGTCAGAACACAATGTACAAAGGTGAGGTGTTAAAATTAGTGTTGCAGGGGAGAAGTACCAGAGAATATTGTGGTAATTGTATAGTGTTGTTGCTGTCCATGTTTGTAATTGTATCTTTGTGAAAGTGAGAAAATAAAATAACAGAATCAACTTCCTGATCAAGTGTATATGTGCTAAGAGTTGTATATCTAGTTATTTCAACGTGACCTTTGCCCCAAGCCATGTCGGAACCACGTGACCATGATCTGACACCACCTCAGTGGAGTAGCCAGGAATGAGTTAAAGTGGCCTGGTATAAACTGTTTGCATAACACATGACCATTCTATTCACCAACTGTTCACCAAGTGCTGAAGTTTAATGCTATTACTAATCATGCACCACCTGTGCTGAGACACTAAAGCACAACAAGTATTTTGCATTATATCAAATATTATTTATATCTTCCGGATAGAAAAGAAACACACATGTAGTTGGACGAGATAAACTCTGGCTGGTACCTCTAAAGGCCCCTCCGTTTAATCAAATAGTTCAAACATCAAAATACAACAATCAATCAAATCAACAAAAGTCAAAATTCCGGCTGACTGGAGACCGAACGAGGGTCGCGCAGCCCGAAATTGCTTCCCCCGCAAATCTTCCTCCTGATTGGAGGCTAGCCCGCCGCCCGCAAATGGCTCCCCTGCAAATCTTCCTCCTGATTGGAGGAGCCCCGCGGCTCAGTGAGCCAACAGCCGGGGGAGTACAGGTGGCACAGCGACCACCCCCCCCAGCCGGTTGCATCACGATAGGGCCCCCTACAGCCTAAATAATATTAGCATAACTAGTTATATGCCAGATATTTCTTGTATGCAAGCCTACTACTCTCAAAATTTGAAATACCAATGTTTTACTCCCCCTTCTCTCCACTCTCACTCAGGCATATACAACACAGCAGGAATTCTCTATGTCGGACATCCGGGTACTTTTTGCATTCACACCACACGAAGGGTAAAACAAATGCCACTGTCATAGTTAAAGTTGCATGGTCCGATGGCATTTGAATTTGTGTCTTATTTTTTAGATAAATATATCAAATTGATCGTTACAAATTACTAATCATTAGTCTGGAGTGATTTTGATTAAAGATGATTAGTTTTGAAGTAATCTGAGCTGAAAGAACCAACAATAATTTCGACAAGCTTGCCAAAAGTCCTGTGGCTATGACCCAGATGGTCATCTCGCAGTGACCACGTGATGTGAGATGACCTGGAACCTGACAGGGTTGTAGCAAGGTATTTCTGTTTGGGTGAGGAACATTCTGGGAACGGATTAGTGTCATAAGCTGTGTTCACACGGGCAAAGTTTATGTCGACTTAGACAAGTCGATTTATATGAATCGATTTAGTGTCGTGTCCACACATGCAGTACTTTTAGCCGGAAATCGATATCTGCGCATGAGCAAGTCCATACTAACCAGTGCCAGTTTCGGTTAGTCGACATCGGCACGAGAGAGTGTGGGTTCGGCCTAGATATGTATGGACTGAATCGTATTGTTTTGGAACGATCAAAACTTCTGCTGGGCAGTGAAAACCTAAAAATAAATGATGAACAAAATATATGTGCACCTCTAGCAGGTTCATAGATCAAATTATATTATATAGTGTGACGTGCTTAATCCGCCTCAAGTAAGTCGGTTGCGTTCACACGGGCGATATAAGTCGAATCATAAAATTTGGTTCATATAAAGCACCTACAGAGGTGGTTTATATGAACCAATCTAGCTGAATCGATTCAGCCCTAAATCGCTTTAGCGTAGCGTCCACACAGCGAATGTGAAGCGAACTAGACAAGGCGATTTAGATGAAGCATTTTAACTTGCCAGTGTGACCGGGGCAATAGTCCCATGGCACTAGGGTTTTAAACAAAATATGATGTGTGTCTGTTGTCTGCTTGTGTCTGTCTGTATGTGTCTGTGTGTGTGTCTGTCTGTGTGTATGTCTGTGTGTGTCTATCTGTGTGTTTCTGTATGTGTGGGTATGTATGAGTGTATGTATCTGTGTGTGTCTGTCTGTGTTTCTGTGTATGTGTGTGTATGTAGGTGTGTGTCTGTCTGTGTGTGTCTGTGTATGTATGTGTGTGTATCTGTGTGTGTATGTATATGTGTGTGCCTGCCTCTGTCTGTGTGCGTATGTTTATGTGTCTCTGCCTGTGTGTGTCTCTCTCTGTGCAAAGTCAGGTCAGGTGTATGTGTGTCTGTGTATGTCAGGTGTGTGCATGTCTGTGTGTGTCTGTGTCTGTGTGTGCTGTCTGTGCATGTCTGTCTGTGTGTGTCTATCTATGTGTGTCTGTCTGTGTGTATATGTATGTGTGTATGTGTCTGTGTGTATCTGTCTGTGTGTTTGTGTGTGTGTCTGTATGTGTATATCTGTCTGTGTGTGTATGTATGTGTGTGCATGTATGTGTGTGTGTCTGCCTCTGTCTGTGTGCGGTTGTCTATGTGTCTCTGTCTGTGTGTGTCTCAATCTGCAAAGTCAGGTCGGGTGTATGTGTGTCTGTGTATGTCGGGTGTGCGCATGTCTCTGTGTTTCTGTGTATGTGTGCTGTCTATGCAGGTCTGTCTGTGTGTGTCTATCTATGTGTGTCTGTCTGTGTGTATATGTATGTGTGTATGTCTGTGTGTATATGTATGTGTGTATGTCTGTGTGTATGTCTGTGTGGGTATGTCCGTGTGTGTCTGTGTGTGTCTGTGTATGTCTGTCTGTGTGTATATGTGTGTGTGTATGTGTGTATGTGTGTGTGTCTGCCTCAATCTGTGTGCGTCTGTCTATGCGTCTCTGTCTGTGTGTGTGTGTCTCTCTCTGCAAAGTCAGGTCGGGTGTGTGTGTGTCTGTGTATGTCAGGTGTGTGCATGTCTGTGTGTTTCTGTGTTTGTGTGTGTCTGTCTGTCTGTGTATGTCTGTGTGTGTTTGTGTCTGTCTGTGTGTGTGTCCGTGTGTATGTCTATGTGTATGTCTGTCAGGAAACACACAGACACATACACACACACACAGACACATCCACCTCATTTCCCCTTCCCCTCTCTGGCCCTGCACAGTAGGCCTACTTGGTTGGGGGGGGAGGCTAATGAGGTCACGAGATTGGCCTAGTTGGTTAATGGCCTCCTTGCATAATGGGTGTTTCAAAGTGAGTGTCTAAAGGGGTGAGCTTATAAATTCACTGGTTATTATGTGTAAGCTGTCCCAAATCATTAGCTAATACACCAGTATCTAAGTTGGATATATAGGATCAATTGTAAGTAGTTGTTTTAATTTTAACAAAATTATATTTCATCGGACCATGCAACTTTAAAACCACCCTAACTATCACAGTAATTTGTGATTTCTGGTGCTTTAAAAGCAAATTTCTCTTACTTCTATTAAATAGTTCAGATCTTTGTCTACAATTTCACATTCAGCTTTTTTTTTTTATCAGCCAATTGGAAGTTCTTGAATTTATTTTGCGAAAATAGTTTTTGAGGACATGATCTCGTAAGGCTAACACTGGAACTGACACTCAGAATATCCCAACTTTCACTGTTATCTCTGTTTTTAATACTTTAAGAGTAGATTGCTCTTAGGTTACATTAAATACTTCAGATCTTCCTCTTCAATCGCGCATTACGATATTTTTAATCGATCCAATGAAAGCTTTTAAATTTATTTTACAAAAAAAATGCTCCCCATAGACATAGCATTGCTGCAGCACACATCACGGCGGTATTTTACCCTTCGCGGGCCAGTTTCCGGGGTTGTGACGTCATGCCGACATCGAGAATAACCTGACTAATGTATGAATGGGAAACGCTCCACATAGCAAGTCTGAACTGGGTCACATGGCTAGTGTCCTCCATAAAACCTAAACTGGGTCACTGAGGTCAGCACAAAATGGTGTCATTCACCACCTGTGGATAAACTAGGAACTACTTGAACATCCGATGCACCACCTGGTGTATAAACGTGCATTACATCACGTTGGCATCGAGATAATAGAAGTGCCAAAAATGTGTCGACGTTATTCGAGAGGAACAACTAGTTTTATGGAGGATTTTTAAAGGATTGAGGTTGCTTCTTTTTCTCTCTCACTCTCTCACTCTCTCTCTCCCTCTCTCTCGCTATATATATATAGATATATATATAAATATATATGTGTATATACCTATATATATGTGTGTGTGGCTATATAGTTGTGTGTGTCTTTAGAGAAAGACAGGGTTAGACACAAGAACACACCACCAACACACTAACACATGGCGAAGGGCAAGTTAATCGTACCTTGCCCATGCCCCCATGGGTTGTTCTCACCACACTCTCTTGGCATCAGCAAATTCTTAATGCTCCAGTGATATATTTGATTGTATATCGGTGACTATATATGTATATATATACACACACTGAAGTAAATGTTAACATGTGTGCAAAGTCTTTATGGAGGGACATATGTGATATATATATATATATATACACTGAACTAAACGTGAACCCATGTGCAACGTCTTCATGGACAGATATATGTGATTATACATAGGTGACAATAAATGTATATGTATATATATACACACTGAAGTAAATGTGAACCCATGTGCAAAGTCTTTATGGTGGGAAATATGTGATTATATTATATAGGTGACTATATATGTATACATATAGGTGACTATATATGTATGTATATACACACACTGATGTAAGCGTAAACCCATGTGCAAAGTCTTTATGGAAGGATATCATTATGTGATCATAATTATATATAGGTGACTATATATGTATATATGTACACACAGTAAATGTGAACCCATGTGCAACGTCTTTACGGAGGGACAAAATTATGTGATTATAATTATATATATAGGTGACTATATATGTACACACAGTAAATTTGAACCCATGTGAAAGCCTTTATGCAGGGACATTATTATATGATTATAAACATATATAGGTGACTATATATGTATATATGTACACAGTAAATTTGAACACAAGTGAAAGCCTTTATGCAGGGACATTATTATGTGATTATAATTATATATAGGTGACTATATATGTATATATATATACACACAGTAAATGTGAACCCACATGCACAGCTTTTCTGGATGGACATATGTGAATATCAAATAGATGACTATATATGTATAAATAGGTGAATATATATGTATATATACACACATTGAAGTAAACGTGAACCCATGTGCAAAGCTTTTATGGAGGGACATATGTGATTATAAATAGGTGACTATATATGTATAAATAGGTGACTATATATGTATAAATAGGTGACTATATATGTATAAATAGGTGACTATATATGTATACACTGAAGTAAACAAGAACCCATGTGCAAAGTCCTTATGGGGGGGGGGACATATGGGATTATAAATAGGTAAAGCTTTTATGGAGGGACATATGTGATTATAAATAGGTGACTATATATGCATAAATAGGTGACTATATATGCATAAATAGGTGACTATATATGCATAAATAGGTGAATATATATGCATAAATAGGTGACTATATATGTACATGCAGACACTGAAGTAAATGTGAACCCATGTGCAAAGCCTTTATGGGGGGGCATATGTGCTTATAAATAGGTGACTATATATGTATATATAGGTATATATGTATAAATAGGTGACTATATATGCATATACACACATTAAAATAATGTGAACCCATGTGCAAAGCTTTTATGAATGGACATATGTGATTATACATATGTGAATATATATGTATACACACACTGAAGTAAGCATGAACCCATGTGCAAAGTCTTTATGGGCGGGGGGCATATGTGATTATAAATAGGTGACTATATATGTATAAATAGATGACTATATATGTATATACACCCACTGAAGTAAACGTGAATCCCTGTGCAAAGCTTTTACGAACGGACATATTTGATTATAAATAGATGACTATATATTATATACACCCACTGAAGTAAACGTGAATCCATGTGCAACGCTTTTATGAACGGACATATTTGATTATAAATAGATGACTATATATGTATATACACACACTGAAGTAAATGTGAATCCATGTGCAAAGCTTTTACGAACGGACATATTTGATTATAAATAGATGACTATATATGTATATACACACATTGAAGTAAATGTGAACCCACGTGCAAAGCTTTTATGAATGGACATATTTGATTATAAATAGATGACTATATATGTATATACAAACACTGAAGTAAACGTGAACCCATGTGCAAAGCTTTTATGAACGGACATATTTGATTTTAAATAGATGACTATATATGTATATACACACACTGAAGTAAACGTGAACCCATGTGCAAAGCTCTCACAGGGAGAGTGTGGAGTCTGGTTTCACTGCCCGCTCTGACCTCCGTCCCTGGGGTGCTGAGGTGACAGGCAATGGAGGGAGACGCCATGACTCGTATTAAACCCACTTATTTTGATCAATTGGAGATCTGCTTAACACTGTCGGGACAAAATTGTTCCAGTGCCTCAATGCTCACCGCCCCCAGACTTGTCCGTGACCCGGAAATGGTAGCGCTTGACCCGGAAACAGAAGCCAACTGACCAGCGGTCAGTGCGCGCCGGGAAGCGCCCACGACTGCCAGGAACGGGGTCGCACCTTCCTGGAATTTCAGCCGCGCCCGACTGACCCGGCCGGGCAGTGTCAGAGGTCAAGGCCTGACCCTGTGACACGGGCCTCGGGCAGGGATCTCGGGGCGACAGGTCCCACCCGACCGGGGCCGGAACCCCGGGAAGAAATCAAGAGGTGTCAGGGACCGCCTGGTGTGTGGATGGGATGGTGTGGGGTGTGGGGTGTGGGGTGTGGGGTGGGTGTGGGGTGGGGTGTGGGGTGTGGGGTGTGGTCGGTGGGGGTGTGTGAGGGTGCCGCGTTGAATGTGGGTGGGGGTGGGTATGTGGGGGTGGGGGTGGGGGTGGGGGGTGGGGGGGGGGTGCGCGGGTGAGGGTGTGTAGGTTGGCGGGGGGGTGGCGATGGGTTGGGGGGTGGATGTGGGGTGGGGGTCGCGCTGTGGGGTGGGGGTGGGTGTGGGGTGGTGTGGGTGTGGGGGTGTGGGTGGGGGATGGGGTGGATCTAGATGTGGGGGTGTGGGGTGTGGGGGTGTTTTTGTTGGGTGGCTGTGGGGGTGGGGGGGGAGAGCTTGGGAGTTTCCATGTTGGGTGAGTAAATAGAGATGACCGGCTGGTAAAGACAGAAGAGGTGTTGTGGGGAAGGATGGGAAGGGAGGGGGGGGGCGGAGGCTGATGGGGAGGGGGGGGGGAGAATGGGTGCGGAGAAGAGGGAACGATAAGGATGAGAAGGAGGGAAGGGCTGGATAAAGAGGGAAAGATGGGGTGGATAAAGAGGGAAAGATGAGATGCAGATACAGGTTGGATGGGAGAAGGATGACATGCAGATACAGGTTGGATGGGAGAAGGATGACATGCAGATACAGGTTGGATGGGAGAATGATGAGATGCAGATACAGGTTGGATGGGAGAATGATGACATGCAGATACAGGTTGGATGGGAGAAGGATGAGATGCAGATACAGGTTGGATGGGAGAAGGATGACATGCAGATACAGGGTGGATGGGAGAAGGATGACATGCAGATACAGGGTGGATGGGAGAAGGATGACATGGAGATACAGGGTGGATGGGAGAAGGATGACATGCAGATACAGGGTGGATAGGAGAATGATGACATGCAGATACAGGGTGGATGGGAGAAGGATGACATGCAGATACAGGTTGGATAGGAGAATGATGACATGCAGATACAGGTTGGATGGGAGAATGATGGCATGCAGATACAGGGTGGATGGGAGAAGGATGACATGCAGATACAGGTTGGATGGGAGAATGATGACATGCAGATACATGTTGGAATGGGAGAAGGATGGCATGCAGATACAGGTTGGATGGGAGAAGGATGACATGCAGATACAGGTTGGATGGGAGAATGATGACATGCAGATACAGGTTGGAATAGGAGAAGGATGACATGCAGATACAGGTTGGAATAGGAGAAGGATGCCATGCAGATACAGGGTGGATAGGAGAATGATGACATGCAGATACAGGGTGGATGGGAGAAGGATGACATGCAGATACAGGTTGGATAGGAGAATGATGACATGCAGATACAGGTTGGATGGGAGAATGATGGCATGCAGATACAGGGTGGATGGGAGAATGATGAGATGCAGATACAGGTTGGATGGGAGAATGATGACATGCAGATACAGGTTGGATGGGAGAAGGATGGCATGCAGATACAGGGTGGATGGGAGAAGGATGACATGCAGATACAGGTTGGATGGGAGTAGGATGAGATGCAGATACAGGTTGGATGGGAGAATGATGAGATGCAGATAGAGGTTGGATGGGAGATTGATGAGATGCAGATACAGGTTGGATGGGAGAAGGATAAGATACAGATACAGGTTGGATGGGAGATGAATGAGATACAGATACAGGTTGGAGGGGAGAAGGATGACATGCAGATACAGGTTGATGGGAGAAGGATAAGATGCAGATACAGGTTGGATGGGAGATGGATGAGATGCAGATACAGGTTGGATGGGAGAAGGATGACATGCAGATACAGGGTGGATGGGAGAAGGATGAGATGCAGATACAGGTTGGATGGGAGAAGGATAAGATGCAGATACAGATTGGATGGGAGAAGGATGACATGCAGATACAGGTTGGATAGGAGAAGCGCGAGACAAAGAGGGCTGACGAAGCTGTTTGTTATTGGGATTTTAAGTCCTAGCAACATCAGGATGGGTTGGGACTTGTGACTGCGCACTCAAAACGACTTGATAGTGTGGCCTTACTGGGATACTGCGACAGCATTATCAAGTTGGATCATTTCAAGAGTCGCCATTTCTGCTCATTTTGATTGGATGTGATTATACGATATAAAGAGTGCCATATCTCGAGAGGGTTACAAACTCCTAAATAAACCATATCATGGGAAGAAAATGTAGTAAGAGATACAACTATATCCCGTCATGTAGTGCAGAGTATATTATACACTCACCTCGATTGTGTATTTCTACATACTTGCTCTTTAAAGAAGTATTATATTTACAACCCCCTGGAACAATGAATATATAGTAACATCAGGCATAACCATGTCTAATGTTAGAGTAGAGTGATGTAGCAGTAGTCTATAGTAATTCATATGTTCAATCGAGAGAGAGAGAGAGAGAGTGTGAGAGAGAGATAAAGAGAGAGAGTTAGTTAGTTAAAAGGAATACAGACATAGAAAGCCTTCTGGGTTTCTTTTACAACAGATAGACTATGTTTCTACTCCAGTGATTAAAACACCTTCTTTTCTGTTCTTTTTTCACTTTGCAAAATTCACATTGAGGGAAAACACGCAGATCTAATACCCCTGTCACACTACGACGTAACGAGCCAACGTGAGCCTAATGTGGTCATCTTTCGTCATTACGTTGGGTTACGTCATGATGACGGCAGAATGACGTTAGAATGACGTCGAGGTACGTCACATTACGTCGTGTTACGTCGAGTTACGTCAAGGTTTTGGACATGTTCAAAACTTTTGCCGTAGGTCGAACGTAACGGTTTACGTTCGCCGTACGTTCTGTTCACGTTCAGTGAACGTCAATGACGTTAAACGGACGTTATTCCAACGCTGCTCACTACGTTCAACTACGTTCCACTACGTTGACCCACATTAAAACGAGTGCAAATGCCCACAGGGCGTAATGGGAACGTCAGGAGAACGTCAGGAGAACGTCAGGAGAACGTCAGGAGAACGTGCATTCAATGTACGTTCAACGTCTCATGACGTAGGGAACGTAACGTAACGTTCTTCTGGCGATGGAATAACGTTCATAACGTTCCGTTAGCGTAATGA
The DNA here is from genome assembly GCA_030323885.1 of Branchipolynoe longqiensis. Lineage (NCBI taxonomy): Eukaryota > Metazoa > Annelida > Polychaeta > Phyllodocida > Polynoidae > Branchipolynoe > Branchipolynoe longqiensis. The sequence continues at coordinate 52,402,768 of CM059186.1, read as the reverse complement.
CGTTGTCCTCTCTCCTTGAATCACGGCATCACTACGCTTTACCGACGTTACGCTCTCGTCCACTACGCTGCATCCACGTTCAACTTCTGCCCAAATTTGCATACTACGCCGAGAAGTTCAACGTTCTTCACGTTCTCCCTACGTCGACGTCGTTACGTCGTAGTGTGACAGCCCCATTACAGCGTACACGTGGCGCTGGTTATATTCGTACCTAGCAGCGACAAGCGGGTTGTGTGCGCGTGTGGGTGTGGGTGTGGGGTGGGTTAGAACTGGAGAACTGCAGAAGGCATCTTACAAGACTGATTCCTGGAAACTGTGTCTACCTGCTAAGGTCAGACCGTGGTGTGTTTTATATATAAGTTAATTATAAGGACAAGTAGCGGAGGCGGTGGATTGCGTTTACCAAGCAGCATTTTAGCCATTTCTGCTTACGTAGCATTTAACCAAACAACTTAACCTTAAATACATCATTAATATAATACCCGATATATGCTCATTCCAATTTGTGCGGGAAGTTCAATAACCATATCATCATATATATGTATAAGGTGGTACATCGTTTTAGCGAAACAAACGAAACCGGGTGAAACCGGACAATTTAATCATAAATATACTATTTAATTTGCACCCAGAGACGGTTGAGGGTTAGGGTTAAGGTTAGATCTATGGGACGGATAGACCGAAATGCATTTTTTTGTTGTTTTTTTGTTGTTTTTTGTTTTACGTCCTAGAAACATCTGAGGTGATATCAGGAGGTTTACAATTTTTGTATGATGAATTTATCTATCCTGCTCATAACGGATAAGTGTGTTAACACTTGTACTCACCGCTGGGTATCAATAGTCCAATTTGATTCAAATCTTTTGAATTTAGTTTTAGTAATCTTGAGGATCTCTGTGCATGATAATGCATTTAATTTTTTTTTTAATTAAAAAGTACTTATTGACTATATCATTAACATAAACACACCTCAGCAGGAGAACATATCTCAGCCTAACACCCCCATCACACCAAACTATTTCTCAAAACGTCCGACCACATTCTAAAACGGCTGTGGTCGGGGTAAAACGTGGCTGCAAGAAAATTGTGGGCATTCTCAAAGTTCTGGAGCACCATTCTACTATTTCTAACCCATCCATTCCGTTCGTCAAAAGACCGTAAAAAGTTGCTACTATGTTCATTCCGTTCCCACAATGTTTGAGTCCGTTCAGTAACGTTTTCAAGAACATAGTAAGAACTAGTTTGGTGTGATGGGGGTATTAGGCCGGCTATATAACCACCGTTGCACACCAGCATCACTGCTCGGCAGTGGCCTCATACTGCCCGTGATTCTTTTTGTACAAATGGCCACCCGGCCGGGAGGGGTTTGTGCGCAGGCGCCTCGCCATTATCTCCCACTTCCGGTGAGCCTCATGTCGGGTTAGGCTGCTGGGAGCCATTATTGGTTGGTGATGAATTGGTGTGGATTTGGGTATGGGTGTGGGTGGGTGTGAGTGTGGGTGGGGTGAGGCTCTGAGTGTGAGTGGGGGTGTGAGTGTAAGTGGGGGTGGGTGGTGGTGGATGTGGGTGAGTGTGGGTGGGTGTGGGTGTGAGTGTAGGTGGGGGTGTGAGTGTAAGGGTGTGAGTGTGCGTGTAAGTGGGTGTGGGTGTAGGGGCTAGTGTTGGTGTGGGTGCGAGTGTATGTAAGTGTAGGTGTAGGTGTGGGTGTGAGTGTGGGTCTGGGTGTGGGTGCTAGTGTGGGTGCGGACTATTAGGTGTGGTGCATGTGAGGGTGTGAGGGTGGTGGTTGGTGAGGATGTGGGTGGGACGTTGGTATGATGTGTGTGAGGGTGTGGGGCGGATGTGGTGACGATGAGCGTGTGGGGATGTGGCATCAGTGAGACTGTGGTGTGGGTGTAACATAGTTGAGGGTGTGACTTGTGGTGAAGTTGTGGTGCGAGCGTGGTGTTGGAGTAGCATTGGTGAGAGTGTGATTTTGGTGTGATGTGCATAGGGTAAGAGGCTGTGAGGGTGTGAGGGTGTGAGACTTTAATTGTGTGAGTGTTATGAGCCTCTGAGGATGTGAGGATGTGAGACTGAGACTGTGTTGCTGTGAGTCGGTGAGGATGTGATATTGAGGTTGTGAGGCTCTGAGTATATGTGGCTGTGAGTCTGTGTAGTTGTGAGTCTGTGAGGCTGTGAGTCTGTAATGCTGTGAGTCTGTAACATTATGAGTCTATGAGGATGTGAGTCTGAGTCTGTGAGTTTATGATGCTGTGGGTATGTGAGGCTGGTGGTGTAGGTCTGTGTGGCTGTGATGTTGTGAGTCTATCAGTCTGAGTATGTGAGTATATGATGCTGTGAGTGTGTGAGGCTGGTGGTGTGGGTCTGTGTGGCTGTGACTTTGTGAGTCTATGAGTCTGAGTATGTGAGTCTAGGAGTCTGTGAGTGTGTGATGCTGGTGGTGTGGGTATGTGTGGCTGTGATGTTGTGAGTCTATGAGACTGTGAGTCTGAGTCTGTGAATCTATGATGCTGTGAGTGTGTGAGGCTGGTGGTGTGGGTCTGTGTGGCTGTGACATTGTGAGTCTATGAGACTGAGTCTGTGAATCTATGATGCTGTGAGTGTGTGAGGCTGGTGGTGTGGGTCTGTGTGGCTGTGACATTGTGAGTCTATGAGTCTGAGTATGTGATGCTGTGAGTGTGTGAGGCTGGTGGTGTGGGTCTGTGTGGCTGCGACTTTGTGAGTCTATGAGTCTGAGTCTGTGAATCTATGATGCTGTGAGTGTGTGAGGCTGGTGGTGTGGGTCTGTGTGGCTGTGACATTGTGAGTCTATGAGTCTGAGTATGTGATGCTGTGAGTGTGTGAGGCTGGTGGTGTGGGTCTGTGTGGCTGTGACATTGTGAGTCTATGAGTCAGTGAGTCTATGATGTTGTGAGTGTGTGAGGCTGGTGGTGTGGGTCTGTGTGGATGTGACGTTGTGAGTCTATGAGTCTGAGTCTGTGAATCTATGATGCTGTGAGTGTGTGAGGCTGGTGATGTAGGTCTGTGTGGCTGTGACGTTGTGAGTCTATGAGTCAGTGAGTCTATGATGTTGTGAGTGTGTGAGGCTGGTGGTGTGGATCTGAGTGGCTGTGACATTGTGAGTCTAGGAGTCTGAGTATGTGAGTCTATGATGCTTTGAGTGTGTGAGGCTGGTGGTGTAGGTCTGTGTGGTTGTGACGTTGTGAGTCTATGAGTCAGTGAATCTATAATGTTGTGAGTGTGTGAGGCTGGTGGTGTAGGTCTGTGTGGATGTGACGTTGTGAGTCTATGAGTCTGAGTCTGTGAATCTATGATGCTGTGAGTGTGTGAGGCTGGTGGTGTAGGTCTGTGTGGCTGTGATGTTGTGAGTCTATGAGTTAGTGAGTCTATGATGTTGTGAGTGTGTGAGGCTGGTGGTCTGGGTGTGTGTGTCTGTGACATTGTGAGTCTATGAGTCTGAGTCTGTGAGTATATGATGCTGTGAGTGTGTGGGGCTGGTGGTGTGGGTCTGTGTGACTGTGACATTGTGAGTATGAGTCTGAGTATGTGATGCTGTGAGTGTGTGAGGCTGGTGGTGTTGGTCTGTCTGGCTCTGACATTGTGAGGCTATGGGTATGTGCGTCTGAGTCCGTGATGCTGTGATGCTGTGGGTGTGTGAGGCTGGTGGTGGGGGTATGTGTGGCTGTGATGTTGTGAGTCTGTGAGTATGAGTCTGTGAATATATGATGCTGTGAGTGTGTGAGGCTGGTGGTGTAGGTTTGTGTGGCTGTGACGTTGTGAGTCTGTGTATGTGAGTCTATGATGCTGTGAGTGTGTGAGGCTGGTGGTGTGGGTATGTGTGGCTGTGACGTGAGTCCATGATTCTGAGTATGTGATGCTGTGAGTGTGTGAGGCTGGTGGTGTGGGTCTGTCTGGCTCTGACATTGTGAGGCTATGGGTATGTGAGTCTGAGTCCGTGATGCTGTGATGCTGTGGGTGTGTGAGGCTGGTGGTGGGGGTATGTGTGGCTGTGATGTTGTGAGTCTGTGAGTATGAGTCTGTGAATATATGATGCTGTGAGTGTGTGAGGCTGGTGGTGTAGGTTTGTGTGGCTGTGATGTTGTGAGTCTGTGTATGTGAGTCTATGATGCTGTGAGTGTGTGAGGCTGGTGGTGTGGGTATATGTGGCTGTGACGTGAGTCTATGAGTCTGAGTATGTGATGCTGTGAGTGTGTGAGGCTGGTGGTGTGGGTCTGTGTGGCTGTGATGTTGTGAGTCTATGAGTCTGAGTCTGTGATGCTATGAGTGTGTGAGGCTGGTGGTGTGGGTCTGTGTGGTTGTGACGTTGTGAGTCTATGAGTCTGTGATTCTGAGTCTATGATGTTGTGAGTCTATGATGCTGTGAGTGTGTGTCAGGACGCCATGGTACTGCCGGTATACAGGCAGTGTGGATCCCTGCGGCGGTTCTGCATACCTAGCGGACGGTGCAGAATGTACGGAATGCATCCTATATAAACGCCTTATACTCCCCCATTCCACAACCACCACCTCACGGTCCATCATCTTAACTATAGGAATGCAGTGTTGGTCTAGCAACTCAGCAACCAGTTAGTGCAGTGGGTGACTCGACGTAGCGCCGTTGAGTATATATACATATACAGCTAAATACATGCATTTGTATATATATATGTATATATATATATGTATATATATGTGTGTGTATATATACATATATATCCACATAGCGCTGTTGAGTGTATACATATACATGTGTGTGTTTGTGTATTGTTGTCCTAGCAACATCTAAGGTCATATCATACAGCTAAATACATGCATTTGTGTACTATGTAATTTATTATGTGGATATAAATAATGGCAGCCCCTTCATGTTTCTCTCTAACCACCTTAACTTCCATGTTATTCACTGTGGAGCGGGCATTCTCTCCTCTCCGCCTCCTCTACCCCATGAGCCAACTGTCACTCTGATCATTTTCAATTTCAATATTCTAAAACTTTGGTTGTAATTGGGAATGCCTATAACCTAAACAAATGGCGATTTGTTTGTAGAATAACACCATATGAATGTGAGTTAAGGCTGCATCCCTTACATTGAGCACAAACCAATCATAGAAATGGTGTGCACTAAAATGCTTTTGTTGACAAACTTAATAGTTCGCTCCTTTAAAGGTTAGTAAACAGTTAAAAACAAAAGTGAGATCAATCTAACGTGAACAATAGTAAATTTTCATTCCGAAATACACCTGTCATAACAAACACAAAATATGTTGGTGGGACAATAACTAAATAAATAAATAACTTACCCTGCTCACCCCCTTCCCGGTCGGGGTAGGGGTAGGCGGGGAATGAGGAGATCCAGTTGTCATGATAACTAATTCAGGAAGCTCTCAAGATTAAAGTTGCATAGTCCGATGGGTTTGGATTTCTGTATATTTTCTGAGATAAATATATTAGATCGATCACTAGTATCTACTTTACATTAGTTCAAAGTTTATTTTATTTTAAATGGTAAACTTTTGAGATATTTTTGAGTGCAAACATGGAAAATTAGTTTTGGCAAGCCTGTCAAAACTCTGACACCATAGACTTCTGCAGTAACAGGTTCTGTTAAATTGACCTAGTATCGCCTTCTATGCAGAAACAAATGCTTAATAAGTGCATCAGTATCTAAGTTAGATATGTAAAATCAAATCTAGATAATTGGTTTGGTTTTGAAAATCTGATATTTCATCGGACTATGCAGCTTTAAGACAATCTGAAAGGCGCATATTCTGATGAAATTTTTTTTATTTTTTATTTAACGATGCCTCTAGAGCACATTGACTTTTCATATCATCGGCTATTGGACGTCAAACATATGGTTTATTCTGACATATTTCTTTGGAGGAAACCCGCTGCCACCACATAGGCTACTCTACCCGATAAGCAGATAATGCATATGTTATATGCATTTTCCCACAGACAGGACAGCACATACCACAGCCTTTGATGAACCAGTTGTGGACCACTGGTTGGAACGGAAAATAGCCCAAACTGCAAATGTGCCCAGTGAGCAGGATCGATCGGATGACCCACAGCTCCACAGCCTGAGCTACGTCTGTCACCTTTGAAGCCTGTGGGTTTTAGCATTTTGATGTGCATGTCAAAATTTCATTCCGCCTTTTTCTTCGCTTCAAATATCTCTAGTGTTATCCTTTTTAAGATAAAGTTACTTCAAGTAAGTTCAATTAAGGCAGAGTATAGTTATCAACCTAATATATTTATCTAAAATAATATAGGAGAAAGTCAAAACCATTGCGCTCTGCAACTTTAAGGTAATTTAAGTGAGAACAGTTTTATCCTATGACTGGTACTCGGATATAGCATATTTTACATGTCCTTGGAAGTTGGAGTAGCCTTGGTGAAACAGCAGTTAGACTTCAGCTATATCAAGGTAAGTCTCGACGTAACTAATATTTATATATGTAAAATATAATTGATTATATCCATATAAATAGGTGGGGTTCTACCTACATTTTGCTCTGCTGCTACTGCGCTGCCACTGCTTTTCATTCATTCGCGCTAGTGCTCAGCTCGCTGCTACTACACAATATTGGGCGCCATATGGTTCGTTGAATATAAAAGCAAGGAGGTCGGGTACCTCGGGCTACACTGCTCGCAAGCCAGGCCAGCATACGAAAAGGCCGTTCTACACTTGGAATGGGACCAGGGTTGTCCCAGAGGTGAGGACAAGTGCAGATTCGCTCATGTTTGTTCTAAATGCAATGGTAAGGGCCATAAGCGACCAGCTTGCAAAGTGTGACACTCGAGAAGTCCTGAGGCCGGCTTTGCGAATGCCCCCCGCCCCCAGTCAACAGTATGTGACTGCTGAGCAAGCCGGCCAGAAGCCCCCGACATGCATGGATGGCCGGAGTGGCAATGCGATGACAATTAATGCCAAATTGGTGGTGGTGGTCGCTGACCCAGAGAAGGTGCTTAACAGCTGTTCGTCTAATATATAGCAATACGCCTTGTGAGAGTTGTGCGAAATCGATTGACATTTTTGCTCGGAATATGCTTGAACTGCCCACCCCGCCGATTAGTAGGGACGGGATAAAGGTCTTTGTAGGTGACCGAGGCGAGAGTGTTCAGAGAGATGTGACAGAATTAACCAAGACGGTCTTTGTAGGTGACCAAATATTATTAAGTGAACTTGACGACGATAGAATCTGTGGAGTTGACCGTATCGAACCTTCATTCTCTAGTGGTACCGCCCAATCATCAACAGCGGGAGACTTAACGGCGAGGGTCCTTGTAGTTGACCAAGACGTTGCGAGCAGTGGTGGCGACGCCACAGCCATTGTAGGCGACCGGCTGGAATATATGCCGGGTAGTGCTTATATCAAGTCCACATGCCCACCCCTGGTGGGAAGATCTATGGAGAAGGTCTTTGCAGGTGAGTAAGTGACATTTATGCACAATAGCGCACACCATATAGAAGGGGTCTTTGAAGGTGACCTTAGTGCTGGGGGTGGTGAGGGCCACCGGGACTGTGTACATGCTGCGAGCACTGGCTCTTCCAAGGACTGTGATAACCGGCGCCTTTCTATGCCTGATTGTGATCTGGACTGTTTTGATGTGCGTGAGACTAATGACGGTCTAATTGTATCAATGTGTGAATTTGAGGGCCACTCACCTGTTGTTTTCAGAGTTAATGTTGACTGTATGAGGGGGATTTGTGCATGAGTCTATACGCTCAGGGGTGTTGACTGCCAGCTTAAGCCTTGCCGGTTTTTCTCCGAGCTTATCCTCAGAGGTGATATTGATGCCTATGCTGCCTATATTCTACGTGGCATTGTTTTTGGTTTTAGGGTCGTAAATTGTGAATTTAACCACACTTATGAGAGTGGTAATAGTAAACACTTGTCTAAATGTGAGCGGGACTTGATCGATGGAAAATTAAGAGCAGAGCTAGAACAGGGCATTGTCTCCTTCACCGATGATATTCCCCAATGCGTTCACTCTATGTTTGTCGTGCCGAAGGATGGGTGGAGAGGTTGCCTGGTAATCGACTGTAGCAAACCCCGGGGTAAATCGGTAAATTCCGCAATGAGCGAGGTTGCTTATAAGTTTAGATATCTGAGTGTCGATACGGTAATAGATGCCCTAGTTAAGGGTGATCATCTTTCTTCAATAGACATAAAGGACGCCTATAGGGTGGTCCAGTTACACCCAGATGATCGGACTAAGCAGGGGATTAAGTGGAGTTTTGAGGGCGGTAATGGTAGATATATGGTCAATAACAGATTATCTATGGGACTCGCATCGAGCCCATTCATTTTTACCTAAATTTCTAACTTTATTCTTAGATGTGCCAAAAAGGAAGGTGTCAAGCAGGTCATCAATTATCTGGATGATTTTTGCATCATCGGCTCGTCCTACACAGATTACACCTCCAATCAACTTAAAGTAGTCTCTATCCTGCACAGGTTGGGGTTTTTCTTGAGTTTCAAGAAGTTGCAATCACCGAATTAAAACATGAGGTTCTTGGGGATCGACATAGACACTAAAAAGTTGGAACTGACTCTTCCCCCTGATAAGCTCGAGAAGCTCTATGCAGTCCTGCGACAGTTCCATGGGTGCAGGAAAGCAAAGCGTAAGGATTTAGAGAGACTGGGCGGCTTACTCACCCATTGTGCTAAAGTCATCAGGGCCGCACGCACCTTTTCTCGTGGGATATATACCCTTATCGCATCTGTGCACGAACCTTATTATTACGTTAGGTTGGATGCTGGGTTTCGTGAGGACATCGACTGGTGGGAGAGGTTTGCGGGCCACTTTAATGGGAAAGCTGCCATGCTCGGGAAGTTTACACCCGTACGTTATATTTATAGTGATGCATCAAGTTGGGGGATGGGTGCCACTCACGGCGAGGATTGGCTAGTCGGCTCTTATGATATGAGGGCTGATGAGAGCCTCTGGGGCTATGCAGGGCATCACCATGTCTCACCGGAAGACGGCCTGGGCGCTGCACATATTAATATCAAGGAGATGGCCACTGCGTACGAAGCTGCCAGTCAATGGTCCCACAAGTGGGGGGACTCCTCAGTAATGTTTGTGACCAATAGCATGGTCATACAGGCTGCCCTAAATACAGGCCGCTCTCGTTGTCAGGCCATAATGTCCTATTTACAAAAGCTTTTCTGGCTTTCGATTGAGTGGAACTTTGTGTTCATGTCATGCTATATTAACACCGCTAGAGATATAACTTGTGACACATTAAGTAGGTTAGCTGATCGGCGTAGCTCAGCCAGGATTGCAGAGGTAGATGAGGGTTGGAAGATGTTCTGCAGAAGTATTTTTGAGGCCCCCCTTTCTGCTTTGTTCCAGGATGGGAGGACCTGGCAGGGGAGCAATGACGTTATGAGCGGGGCTTTTATGCACCAAACTCTTGGTCATCCAGAACAGTACAGATTAAGTGTTATCTACAGTTTGTTGATCGGGTGGGGGAAAACAGGGCCCCTCTCCCATGCTCTTCTAAGTGGGTTGCGCTATATGCAACCTGGCTAACCAGAGACCTTTCGTATCGATCGATCGTAAATTACTTGTTTGGCTTAAATTTTTATTTAAAGCAGAACGGCGCCCCTACAATTGCCTATTCTGACTATTATGTCCCTGCAACCTTGAAGGGTATAAAGCGTATTAAGGGTGACACATCCAAGCGTGCCCCTCTACTCCTACCCAGCATGCTAATCAAGATCTTTGAAGGTTTGACACTGAATTCAGGGCACACTGCATGGCGTCCGGCTGTATTGTTGTTTTTTCGTGCTCTGCTTAGGAAGAGTCAGGTAACAGCCTCAGACGCAGCCTTAAGGCGTTCAGACTTCACCTTTTTTGACTGGGGAATGGTAGTTCGGGTTAGAAAATGTAAAACTATCCAGTTTGCGGAAAGGACATTGGAAATTCCAGTCACAAGGTGCTGCAACCTGTCTCTCTGTGCCATGTTTTTGACTAGGAAACATTTTATTGAGATACCAGCTGGTTCCGACGAGGTTGCATTCAGACTCCCAGCTGATCGTGGCTCTACCCCTATGTCTTATTCTGCCTACCAGTCTATGCTAAAAATATTTGCTAATATTGCGGGCTTTGGGGAGTGCGAATTTACTTCACACTCCCTTCGCCGGGGAGGTATGACTTATCTGGCGATTTGTGGTGCGACTATCGAGGAGATTAAAGTCAGGGGGGACTGGGCCACGGAGACGGTATACGCTTATTTGAAGTCGCCTTTGCAGGTATGCATTATGAATGACTTGAGGGTCTCTGCCTCCTTGGCCCAGGTTGGGCTCGACGAGTAGTTTGGGTCGGCTCCTTTGGTCCGTTTTGGCTAATTCTTTTGCCCAGCCATGGGCCTTCATTGCAAAAATAAAATTGGAAGGTTCCCACCATCTCCTCGCTTTGACTCTCTCTGTATCTTCTCCACCATAGCCAGTTTTATGTAAAATATAATTTATTATATCCATGTAAATAGGCGGGGTTCTACCTACCATATTTTAATTATTTATTATTTATTCTCGATTATTCTATATATTCTGCGGTCCTACCATTTTGCTCCGCTGCTACTGCGCTGCCGCCACTTTTCATTCATTCGCGCTGGCGCTCAGCTCGCTACTGCTACACAATTTTAGCTTTGTACAGGTAGGGCTATTTCTTTTGCCCGGCCATGGGCCTTCATTGCAAAAATAAAATTGGAAGGTTCCCACCAACTTCTCGCTTCGACTCTCTCTCTCTCTTCTCCACCATAGCCAGTTTTATATATATATAATTGAAGAGTTCAGGCGCAAATCCCCATAGATGCCAATCGAAAAATTGACTTAAATTTGTTAATTGACCTGAACATAATTTTAATTCTCACTAATTCCACATTGGTTGTGAAGAAATGGTTATGGAGCAATCACCAAAAATAAAATAGGAAGATTAACCCTTTGAGGATTATACTCCAATGTTTAAGTCAATTTTTTTATTGGCGTTCACAAGGATTTGCGCCTGAACTCTTTATATATATATATATATATATATATATATATATATATATATATATATATATATATATATATATGTGTGAGTATATATATATATATATATATATATATATATATATATACATAATCTGTTGTGGAATTCACTCAGACGCCACGCGCCTATAGTAACTAGGCACATTCCTGAACGGGGGAGATCTACATACGAAAATAAATACAAAAATAATACAAAAATAAATTAATAATACAAGAAGAAGAAGAAGAAGAAGAAGAAGAAGGGAGTAAACAGGTAAATTGATGTATGGCTGGCAAAGGATCCGCCATCACCGGACGCTAGGCAGCCATCTGTGGACGGAGTGCGCATGTCTGCCCATTTCAACCCCACCTGTGTGATAGTAACACAATACAGCGGGCGCGCCACTGTGGAAGTTATTTTCGTATTTGATTACACACAACTACAACTATTGTTGGCTGTTTTGTTGTTGTGTTTTCTGTACAAGATTGAAAGAAGGGGTGGGGGGTCCTTTTTTTTAAACTACAAACAAAATCGATTCACCCAAAATTCTCTTGTGTATATATTGTTTATGTCCTTTCTCAAAAGAAAGGCTGTTGTTCGGTTGGTAAAATATTTACACTAAGATGCAAGGCGCCTGAAATAAATTAACCTGTTGGGTAGTATGGGGTGTGTGGGGTGTGTGGGGGGGGGGGGGAACAGGGGGGAGTACATGGATGCGATGTATGTTTGGTGTGTGAGGATGGTGGAGGGAGGGGGTGGGTCAAAGGGCCATCCATATATTGTAGAAGCTGCCCGCGTTCCATCCCTCTACCCCTCCTTCCTCCCGCCCCTCCCTAGTCTATCCCCCACCCCCACCCCCACCCCCCACATTTCCACACAGCTAGCACCTGTGGGATCCCATCAGCCCTCAGTCCATGGTTGTAGGCAGTATAAGCAGTGTGTGTGTGGATGCTAGAGTCTGGGTGGGAGTGGGTGTGGGTGTGTTGGTGTGTGGGTGTGTGGGTGGGGATGGCGGTGGGATGGGAGGAGGCTCTGATCATCATGTTGGCATGGAAACCACTGCCAACTCTATCATTCAGGACTTCTTCCAGCAACCAGCCAGCGGGGCGCTCCGGCTCCAGTCGGCCGGCACGTGACCCCTCACCCACCACACACTGTATTAAGAGATTCTCTTCTTCTTTTACACACTACATAGATATGTGAAGAGTTCAGGCACAAAACCCTGTAAACACCAATCCGAATATTGAGATAAGCATTGGAGTCAAACCTTCAAAAGTTTACATTCCTATTTTGTTGTGTTCATTGCTTCATAGCTATTTCTTCACAACCAATATGGAATTAGTGAGAATTAAAATTATCTTCAGGTAAATTCATAAAATTTGAAATAATTTTTTTGATTGGCGTTTACAGGGATTTGTGTTTGGACTCTTCATATACGTTTTGTGCCCTACATATATATTCATATATATTCTCACTGCGTCTAAAGCAAAAGTAATCGACGCACAGCTTTGATGAGTGTAAAACCAGTAGATGACCAGTAGCCCATGCGCGCTATAGTACTTTAGTAGTACATCGTAGTTGAGTCGGCCCACTCTATGGGACTGCAGAGAATGGTCATCGATATTGTTAGTAAGACGCAGCCGGAGAGCAGGCTTTCCGTCCGGTAACTTCTTGGATTATCGCTCACACACCTGGCTCCGCTCGTTCTGTCCACTGGTAGAACCGCAGCACCACATTACGCCCGCTCTGTGATGCTAGGTTACGCTTGGGGCATTTTTTTTATTAGCACAGAATCCTTAGGTGGTGGTGGTGTATTCTCGGTGATGGGCGTGGGCGTGGGCGTGGGCGTGGGCGTGGGCGTGGGCGTGGGCGTGGGCCGATTGTGTACAGAGAAGTGTGTGCATGCGTAGGCCTATGTGTGCGAATGTGTGTGGAGGTTGGGGAAGGCAGGTAGCTCTGAGAGTAGTTGTGTGAGTAGTTTTGTGAGTAGGTGTGCGAGTAGCTCTGTGAGTATTTTTGTGAGTAGCTATGTGAGTAGTTGTGTGAGTAGTTGTGTGAGTAGTTTGGTGAGTAGCTCTGTGAGTAGTTTTGTGAGTAGCTGTGTGAGTAGGTGTGTGAGTAGCTGCGAGTAGCTGTGTGTGAGTAGCTGTGTGAGTAGTTGTGTGAGTAGTTTTGTGAGTAGCTGTGTGAGTAGCTGTGTGTGAGTAGCTGATTGTGAGTAGTTGTGTGTGTAGATGTGTGAGTAGTTTTGTGAGTAGCTATGTGAGTAGTTTTGTGAGTAGCTGGGTGAGTAGTTGAGTAAGTAGTTGAGTAAGTAGATGTGTGGGTACCTGTTTGTAAGTAGCTGTGTGTGAGTAGCTGTGTGTGAGTAGATGTGTGAATAGCTGTATAAGTAGCTGTGTGAGTAGCTGTGTGAGTAGATGTGTGAGTAGTTGTGTGAGTAGCTGTATGTGTAGCTGTGTGTGAGTAGCTGTGTGTGAGTACCTGTGTGTAGCTGTGTGAGTAGCTGTTTGTGAGTAGCTGTGTGTGGGTACCTGTGTGTGAGTAGCTGTCTGTGAGTAGCTGTGTGTGCAGCTGTGTGAGTATGTGTGTGAGTAGCTGTGTGAGTACCTGTGTGTAGCTGTGTGTGAGTACTTGTGTGTGGGTAGCTGCGTGAGTACTTGTGTGAGTAGCTGTCTGTGAGTAGCTGTGTGTGAGCAGCTGTGTGAGTAGCTGTGTGTAGCTGTGTGAATAGTTATGTGAGTAGCTGTGTGAGTTTATGAGAACAACAGTCGAAGCTAAGACCCTCTGTGGTTATACATATGCTGGCACATGTTTGGGATCAAGATAATGAAGAGATTAGGCGCAAAACCATGTAAAAACCAATCCAAAAATGGAGATAAACATTGGAATCAAACCTTGAAGCAATTAATTTTTTTATATTCCTTCTGTTTTGTTCATGGCCCCATAATCATGTGATCATATGAAAAGTGGAATTCGTGAGAATGAACATTATTTTCAAGTAAACATCTGTTATTTAAACTACATTTTTGGATTATCGTTTACGTGGTTTTGCGCCTGAACTCTTCATATATACACATATATGCTCCATTTCACGATTTGTCTTAATTTGCACTTCTTATATAAGAAAAACCCACGCCCATATACATATGGTTTGGTGCCTAATGGCCAGGTTCTCGTTTGTCATAACCTAGGTTCAGGGTTCAAATACCACTTTACCCGTGCATTTTTAGATATGGTATCCCTCCGAGTAGGCCTACACCTTTAAATATCTTGAAATTATTAATTTTCAGATATGCTTTCCGTCTTTCAGGCATGGCGATCAGTACGTTAGGTCATGGGAAAACTGGACCAATGACAGAAATTGTTCGGTTTTAGGGTGGTTGACCTGTGGAATGACTTGCCGGAGAGTGTCGTAGCAGCAGAGACGGTGAACTGTTTCAAGTCCCAACTGGATGCATACTGGTCAAGCATCACATATATCTTGGAGCCAGTGACAGTTGCTACAATCTACCACATCTGAAGACTGTCTTGATTTCTATTAATTAAGAGTGGCTAACAGGTCCAAGGCCTATTATAGCTGTATCCTATTGCTTGATTGATGGGAGCCACCCACCATGACGTCACAAGGGCCAATAATTTAAATTGAGGGAATTTTGACACTGTTATCTTTTTGTAGGTCCTAGAAAATAACTAAAATAATACCATTAACTAAACCCCCCATTTACGCCAGACACAAGACATGGACATATGTTTATATGAAGAAGAAGGGGGAAATGTTGGGGTGGGGGAGAAATGAAGGTAGGATTGGTTAGGCTTGGCGTGATGGGGGGTTCGTGACCAGAACTGCAGCATTAAGAAACGGCGCCCTTAAAACGGCTCGTTTCTGGTAGTTTTTTTGTTCTTTTTCTTTTTCGTTCTCTTTTTCCGAGATGGCAAGAGGTGAGTAGGGGGCTCTTCGGGCTTCAGTGCGCTTGTAGGTGGTAGTGCGGCGGTGGCCCGGCAGTGGCAACACGTTCTTGGGGCCCACTGTCCTGCACCTCCATCACCGGTGATCAAAGCGGGAACCGGTGTCGTTGGCAACAGGGCCGCAGGTGGCGTGCTGGTCCTCCAGGCCTCCGTCGCAGGATTGTTTAGGTGGTGGGCGAGGTTATTCGTCAGCTGTTGTTAGTGAAGATCCGTGGTGTAAAGTCCAGTCTGACGGCGATACGTAGGAGCCCGCATGCTCCAGTCATTCCAGGAAGCGTTGTCAGTTGTTCGGTGAAGATAGTGGATGTGTCTTCCCTTTTGATCTGGGTGGCGTTGATGATACCGTATCGTCCGATCAGGTCGGTGAGGGTCCATGGCTGGGTGGAGGCTAGATAAAGGATTCACCCTGTACTTGTAGTACACGGGTGAATGACAACGTAGTGTAAATACGGGCGAAAATAGCTTTAGTACGGAACAGGAAGTAGAATGCCTGGTTCCAGTATCAAATGGATATGTATATCGGCACAGAGTTGGTGAAATGGGAGAGAATGCAAAAAGACAAGATGGCGGCCATAGAATGCCGTCGATTTCACTTTTAAATCTTATTAAACTAGATGTTTTATTATATTTTTCAACTCAAAGGTAGCGGGAAAATATGAAGACATATACAAAGAATAAATGTTGCTTCTTAGATTGTGAAATTAGGCTCTCATCTCATTAACCCACTTTTTCGACCGTTTTTATATAGGACTGGTCTTCACCCGTGTACTGCGAGTACCGGGTGAATCCTTTATCTAGGTGGAGGCTAGATATGACGTAGTGGTACGTCTTGGAAGATCCAAGCATTTCAGTGAAGGTTGTTGAGGCTCGGAGTCCGTCAATGGAAACTTGGGTCTTGACGCCAATGATGAGGTGGTTGGGGTAGGCCTTTGGACATACTTGTCAAAAGAGGGAGGTGCCTTGAGTGCTGGAACTTGTTGAGTCTCGTGTTTGTTCAGAAGCACGGAGTGACGTGGCCTTGAGGGTGTTTTGTCTGCTCTCATAGTAGTGTTTAAATAATATATACTCTTACTGACATTATAGGTATAGGATATCAATCGAATAGAGGTAAATTGCTGCAATGAATATGACAGCTGCACGCTTATTAAAAACAACAATATTTGATTTTTGGAACCGTACCGAGAAAGGAATTCGTGGCGCCACCTGTTGATAGGAACGGAAACTAGCGGTAACCTACTCTTTACGGTAGGTGGTGCCACCATAATTTTCTACAATAATGACTTGACGATAGCCGTTGACTCAGTTGATACATAAACAAGATACCGGTGTACCTGGAAATTTGGAAAGATATATATATGATGGCCAGAAAAAAGTCAACTTCATACAATATATTTTTTTAAGTACACATATAAGCTCATAGGTCTAAGGGCCAAGATGCGGACTTCAATTTCGCTTAGCCTTAGTCTAGGTATTATTGCATAGGCCCCCACATATAAAATTAGCATCATCAGATTGGTAAACATGTTGTCTCTGTGTGCCATGCGATTTGATTGCATCTGGTGCGAATTTCGATATATTTGAATTGTTCTGAGGTGTAAAGTGATCTATTTCACTTGGCAGCTGGGTCACCTGACCAAATTCTGATTGGTTTGTTATGTGCTGTTGTTTACATTTAGGGCCTACATGATGCAGGCCATGTGCATTTGTTGTTTTGTGTATTTTTAACTATTAATTGTCAGTTATTTATCATAGATAGTGCACATACATCTAAAAGACAGTTTTTCTATATGACTTTGTGACTTTTCAGTAATAATTTGTGTTGTTTATTTATTATTTTACTCAGGTAAAAAATCTGCAACTGAAACCCAATAGAGTAGGCCTAACTGTAAGAAAATTAGCCTGTATTTCTGATATATAAACTGTAATAACTTTGCTTCTGCTAGGCCTATTAAGTCCAATCAGTACTAATAGTAGAGCGCGGGCCTCGTGTGTGGGAGATCGGGAGTTCAGTTCCCGGTCGAGTCAAACTAATGACTTATAAACAGGTTGGAGAGCTTACCTTGTTTTGGTCATTTGACTCCCGATTCAATTACCAAGGCAATAACAATAAGGGTACTGGTAGTATGGCATATGAAACTCAGAAGAGAGAAACAAGAGCAGGACCAAGAGGAAGAGAGCCACACTGCCAGGCCTGACTTCCACACTCGTATTTTGAGGGTTTTGAGTTGATTTGTAATAGCCTGCAGCAGTGGTGTTCTCTGTGGCGGAGTGGTTAGAGTGTCTGACTTTTTTCTAGGTCAGACTCCTAATCTGAGGGTCGGCGGTTCGATTCCCCGTGCCCCCAGCTCTGCCAATTTGGATTTCCACCGCTATGTATAACTTACAGCGTCATCAAAGGCCGGTTGCTCTCATACCATGTCTATGTGGTGTGGGAGGTTAAAAATCCCTTGGGTCGGTAAAAGTGTAGGCTCGGGCTTTCTATCGACCAGCAGTGGAATGAGGAAGACCAGTCGTCTATGGCTGAAATTTCCCCTGCTTAAACAACTAATGGACAAAAAAAAAAAGGAGTGCAGCATTTCACTTCAATCGAGTATAGTGAGCAACGTTGATAGTAATTCTAGACCTTTGGCTTCCACATCAAACTGGTAGGGTAGGGTGTAAACTATAGATTGATTATATGGGAGTAATATCCGATAGTTAACAAATGGATTGTTGGCAAGCAGGTGATGCATATAGATTATGTTAAGGTGCTAGGATTTTAGACCCTTTGAGTCAGTGGACCTCATACCCACCAAGTGTGCTTGAGATCTCAAACCACATAAGAGTTGCTTAATATGTGGCAGTCTAGGGGAGGGGGGGAATCATCGGGTTCATTAATGAGCTAATCCACGGAAGTTGACAAATTCATCCGCAGTCAATTTTAATTTGTGTTGAATATCCAATAAAGGTTTGAATAGTAAAATCTCATTTTCCAAATAGTTAA
This sequence comes from Branchipolynoe longqiensis, assembly GCA_030323885.1. Taxonomy (NCBI): domain Eukaryota; kingdom Metazoa; phylum Annelida; class Polychaeta; order Phyllodocida; family Polynoidae; genus Branchipolynoe; species Branchipolynoe longqiensis. The sequence goes on along the minus strand of CM059186.1, from coordinate 52,384,785 downwards.
CCTGAAAATTGTATTATTCAAACAAATATTGTAAAGAAAGCATGAAGGTAATTATTGGTTAGACTAGAATTTGTGCAATAAAAAGGGACAACTTTCAAACCATTTCTCTCAGGGAAGCTAAGCCATTTTTAAACATTCACAACTTTGGTTCTAGAAAAGATCTGAATAATTCCAACAAATTTGAACTCAGCTGAATCTGTCGATTAAGAAACCAACATAATGAGCACATGTGGAATTTTGACCACATGGTGGGTTTTCCTAGCCTGCCACGTGTATGTAGATTAGGACAATGGGAGTGGTGTTATATAGCTGTATAAATTATAATTCTTACGTGTCATGTACATATATCTATATATTTATTTATATGTAAATATAATGGCATGATACGCTACCTCGCCCGGTGTTGCAGTTTCCGCGGCACCCCAGTTTGCGAGGGACACATCCATTCAAATGCATTGTCAATGGCTGTGAGCAAATCTTCATACAGAAAAAGTCAAATATCTCTACAACCACACTACCTAGAAACAAATCCCTTGGTACACATATAGAAAACATGTGTACCAAAAAGATTATATTAAATTGATATGGGTAGGGTTCTGGATTTCTATTAATTTTGAATAAAACTAATGTTTTGCACTGCGCGTACCATCAAACTCAAGGCATTGTCAATGGTCGTGAGCAATCTGCATACAGAAAATACAGCAAAAGTGAAATATCTCTAAAACCACACCACCTAGAAACAAATCGCTTGGTACACATATAGAAGACATCTTTACCAAAAACATTATATTAAATTTATAAGGTTAGTGATGATGCTGTTCGATTTTGACGCATGCGCCGAAGCGATGTGTCCCTCGCAAACTGGTGTGCCGTGGAAACTGCAACACCGGTACAAAACAACATTTGCGAATACTACTCACTACACTTCACGCAAACAATGCATCATTCGAAGATTCTGTTACGTGGTGTTTAAACTTTTTTTTTAACTTCACAATATTCACCCACATATCGATACAAGACATGCATTTGTAAACATTTGATCTTTGTTAATTAAATTCCACAGCGGTTTATTTTTATTTACAAAGTATGCACAATTACAAGTCAAGTGAAATCCTACTTATTATAAATTTATAGTGTAGAAGACAGGAGTGAAACATGACATGTCTGGTGCTGATCTGCCATGGCATCAGCCAGACAGGATGATGGGGTGGGAGGCAGCCCAGAGTGTTAACTAGTGGAAATTGTTGATGGCGCTGCCTTCACCTGGTGAGCCACCCACAGTTGGAAAGTGGAACAATGTATCCTGCATATCCCAGACGTCAAATTACACAAAGTGAAAAACCATGTACAGTATAACCCCGTTAAACCAAGCTCGGTTAAACCAAACGATCGGTTAATCCAAACTATCGGTTAATCCAAACAAAATTGTCGGTCCCCAGGCCACTATCAGTAGGTTAAACCAAACTTTCATGTAGTTATAAGGTCATCTGAGACCCCACCAACTTTTGTATACAAGAAATGGTAGTATTTTGCTGGGCCGCCGAAAAACGTTTGGAATAACCGATCGTTTGAGTAAACCAAGCTTGATTTAACGGGATTATACTGTATATACATTAACAAAAACAATAATCAAAGTGTCCACAGTATGCAGTGTATATTACATGCATAGTGCACCCAATCTCTTGCCAAAGCCAAATCAAAGTCGAAGCCAAAGCTCGGTTAAACCAATGATCGGTTAATCCAAACAAATTTCTAGGGTCCCTTCAAGTTTGGTTTAACGGGGTTATACTGTACATAGGAATGATAGGAATGCAGGTCACAAAACTAAGCACACAGTAGCATTCAATACAACGAACAGAATTGTATACAGTAGTAGGGTTTGGTGGGCAGAAAAGGGGCCCATCGCCAGTTCACCAAGAAATTTAGAAAGGGGGTGAGATGTGGCCGACAGTGGTGACAAAAAGGTGTGGAAACATTCCGGCCAATCAGGTAGACCAAATATGAACTTACCCATCCACCCAAAGAAGGGTCCATGGGATAGAGGACAGGAGGTGGCATCATTCCCACCAAGATCTAACATGAATATTGCGACCAAAATGACAGGAATGCACTGTAAGGCCTAAACAATATATTGAATACATGCACACAAGCAAACAATGAATATACAGAGGAAGCATCAGGGATGTAATATGTCCCATCTTGTCACACTCAAGTTTGTGAGTAATTTGTTATTAAGAGTTCGGTTTCCTTGATGGTAACCCTATCTGCATGATACTGAATAATAATATCCATGACCAAACACCCCTGTGTACTTTTTCCCCTAGTGTCTCAGGTGCATAGAGTTCAGAGATTATTGTGATTGCACGTAGTACCCAGTGTGAAAGTACGTCTGAACACTTTGACTTCTTATTGTGGGGGTGTTCGTAACCTTACGACGGTTACCGGTTGCAGAACTGCAACATTATAGAGAGGCTCCGATAAATCGGCCCAATCTTTGGTTTGAAGACTTGTCTTTGGAGAGGAAGTGGTCTTCGTAGAGGAAGTGTTATGAAGGCTGGGACATCCTTCACGACGTAGTGACGACGGGGTGCCGGGCGGCAGCGGATCTCTCCGTGCCGGTATGTAGTAGAGCTGTAGGTGTGTGTAGTGTAGTGTAGCACTTGTATCCGGTCAGCAGGGGCTCGAGGAAGGCGGGCAAAGGTGGGAGCAGCGGTCGTTCCAGCAACAAGAACCAGACAAAGAAATCGTAATAGGTCAAGGGCCCCCACCCAAGAACACAACAACCCTGGTCAGGAGAAGAAGTGTGCCTGGGAGAAATCGAATGGGCAGATCTAGGAAAGAGAAATGAGGAGAGTTGAGTCAAAGGACCGTGCCTATCTGCCCTATGGTGACCATCCGGCGAGCCGTAGACACGGACAGAGTAAGAGTAGAAAGTGAAAATGCCGGCGGGCACCCCCTCCTGGAACTCTTTTCAGACATATCAAGGAGGTGCCAGGCCGGCAGAGAGGTGATAGAGAGAGGTGTGGACGAAGTGCGGTCCGGACAGCAAGTGTTTTGACTTCTGGATACTGAATGACTTTATTCCCCTCCAGGGCTCAAACCATAGCCGGCCAAACTTTTCCATGATGTCATCTCATTTGCATATATTACAGACGTGTCTAGACGTCTAGATGTCTATTACGCATATATCACATCCCCCCTCAAAGTATTTCTGAGACATGAAATGTTTCAAAATCCCCATAAAACATACCAGGTTTACTCATTCATCATACAGTAATACAATAAAATATACAAGCACTTAACTTAAGCGAGTAGGCGTAAGTAAGTAAGTAACTTAAAGCACAGGTTTAGCGAGTGTCCGAGCGCACTATGGCACTGAAGTCCTTTGAACTGTCCGGCTGCTTAGCCTCCACAAAACACATTGTCCATAATGACACAATAAAAATACATATTCAGTTGTATTTTCTTTCCATTGACAAAACAATTACCATCACTAATAACTAGTCCATAGCAATATTATGATGGAATTATATATCAATATCAGTGGCCTGGCATCCGATGCTTGCATCTCGGTACTCCGTGTTCACTGCTCACTGCCTCACCTGTTGCTTAGCTGGCCTGACGTTCTGCGCGTCTTCATCCTGGCCGTTTTCATTACAGCCGTTCGTCTCTGTCGACGATCTGTGCATCTGTGCTTCTTGGCATCCGTGCAGTCGTGTCTGTGCCTCTAGGCATCCGTGCATCCGTGTGCCATCTTTCCAGGCATCTGTGCATTTGTGGGCCATCACTTCGGGCCCTGTCCTCCAATCTGTCCATTCAGATATGGCGTTCTGCTTGCTTGTCTGTGAGTGGTCCGATCCTGTCTCGGTCAGCGAGCGCGATGGACATATTGGCGAAAACCTTTTGCGCTTCTTCGCCAGCGATGTGAAGAAAGATGCAGCATTGCACTCGTTCTGTCTTCAATATGACACCTGCAGCAGTGGCGCATATGTCATATGCTCTGATCCATGTTTTCCAGTTCGACCTGGCGTTGTTGCTGAGAACAAGCTGACCAGGAGGCCACAAACCCAGCAGTGTATTCGCGGGCGGCATTCTTCCTATCTGACACCATGTGAAAGTACAACGTCTGACTTCTGGATACTGAATGACTTTATTCCCTCAAACCACGGCTGGCCATACTTTTCCATGACGTCATCTCATTTGCATATATTACAGACATGTCTAGACGTCTAGAACGCATATATCACACCCAGTACGGACAACTGCACTAGTGGTGGGTACCACCTACAAGAAAAGAAACGTCGGGTGGTTAGAGGCTGGCCAGCCCGGGTGGTGGTGGTGGTGGTGGTGGTGGGGGGGGGGGGGGGGGGTCTGGGCGTCATCAGTCTTCCTTCGTGGCGTCCTCGACCTATGGAAGAGAAGGCACACAGTTATTTGAGGTCACATGAGCAAGTAGAAAAAACAAGAATTAAAACTATTAACTGAGAAACACAGGAATTATACCTAAGTCTAAATCCATATCCTGACCCATAGGTAACTTTAATGTATTACCAGTAAGAATTGGCTTTGATTAAACTGACTAAGTGATACCGTACTTAAGGACTGATAGATAATAGGCAGTATACCGTACCTCGTTATCGCCTGTCTGTCCATCAGCAGCATCGATCACCTGAAATACAGGTTTGTTTGTTTGTTGTTGTTTTACGTCCTAGCAACATCTAAGGTCATATCAGGACGGGTACCGACTTGTGACATTGCGCATTCATGGCGACTGTATAGTGTTGCCCCACTGGAAGACCAGGATGTCAGCACCATGACCTGATATCCCACTCAGTCACATTATCCTGACACTGAGCCAACCAGTCCTTGCCCTATCCTAATAATGCCGAGCGCCAGGCTAGGAAGCGACAAGTATCAATTTTTAAGTCATTGGTTTGACTCGACCAGGGTTCGAACCCACGACCCCACAATCTACCAACAGTCTCCCCTCCGCCATCCACCCATTGCTATATATAGCAACAGAGGATGGGAATGGTCAGATGTATGCTACCTAATATTATGCTTGTAGCAAAATAACATGCAGATGCGGAGAGAAGCCTACACTTGGCGAGTGCCACAACAGACGGCCGAATGGGTTGAGTGCCAGCTTTCTATTTGACAGGTCATGGACTCGAATACCACGCCAAGTTAAACCAATGACCTACCAAGATTGATACTTGTCGGTACCTAGCGAGGCACCTGACATTACTAGGAGAGGGCAAGGAGCAGTGGAATGGGGAACACCAATTGTCCACGATTGAACTGTTGAAATGTCCCCTTCTTAATCGAATAATGTACTAAAACCTTTAAATATATATATATATATGTATTTACCTTGCTTGGTCAATAAATAACTAATATACACATACACATACACATACACACACACACACACACAAATGGTTTAACTTCCCTTGCTTATACTTAAATAGACCACCGGTTTTTGAGTTAGTTAGTTTATTTCAGATTAAGACAGGTATAGAATTATAATCATGAGAGCTAACTTTAGTTTGAAGTAACTTAGTTTAGATTGTCTAAGTGTGTTGATTCTTCAAATTAAAACAGGTCAATTTCCTCGGAATATGAAGCTCTAAGCTTTCATAAAAAAATAAAGCTCCAAGTAAATTAAACAATTAATCACAAACCCGCAAAAGTGATGCAGATGGCGTCGTCGTGATTACATTGATCATTAAAGTATGAAAGTGAATTAAAGCTGCATAGTCCGATGAAATATCTAATTTTCAAAACCAAACCAATTATCTAGATTTGATTTTACATATCTAACTTAGATACTGATGCACTTATTAAGCATTTGTTTCTGCGTAGAAGGCAATACTGAGTCAATTTAACAGAGCCTGTTACTGCAGAAGTCTATGGTGTCAGTTTTGGCAAGCTTGCCTGAACTAATTTGACATGTTTGCACTCAAAATATTTCAAAAGTGTCCCATTTAAAATAAAAGTAACTTTGAACTAATGTAAAGTAGATACTAATGATCAATGTAATATATTTATCTCAGAAAGAATACAGAAATTCAAAACCCATCGGACTATGCAACTTTAACTAGAAAGAATTAGACATACCTTGAGTTCTGCAGAAACATGGATTCCCCCCACTCCACCGGATTGGCACTGTCACAAGGTGTCAGAGAATCACAAAAGTCAGGTTTCAACTCTCCTTGTTATGACTATATTATCACCCATGCCTAACTCTGTTTGGGTTTTATGTTCTAGCAACATCTAATGTCATAAGAACAGGATTCAGATTAACCAATTGATGTCATATCCTGATTCCTTGGCATTTTGTTAACTTTAATCAGTGAATATCAAAAATAGCGGAATTCCGTGAAATCGCCGAGATCTTTCATCCCTGTATTTAAATATCAAGTCCCACAGATGGTTGTTCAACTGGAATTCTTAAGTTTTAACAAATAAATAAATGAGCCGATCTGATCTTTAAAGCAAAAAAACATTGTCCATATATAACATCGCATTATGACCATTTGCAAAATTATTTCTTCCAAATTCCACACCTACCTTTTCATTAAAGAAAAAAAGAGTCAACACCAACACATGAAGTACACTTGTATTATATCTGTATTTATTTGCATTGCTCCAAAAAAACACAACCAAGATAGGCGTTATAACGAGTGGAACGCTTACCAGGATTTACTAAGACTGGTATCCAACTTGACTCACCTCTTGTTAGTATAGGAACTCTGTACACCCCACATTTCGTCTCTCTTACAATAACAACCTTTTGTAGAGGGGAACTAGCTTACTGTACGCGCATAATCTGTGAAATCACAACAAAACATGCCATAAAGTGTCTTTTCTGTAGATGCTTACCCACACAACCATTCTGAGCACTGACCAAGCAGTGCATTCACACTATTCATGCGTGACCTAATTAGGCATCAGAACGAGTCTGAGTAAGTGTCGGTATTGGAAATGGCCATAATACACTACTGTGTGCCGATGTGTATGAACTGCTACATAAATTAAAGGAGTAAAATTTGAAGATATTAACTTTTGAAACTATCATAATCATTTTTGCTTACCTTTTCTATTTATTGGTCAATTTTCATGAAGATTGAGTGATGATCAGATGCATTTCAGTAGCAATGCCAACAAAGTCACTCACCTTGGCTGCCAATCTTTTCTTAAATTCAAAATTGCATAACTTTCTTAATATAGATATATTTAACAAATATATTTGAACCCTTTTAAAGCTTTTATTAATTTGTAATTACTAAGACTAGTTGTTTAACTGTGTTACACAGATAACTACGCTGACAGTGCTGCATGGTACATGATACCACCATAACTATGCAGACTTGAAGTTGACAGTAACATTGTAGTTAAAGAATGGGAAAAGCACCATGCAAGGGTCACACAATCTTCATGAAAATTGGCCAATAGATAGAAAACAGGTATGCAAAGATAAATATGGTAATTTTCAAAATGAATACCCTCAAATTGGGAGTGATTTCGACAGGTATTGGTCGACAAAAAAGTATTTGCATGACTTTTCATACAGCGGCGCATCACAGACATGTACGTCGCCTTGGTATGGTTTCAACATGGCCGCGGCGTGAATAGTGTGAATTGCAGGCTATATTTTCGTCAGAGACATGCACAGATATGCTACTGTTTGATTGTATGACTAACTTTGTAATACATTAACGAATAATGCCAACAGTAGGGCTTGTTATTTATATGGCAATCTCTCCCGATGTAGGTCTCACACAAACAAAAGCAATAACACATACTGTACCAGGACTATTTCCAATTTGCTGCATAATGATTCAGTCACACCAAGAAAAAAAAAGTCTGTTTGAGACTTAAAAGAACTGTCAATTATACATACAGAGATAAGTCCAGTCATGCCCAGGGTTGCCAACATTGGAAAATGAAACACCGGAAGATCTTAAGGGGGGTACTCCCCTAGAAAAATGTTAAAATCTTATATGTTCTGTGGTGCATTTTGGACACAATAATCCGTAAGATTTATATAATGTTGGAAAATGAAAAACTGGCTTAATATTGTACACTTTACGGTAAAACCATAAAGGTTGGCAACCTTCATACATGCGAATTTTTCGATTGATTTAATTAGTTAAAGGTAATGAAGGCAATGCATAATGCACCGAAACTGAGGGAGCTAGTAGTATCGTTTTACAAATTGGAAATAAAAGTAAACAATGCCAAAGCATTTTGGCACTGACTTATAACTTAGAAGAGTGAAACGCCAATTTAGATCTGTCATAATGAACCTAATTAAAAGCGGACTCAGAGACTGGCCTGCACACACCACTCCCACTGTAGAGATTATGGAGCGTAGGAAAATATATATAGAAGTATTGTCGTCCACGGTGAATCGTTATTACACTTCTTTTTTTTTCTTCCAAAATTACCATTAAAAAAATGAATTAAAAAGTTTTGCGTGGCAAGTATGCGCCTTCTGGACATTAAGAGTGATACGTGATACCAGCAATGATTATCAACGCACAGCTTACTCCTTTCGCTCCCTTGTAGTTTAAGTTACAAATAACACTCATTAAATCAGTTTGAACACTGGGCCATGATGAGCAGGAGATATATATATATACAGTAACACCTCTCTAACCGACGACCTCCACAGAGCGACCACTCCCCTATATCGATCACTTTAATTGGGTCCCAAACGATTGCCCATACAATACCATTGTAACAAACAAACAAAATCCCTAAACCGACCACCTCCCTAAATGGACCATTTGAAGTCGGTCCCATGGTCGGTCGATTTAGAGAGGTTTTTTTGACTGTAGTAGATATTGTTGGAAGTCAGCAACCAGCACGACCAACTAAAAAAATAGACAAGAGAGAAGGCAAGTGGCTCTGGATGTCATGTGACTTGCTACTTCCATATTCGGTCGATTTAGAGAGGTTTTACTGTGTATACATGTATATATATCCTTTTTTAAAGAAGAAAAGATAGCATCAAACAGTAAACAGGTCTTACTCTGGATTAGGAAAGCTGAAACAAACAACACTTCCCTATTGAAACACGTCACTTAAGTCACACCAAGACGGCCTTTACATGTGAAGGTATCATCACTTATTATCAGCAATTAACAACCCCCCCCCCCATCCTCCTCTCCCCCCACCCCCCATTTCCTACAGACGGTAGAAAAAGTGGAGTAGTAAAATACGGGTTAGAAAGTCAGCAAAATGTGTGACCCCCCCCCCCCTCGTGGTTGCTGTACAGTGAGGGCTCATTCAGTTTGAGGCAGTAAATGTGTATTGCTTTTTGTTTTTAAAATTGACCATCGTTCCCCCCCCTCCCCCCACAGAAGGCTTGGTTTTTGTGGCGTGCTCACTGACAAATGACCTACATAATGCATACATATATAAGTTAATGCGCAAAACCACGTAAACGCCAATCCAAAAATGGAGAGAAACATTGGAATCAAACCTTCAAAAAGTTTAGATTTTTATATTCCTACTGTTTTGTTTATTGCTTCATAACCATGTGAGGATATGAAAAGTGGAATTAAACTTATTTTCAGGTAAAAATCTTTTATTTAAACAAAATTGTTGGATTGGCGTTTACATGGTTTTGTGCCTGAACTCATATATTCCTGTCACACCGAGTACCAGCCTAACCAGACTCGTGGCTGGTTTCCACGAAGTACAGTAAAACCTCTCTAGCTGACTACTCCACAGATTGACCACATCCCTATATCAATCACTTTATTTGGGTCCCAAATGATCACCCCTACAATACCATTATAACAATAAAAAACCTCCCTAAACCGACCACCTCCCTAAATGGACCATATAAAGTCAGTCCCATGGTCGGTTGATTTAGAGAGGTTTTACTGTAGTAGATATTGTTGGAAGTCCAGCAACCGGCGCGACCGACTCGACAAATAGACAAGAGAGAAGGCGAGTGGCTCTGGATGTCATGTGACTTGCTACTTCCGGTATAATTCTACGGGGTTTGGAGACACCAGACAGTGGGATGCGTCTTATACAATGACCTAAATTCTCAACTCTCTACCCAGTTCTGGACAAATAAATATATTTGATTACACATGTGTATTTCTGTTGCTATATATATATGTATGTATATATATGTATATGCATGGTTTGAATAGAAAAATTATGGGGTTAAATAGTATGCATACAATATTACTACTGTACAATGGTTACAGCGATATGGTCTCATAGAGATTTGTTTGTAATGTTAGATTTGCAATTTTCCGACTTGGCACATTAGATGAGATTTGCAGACATTGGTCTTTGCAAATTACATAAACAAGACACTGAAAAAACGAAATTGTTAACAAAAACCCACACAACCAAATACCTGTTAAAAAAATACCCCCCCCCCCTTTGTTGCAAATGACGCTTTACATTAATATTAGCACCTCCCCCCCCCACCATTATAAACACTAGTGGTTAGTTTATAAGTATGCAGAATGACCCCCTGTTATGTTATAACGTGATCGTTCAGGTCCATGTAATGCGATCACGAAAAAAAACCGGGGTTGCGTTAAATCGGGGTTCACGTTACTGAATTACCTTTGAATTAAAGAATTCTGGGTCCAATGAATTATCGCGTTATATCCGAATCCGCGTTAAATCAGGGCGCGTTATAACAGGGCTTCACTGTACCTATTACTAAGAACATGATGACTTTCAGGCATCAGTCAGCATGTCACCATTGAGTATATACACACATACACGCGTACACTGAGACCAGTATTCGCCCTTCCTATTACATATGTGGTGTCGAGTCCCGACACTCTGAGTGTTGTATGGGCGTCGAAGGCAGGCACGTCGATAGTCCATTGATTGGGGACTACTCACAGAAAGCTGCTCGCTGCTCCTTACACCGGCAACACAGCCCCACCCCCACCACACCACACCACCCCCACCCACCACACCTCACCCCAGGTCAGACAACAAAACAGGAGCACTCAACCAACCACACATGTGCGTTGTTCAATTCATTGCACTATCCCTGAACAAAAATAAAAGAAGCCTTTATGTTGGTGGTTTACCTGACGTTCACAATGAACTCCCAGGACGAGCCGACCAACTTGGCACTGACTAAACACATACTGATAACGTGGTCTAAACCGTAGGAAGAACAACTTATGTATGTATGTATGTATGTATGTATGTATGTATGTATGTATGTATGTATGTATGTATGTATGTATGTATGTAACTATGTATGTATATGTTTGTGTGTGTATATATATCAATATGTATATATCAGGGTCCGTTTACATATGAAGATATGGAATTCAAGGCGATTTCAAGACTTTTCAGGACTGTTTTTGATAGGAATTCAAGACTATTTCAAGGCCTTGAAATGGGGCAAATGAAGTTCAAGACTTGTCAGGCCCCATACAGACCCTGATATATGCATGCATGCATGCACGCATGCACGTATGTATGTATGCCTGTATGTATGTATGCATGTGTATGCATGCATGTGTGTATGTATGTGCGTATATATGTATATGTACATATATATTAGTTATTATGTGTATATGTAGCCTACGTATATATGTGTATACATGTGTACATATGTCCATAATGGTGATACAAAATCATCATCATCATCACCATCATCAGTGACAAGCTGCTTCCTAACCCCCCTATTACCCTGTGAAGCCTAGACTATGCACGGCTCCCATGTTTGTGTCTCATAGTACGGATTCAATTTCAACTATTTAATTTGGATAACACACATACAAATGTCCAACGAGTTAACAGTTATGGTGATTTTAGTTGATTCCCGGGCAGTACACAAAAACCTTGAGACAGTAACAGGGAAACTATAATGTCATAGGTCACTGTAGACTAACACAAACCAGATCGAAGTCCCTTTCTTTAACAACACATGATCTGCAACAACCTGTAACGAGGGAAACGAATTTGCCATTAATTGGTGTCGCCACCTAGCGAGTGGCGCACTTACACGGATATTCTGTACCATTTTCATCCAAGTTAGTTCACTTGAAAATGTCAACAGCAGTCACTAATCAGCTTGTTTTTAAAAAAAGACACTCTTTCACCAAACAATAGATACAGTTATCCAGGCTTTTATCTTACAATGGACATGTGAATTCAGGCTTTTACTACACGTTTGGCATATATGAATCCACACTTTCACAATAGAATGGATATGCCAACAGCATATAATGGGCCCAGATTTCAACCAAACTTTGAGCATCCAAGCTTTCACATTGTGATGCACACATGTAGCCACTTTCATCAGTATATGATGGACACACTTCCAGCATGCAATGACAATGTGTAGTTACACTTCCAGCATATGACGGAAATGTGTACTCACACTTCCAGCATACAATGATAATGTGTATTCACACTTCCAACATACAATGACAATGTGTTACACACTTCCAACATACAATGTAACAGTGTAGTCACACTTTCAGCATGAAATGGAAATGTGTAGTCATACTTTCAACATATGATGGAAATATGTAGTCACACTTTCAGCATACACTGGAAATGTGTAGTCACATTTTCAGCATACAATGAAAATGTGCAGTCACACTTTCAGCATACAATGACAATGCGTAGTCACACTTTCACCATACACTGGAAAGGTATAACTACTTTTGCCACACAATGTAAATGCACTTTCAGCATACAATGGAATTGTGTTGTCATACTTTCAGCATACAATGGAAATGTAGTCACACTTTCAACATACAATGGAAATGTAGTCACACTTTCATGATACAATGTAAATATGTAGTTGCACATTCAACATACAATGGAAGTGCACTGTCACAGTTTCATGATACAATGGAAATGTGGTCACATTTTCACCACACAATGGAAATGTGTAGTCACACTTTCACCATAGAATCGAAATGCATCGTCCATTTCACCAGACAAGCGAAATGTTTATTCACGCTTTCATCGTACTTTTACCATGAAATACACATATTTAAAAACTGTCACCATATAAAGGATATGCTTGGCCATGACTTTACCACAATTGACAAAACTATGCTTTCATTATATAATGTGTAGACACATATCCTTGCTCTATTGATTGATCACCGTGCTATTGATTATTACAAGTCACAATTCCTGCTAGATATTTCACTCTTTAGGTTTTGTTTGGTTGGTTTAACAAACTGTATGGTCCTTCCGCCCTTTTTGAAAACACACTGAAAAGCAGCAGCATCAATGCATATATTAGCCCGATAGTACTTTGGCACTGGTAAGGTTTTTTGGGTTTGTTTTTGTTAGCCATGAGACGGTGACAATGTTATATAAATGCACCAAAGGTGAAGAATTAGGCCAACTTATCGGAAGGACGGAAAATAATATTCATCTGCAGAACAGATCGTCAAAGCTGACGCAAAACAATAAAACCACGAGATGGTAAGATGGCTTTTAATTTCCACAGCTGAACCAGAGTCTGTCCTGACTGAGGCGGTGAACCTGGACTCTTGGCTGGTATTGTTCTGTAGTACCAAAATGCACACTGCTGACAGATCGCTGGTGCTTAGTAACAGTTTCCCCATTTGACAAACCATTTACAGAAGCAGAATAATACATGAGTTCTGTGATAAATGAAGTCCATAAATGACTGCGGCAGACAACCCAATTTTATCCAAAGTCTCAAATAAATCTACATTCGTCACCTAGATTCTTTGGTTTTTGTTCAATGCCTCCTTCCCAATGTCAAGGGTAGAACACAGCTGCCATGGTGATATGAATGCAACCAATATATTTTCGCAACTGATTGCTTAAAACAACACTAAAACTGGCCTATGGCACAACCATCATATTGAGGACAGAAGTGGTATTTAAAACTATGCAATGCCTAAGGCATGTTCTTTGAAATATCCCTTGATGTATTTACACTATTTTTCATTGTGGTAGAGTAACAACACATATAGGCTTTGTACAAGACAGATAGGGAGGGAAAAGGGTGATAAGGGGTGGGGGCACATGGTGAGGCAAGGGCATGCTGGGTAACAGGCACTTTAGGGTCCTCAGGAGTTAAGGTGATACCCTGATGGTTGCGCTTCTGTGGCAGTGTCTCCCACCCCCTCCCCCAATCCAAGAGGAAGGCAGTCAGGTCCCAGCAGAGTGGCAGCTGGACAGAGGCTAGGGAGAGCAAGCACCATGCGAGGCAGAAAGGAGGTCACAAAGAGGGGCATTTCATACCAGCATGCACTGTAATCTCTGCAAACAGAACCAGTAAACTGGTTAAAGTAACTACTGGTAGCAGAGGTGGACCAAGGGTCTTGGCTGCTGTACTCTCATGCCGACTCACTGAAATTCATCCTCACAGAAACCGGAACCAAAAACACGACTAACCGCACAAGTAATTACTTGTAAGTAAGCAGGAGCTGATCAAGGATCTTACCCGCTGTAGTCTCATGCTGACTCTCTGTAATTCCTCCTAACAGAAGCCACAACTGGAAATACTACTAACCGCATGAGTAACTACTTGTAAGTAAGCAGGAGCGGATCAAGGATCTTACCCGATGTAGTCTCACGCCGACTCACTAATTCCTCTAATTCCTCCTAACAGAAACCACAACCGGAAATACTACTAACCGCACAAGTAACTACTGGTAAGTATGAGCGGATCAAGGATCTTAGCTGTAGAAAAGCTTGAACCCTTTAGTTCTGACTTAGTTATGAGTGCGCCATCTGTTGGGGACTTAATCATCCACAAGGGGGCGCTGTGTCTATCTACATGTTTAACTACCTCCACAGCAAGAAGTACTTCTTGAAATGCTTACTTTGGCTGGAATTACAACTAGTTTCTCCCATTTTGTCTAAGTTGCACATTATATATTACTGCTCTTAAAAAGAAAGACAGGTTATCTTCAAGAAGGCTGAATGGAACTCCGGGGCTAGTAGATAGGCGTGTTTGAACCCAATAAATCCTCGGTAACTCCTCACAGGCGGTGCAATGATAATATAGTTAAAGCAGATTTTAAGGCAAGTTCTTTTTACACTGGTATATATTCTCCAGCTTAATTGTTGGCAGATTTGTGATTGTTGAAACACACTTGATTCAATGCATCAGTCAAATATTTCTGATATTATTACTGTGTTAGACAGCATCTTATCCGATTTTCTCATATTCATCTGCAACTGAAACACATGTAATGTGACACTCTTCACATTCAAGCCAAAAAACAATCATCCTCATCAACACATGTTCCAAGGTTCTGACTGAATTGATACCCCATTGAGCGACAGCAAAGTTTGTCTGGAAGGTTTTATGTATGGACACGGAACAATAAATAGAGGACATAGAAAGGTATACATATATGAAGAGAGAATTGAAAAGGGGAGAGGCTGGCAGTGCAGCTTGGACATTCCACATGGAATGGTCTCTAATCTACGGTACAACAATACATGGATGTGAAGTAATGCTGAATACGCGTATACATATACAAAATGTGAAAATAAACTGTCTCTGCAGCTATCAGGGTATTAGAGGGTTGATATTGTGTCAGGTTGCTTTACATTGTAAATACTTAAAAAATAAATATACCTGTCGATATAAAATGTCTGATATCCTATATATGTATATATATAGTAGGTGTTCTCCTGGTCGCAACCGCCCTCGTAGAAATACGAAACGGTCGCAATAACTGGTGTGCTGACTGGCAATTATGGTCGGGCACCTGGTCTCTGCTATACCCGCCACATGTGTGGCCATTTTCTACCTAGTTTATATACATATCTAACTACAGCCCGCCCACATACGGCGAGCATGTCCTATCAGCTAGGATGTAGCTCTTCACGCCTCTAATAGACGTTGGAGAATAGTGCCGCGTAGTCCAAAAACTGAGGTGGGTCTCGGTGGAGACCATCACTGCCCCCAGAGGTGGCTGGCCGCCTGAGGTAGCCATCCACGCCCCACATCCCACGTACCCGGTCACAGAGGCAGGCCTGATGGCTGACAGCCATCACCACACGCACCCATTCCACACAAAGCTCACGTCACGTCACCACCCCATGTCACGTCAGCGTCCCACATCACTTCAGCGTCCCATCATGTCACGTCAGCATGGTACGTCAGCATGGTACGTCACTTCAGCGTGCTACGTAACTTCAGTGTCCCACGTCACGTCAGCGTGCTACTTCACGTCAGCGTCACGTCGCTGCGTGTCCCCACGTCACTGGCGGTCGATGGTGTTGAAGAACCACTCGGTGAACTTCCGGAGCTGCGCGGCTGCCGTCTGAGACTCCTCCTGCAGGCGCAGGTTCTCCTGCTGTAACGTCGTCACTTCCGTCTCCAGCTCCGCCCGCGCCTTTTGGTCCTGAGAGAACCAGATAAATCACACAGTGTAGCAAATCATACTAATATGTCATATAATGAAAAAATCGTCGGATTTTGTTGTTGTTTTTTTGGCGACATCTATGGTCATATCAGGATGGTACCGACTTTGTGGCAGTGCGCACTCGTGCTGACTTTATAGTGCTTCTCCACTGGGAGACTAGGCCACTGGCACCATGACCTGATTTCCCACTCAGTCACATTATCCAGGTAGTGAGCAAACTAGTCCTAGTCCTTGCTAGTCTATCCTAGTAATGCCAAGTACAAGGCTAGATAGCGACAAGTATAAATTTTGTACGTCATTTGTTTGACTTTGCCAGGATTCAAACTCCTGACTTTCTACATGGGAAGCGTCCGCTCGCACCGTATCCAAAATAGCTACATCACTTTTTCATTTTGACTGTAAACAAATTAAGCCATACATTAAAATGTCCTGTGTAACATGGGAATCAAACACACACATTCAGGCAAGATTTTACTGATTACATTTAAGCAAACAAAATGATTAGCTTACAAGAAAAAAGTTTGAAAAAAAAGAAGGTTTGTTTAAATTTTTATGTCCATGTGTAAATTTTCACATATTCACAAAATCATACTTAATATTCATTTGTGGGATAGATTAAATACATGTACTATTGCTAACATTCTTAACACACAGAGGCAACAATAACTATTTGACTTGGTATTAAAAAAAGGAGAGAATTAATTAATGGCCATCTTAACATGACCACCAAATATGCTATATCCAGTTTCAGAGAACGACTCAGATAACAAACTAGGAAAAAAGCAATAGACACTAGATAGATACTAGTACTACTAAATTGGACTGTTTGCAAACTACAAACAGTTACAACCTATAAACAAATAACAAGAAAACCAAAATTATTACTAAAAATAAATTCAAAAGATTTGAATCAAATTGGACTAGTGTTGCTGAGCAGCGAAAACAAGTGTTAAACACACTTATCCGTTATGGGCAGGGTCAATAAAGTCATCACAAAAAAAGGTGCCATTTTTTTTTTTTTTTGTACATTAGTTGATTAAGCTGGGAAAATTTCAGTCGCAGCCGACTGGTCTTCCTCATTCCACTGCTCCTTGCCCTATCCTAATAATGCCGGGCGTCTGGCTAGGAAGTGATAAGTATAAATTTTTAAGTCATTGGTTTGACTCGACCAGGATTCGAACCCATGATCCCACAATCTACCAACACGGGAGACAGACGCTCTAACTCATTCGGCCATCGCTGCCGAGCGTGAATTTGTATGTAAACTCACTACTACTAGGCATCTTTAGGTGGACCCAACATACCTTTTCTAGCTGCTGCTGCAATTGGGCAACTTGTGCTTCTAGTTCTGCAATCCTCTGTGCAGCACCCTCAGGGGAGCCCCGCCACGATGTCCTGAAATAAAGAGTTCACTTTTTACGGTCAGGCCCTTGACAACACCATCTGAGTGAAAATTACGCCACTTACTTTTTGTTGTTTTTTTGTTGTTGAAGATTTATACTGCCTATCATGGATAAGCCTGAATAGGCTTGTTTTCACCATTAGACAGTTTGTCGATAGAAAGCCCAAGCCTACACTTTTACCGACCCAAGGGATTTTTTACCTCCCACACCACATGTACCGTTACCGTGAGTGAATAGACTAATGGAGCCCTATCTGTCCTGGGAACTCCCATCTCCCCCCCCCCCCCCCTCCACATTTACCTCCACCTCTCATTGGTCGTAATGCGAAGCATTACGCTTGATGCGAGGAGAGGAAGAGACCCTCCCCCCGCCCCGCCCTGTCGCGCGGCGCTCACACCTCACCCGACCCCGCTGCTCGCCGCTTCCTCCCCCCCCCCCCCCCTGTCGCGCAGCATTCGCGCCTCACGCGACGCCCGCTGCTCGCCCTCCCCCGGGCCGGCAGCTTTCACACTCACCTGCTGTCGCCGCCCCCCCCTCCCTTCCCTTATAAGGCCGCCCGTCGGCCTCCCTCTGCACTCGCCCTCCTGCCGCCTTCCAGCTCTCTGCTTTCCTCCTCCACCCACCCACCCGACTACCCCTCCTCCACCTTCCTACATCTGCGGCGGAGGGCTCCTCGGCCCCCCCCTCTACCAGAACTCTGACATTGCTCCTTATGGGCCCCTCCTCTTGTTCTCTTCTGCTCCTCATGAGCCCCTCACTGTATTGCTCACTGTATTGCTCCTCCCGAGCCTGTCACTGCTCCTCTTGAGCCCCTTCCTTTTATTTGTACCTCCTCAGCTTGTTTACCTGTTCCCCTGTATGCTCTGTGAGGCGTCAATAAACGCCTTTTTTCCCACCCCCGCCTTCCCTCTTCCTTTTCGCGCATCATAAACAGGACCTCTCCCCCCGCTAGCCTCCCCACTCAATACCGCCATAATGTACAATCCAAAATCAACCAATCTAGTTAAAACTCCAGCATTCAAATTAACCACTACTTAAGTAACCCTTCATATGAATCAACCACCCCCTTCATTCCTTTCTTGCAAACACCTAAACACCGCCCCTACACATGCCCTCAAACTCGCTGTGGTTGATCCGCCTGAGACGCTCACATCACCAAGCGGCGCATGCGCTCCCCCCCCCCCCCTCCCCTCCTACAACTCCTGACCTGCATTCGGGTTCGGATTTCAGTTGCATCAATGTGTTTGTTTGTTTAAGGACCCTCACCCCTACACAAAAAGTAAACATAAGGCTATTTGGGGTACCCTTGACCATCAGTGGTCCCCATATGGTAAAACAATGAACCACTGCACTACCAGCAGACACATTGGTTAGAATTATACCTCATTGTTTCATTGCTTCATATGACCTTAGATGATACTTTACCTGCATGGTAACCAATGTTATGTAGTTCTCATTCTCTAACTCCCAAAACAGAAATGAACAACATGTGTTGACAACAACTTCATCACATAACCATATACATGTAACATGTTTTGAACTTTTATAATCGTGGAATAATTTCGGTCACTGCCCGTTCATAATATAATACTTATTTAAAACCTACCTCTCTAAGGTAATGAATGGCTCCTGACTAACCGTATATGGTTATACTAGGGCTAACTCATTAAAAAGGTAAATAACTTCAGCAACTATGCACAAATAGATACCAAAAGATAAATGAAGATTCGGAAAAGCACAGAAGGAAGAGGTGGAGGAGCTGAAGGGAAGGAAGGAGGGAGGAAGGTAGGGAGGAAAGTAGGGAGGGAGGGAAAGTTGATTGATAGTTGATTGATTGGTAATGATTTAATGCCATATCAGTTTTAAAGGCTATAATGACAGCGAAAAGTGCTATCATATTTATCTGTTCACGTTAGAATTTACACAACAATCTAAAATAGTCAAATTTGTGTGCAATGAGAGGAAATATTAACTCATGAGAAATAGCTTTAACTCACCAGAGGCAATACAGTCCAGGTGCCCTTAGGATGGCTAAAATCTTGTCATGCTTTAAAGAAGGGAGTGAGCGACGGAGAAGGATACTATCAATGTAACTAGAGATGGGAGAACAGAGAATGAAAAAGATAAATAGAGATGGGAGAATAGAGAATGAAGCATGGAGAATGGAACAGGGATAATGGAGCAGGGATAATGGAGCAGGGAGAATGGAACAGGGAGAATGGAGCAGGGAGAATGGAACAGGGAGAATGGAGTAGGAAGATTGGAGGGATAATGGAGCAGGGATAATGGGGCAGGGAGAATGGAACAGGAAGATTGGAGGGATAATGAAGCAGGGAGAATGGAGCAGGGAGATTGGAGGGATAATGAAGCAGGGAGAATGGAGCAGGGAGAATGGAACAGGAAGGATTGGAGGGATAATGAAGCAGGGAGAATGGAGCAGGGAGAATGGAACAGGAAGGATTGGAGGGATAATGAAGCAGGGAGAATGGAGCAGGGAGAATGGAACATGAAGGATTGGAGGGATAATGAAGCAGGGAGAATGGAGCAGGGAGAATGGAACAGGAAGGCTTGGAGGGATAATGAAGCAGGGAGAATGGAGCAGGGAGAATGGAACATGGATAATGGAACAGGAAGATTGGAGGGATAACGAAGCAGGGAGAATGGAGCAGGAAGATTGAAGGGCTAATGAAGCAGGGAGAATGGAGCGGGGAGAATGAATAATGGACAATGCGAAAGGCGGCAAAGTAGACTGGTACTGACGTGTTGGGCGCCGCTGCGTTCTGGTGCCGCGGATAAGCGTTAGACGCGGGCGTCGCTGCGTGCTGGTGCTTGGAGGAGGCGAGGTCCTGATGGTGCTTTGCCGGGGTGTGGTCCTGCGGCTTGCTAGTTCTCATCCCCATATGGTCGTCGGTACCGCCGGCCGCCGAGTAGTCCCTGTGAGCGGGCGCGCTGCCCCCGCCGCCCGCCGCTCCTTTGGCATCGGCACCTGGATCCGGGGGAGAGTGGAGAGGGGGAGGTGAGCGAGGAGGACTTCAGTCAACCCGCTGGCACTGCACCCCGCCCCGTGTAGAACAGCGGCAAGGGCCGTACGAACAGGGCCGCTAAAGTGGACTCGCAGGCTTTAAGTTGAATAGTGAGTGAGAGGGAGGGGGGAGAGGGAGGGGGGGGGAGGGGGAGGGGGGAGGGGGAGGGGGAGAGGGAGGGGGAGGGGAGGGGGAGGGGGAGGAGGGGAGGGGGAGGGGGAGAGGGAGGGGGAGGTGGTCTTGGGGGTAGGTGAGGGGGTGGGAGGATTATTCCCACCTCCTTCCCTCAGACAATGTTCGTGACAAATCCTACCGTGGTTAGTCCCACCTCATAATACCCAGCCTCACCTCCACCCCCCCCCCCCCCTTCTATACACGCACAACCTTAACAGACGCCCTCATCGCGTGTGTGTAGTATGCGCATGCATATATACCTTCGTACTGGTTCTTGTTCAATGTTTAACAAGTAGGAATACATTAAATATATGTAAATAAATATATATGTATAGATTAATGACCAAAAACACTACTATATTAGGAAGTATGTATACAGTAAAACCTCTCTAACCGACCACCTCCACAGAACGACTGCTCCTGTATATTGAATTCTTTATTTGGGTGCCAAACGATCGCCCATGCAATACGATGAAAAAAAACTCCCTAAACTGACCACCTCCCTAAATGGACCATTTAAAGTCGGTGCCATGGTCGCTCGATTTAGAGAGGCTTTACTGTACATAGTTTGTTGTGTTTTTGCTTGTTAATTTATATATAATACATATACACACTGACTTCCTGTATTTCTATATATATATATATATATATATATATATATATATATATATATATATATATAGAAATACACGTTGATTTGTATATCTATATATATATTAAACCGGGAAGTCAACAACAGCTTTAATCTTAATTGGTAAATAAAATTCCCCAGTCTGTCTAGTCCCGGTCACAGCGACAATCTTTCCCACGCACCTTACTACACCTAGAGAAGAGCCATATGGTATTACAGCACACCCCACTAAACCTCACTATTACCAATAAATAATAAATACCAATTAAATAAGAATTGCCGACACACGTTCTATCCTATGGCGAAATGAACTGCGTCATATGGTTAAAGTAGGGTTTAGCATCGACTGGTAAAAAAAATAGCCAGGTTTGAAAGCTGAAGAATTAGCACATAGCTTTATCACCTTGGTGTGATGTTTGAATGCCTCTGACCTCTGGAAGGTGCACTGACCTCGGCTTAGCTCAGGTCAAGGTATACATTCTAAACGCACGCACAATGAAGTTCTAACTAGGGTGACTAGGTTATTAAAGTTGCATATTCCTCTGGTTTTAAGTTTCTGTCATCTTTTAAAGATAAATATATTATGTTGATTATTATAATCTACCTTACTTTAGTTTGAAGTGCTTTAACAAAGTTATAAATGGCTAATGTTGGAGATATTTCAAGTGAAAAGATGCAACATTAATTAATGCACGTCTAAATGCTGACACCGTAGATATAAACAGTAACAGGTTCTGTTAAATTGACTTAGTATTCATGTCTAAGCAGGAACACATGATGTTCTGTTAAATTGACATAGTATTCATGTCTAAGCAGCAACAAATGATGTTCTGTTAAATTGACATAGTATTCATGTCTAAGCAGGAACACATGATGTTCTGTTAAATTGACATAGTATTCATGTCCAAGCAGGAACATGTGATGTTCTGTTAAATTGACATAGCATTCATGTCTAAGCAGGAACACATGATGTTCTGTTAAATTGACATAATATTCATGTCCAAGCAGCAACAAATGATGTTCTGTTAAATTGACTTAGTATTCATGTCTATGCAGGAACACATGATGTTCTGTTAAATCGACATAGTATTCATGTCCAAGCAGGAACACATGATGTTCTGTTAAATTGACTTACTATTCATGTCCAAGCAGCAACAAATGATGTTCTGTTAAATTGACTTAGTATTCATGTCTAAGCAGCAACAAATGATGTTCTGTTAAATTGACATAGTATTCATGTCTAAGCACGAACACATGATGTTCTGTTAAATTGACATAGTATTCATGTCCAAGCAGGAACACATGATGTTCTGTTAAATTGACATAGTATTCATGTCTAAGCAGCAACAAATGATGTTCTGTTAAATTGACATAGTATTCATGTCTAAGCAGGAACACATGATGTTCTGTTAAATTGACATATTATTCATGTCTAAGCAGGAACACATGATGTTCTGTTAAATTGACTTAGTATTCATGTCTAAGCAGGAACACATGATGTTCTGTTAAATCGACATAGTATTCATGTCCAAGCAGGAACACATGATGTTCTGTTAAATTGACTTAGTATTCATGTCTAAGCAGCAACAAATGATGTTCTGTTAAATTGACATAGTATTCATGTCTAAGCAGCAACAAATGATGTTCTGTTAAATTGACTTAGTATTCATGTCTAATCAGCAACAAATGATGTTCTGTTAAATTGACTTAGTATTCGTGTCTAAGCAGCAACAAATGATGTTCTGTTAAATTGACATAGTATTCATGTCTAAGCAGGAACACATGATGTTCTGTTAAATTGACATAGTGTTCATATCCAAGCAGGAACACATGATGTTCTGTTAAATTGACATAGTATTCATGTCTAAGCAGGAACACATGATGTTCTGTTAAATTGACATAGTATTCATGTCTAAGCAGGAACACATGATGTTCTGTTAAATTGACTTAGTATTCATGTCTAAGCAGGAACACATGATGTTCTGTTAAATTGACTTAGTATTCATGTCTAAGCAGGAACACATGATGTTCTGTTAAATTGACTTAGTATTCATGTCTAATCAGCAACAAATGATGTTCTGTTAAATTGACATAGGATTCATGTCTAAGCAGCAACAAATGATGTTCTGTTAAATTGACATAGTATTCATGTCTAAACAGCAACAAATGACGTTCTGTTAAATTGATGTAGGATTCATGTCTAAGCAGCAACACATGATGTTGTTAAATTGACGTAGGATTCATGTCTAAGCAGCAACAAATGACGTTATGTTAAATTGACATAGTATTCATGTCTAAGCAGCAACACATGATGTTCTGTTAAATTGACTTAGTATTGATGTCTAAGCATAACAAAAATGATATTCTGTTAAATTGATGTAGGATTCATGTCTAAGCAGCAACAAATGATGTTGTTAAAAATGATGTTCTATTAAATTGACGTAGTATTCATGTATAAGCAGCAACACATGCTTAATAAGTATACTGGTATCTAAGTTAGATATGTAAAATACAATTTAGATAAATGTTTTGGTTGCGAAAATGTTATGCTTTCACCAGACTTCAGCTTTAAGCAGTCATTGCCTGATATGGGGGCTTAAGGCACAAGGGTTATTGTGGAAAGTATTGACAAAGCCAACGCGCATTCAAATGGGGTGAAGGTTTCAATCCTCAATTTAGGCTGATGTGGGGAATTTGTTTTAAATGATTTCAGTTTTAAAACCGCATCGGTCGATACACATTCCGGAGTTCCTCAGGCCTCAAATACTATATCAGACAATAACTGTTTTGTACCCAACAGTCATCGAGTGGTCAAGGCGACTAGCTATAATTAGACTGGGTGAGTGAGAAAATAGCGCAATGTGTCCGAAATCCAGGCCAACTGGATAATAGACGCTTTGAGCGCTGTCATTATTTATGATGGTAACTAATTGTAGTGGTAACCCTGCAGTTGCCCAGAGGCATTCAAACCTGACAGCAAGGTGATGAGGCTATGTGGTAACCCTGCAGTTTTCAATATCCATATCCTAGTAATAATTGTCTTACATTGTCCAATATCCAGGAATTTCTGTAAAAATGCTGATATTCTCCCATAGGCTTAGCACTGTCAGAAAATCAGGGAAAATTCCCGGAAAATCAGGCGTCATACATTACTCTCCAAGCACTATCCTAGCTCTATTCCGCTGATCAGCCAGACTATCCTTAGAGATCATTCCACTGTCCTTGTGACTATTATCACCAATGCCACCAAGTCCCTTTCTCTCTCTGTCTTTCCATTGTTTTTGGTGTTATGTCATAGCAACATCTAAGGTGTTATAACAGCGTTTGGACTGGCCAATTGCTGCCATTTTGTGATAATTAATCAGCGATTATCAAAAATCTCGGAACTCAGCGAAATCACATCCTTGTTTATAACATACCTGACATTAGTCTGAAGTAAAGTTGACAAGAAATGGCTAACTTTAAAGATAGTCGAAGTTAAAACATGCTAAATCACTTTTGTGTGCACATCGAAATGGGGTGATCATAGGCATAAACATTAACAACAGTTCTATTAAATTGACTTCAGATTCCCTTCCATGCAGCAAGAAAATTTAATATATTAATGAGTTAATTTATCATGAGAATGTCTATGCTGTAACCGTAGGTACCTTATGCCCACCTATAGATTAGTTCATTTCGGTAAACTGTAAAAAGGAGTGGGGAAGACGGGGAAGAAGGAGGGGGAAAATCAGACAGGATGACCAAATGACTTCAAACATCCACTTCCTCAGTGGCAGGAACCCGTGGGGTTCAAATCATGGCCGAATCAAATCAATGACATAAAAACTTGTACTTGTTGTGACCTCGCCTGACACTCAGCATTACTAGGATAGGGCAAGGAACAGGTGACGTGATTGAAATTTCCCTCGCTTAATCAATAAATGTAATAAACACAAACAAACAAACAAAAGACAAAGATTGTCTGAGGGGAATGGAAATAGAAATAAAACAAATATTCTATCGGTTCTCAAAACTCATAAGAATAAACATATCTTTCTATAATAACAATTATAACTAAAATATAAGACAAATTGTGAGCGGACACTAAGCCTATATGTAATTTTATATAATATTTTGACAGAAAAATAAGGGAGAAAGGGAGTGAAGCATTGAGAAGCAAAGCAGAACCACTTATTTGTATAAATACAAATGCTCTACAAGTGGACCACAAAATCAGCTTGTGTGTGTGTGTGTGTCTATGTGTGTGTGTCTATGTGTGTGTGTGCGCGTGAGGAGTTTGCTGGGGAAGCTGGAGGGGGGGGGGGTCACCATTCAGGCTGTTACTCTCTTATTGTGGACAGTTCTGTTCGGCGCAGAAACGGCTGGTCGCTATAACAGGGATTGACTGTATATTAATGCTTACTCAGGCCCAGCGGCTATAAGCACCAATTCACCCGCCCCATTCATGCTGTTACTCTCTTATTGTGGACAGTTCTGTTCGGCGCAGAAACGGCTGGTCGATATAACAGGGATTGACTGTATATTAATGCTTACTCAGGCCCAGCGGCTATAAGCACCATCCCACCCGCCCCCATTCATGCTGTTACTCTCTTATTGTGGACAGTTCTGTTCGGCGCAGAAACTTCTGGTCGCTATAACAGGGATTGACTGTATATTAATGCTTACTCAGCACCATCCCGCCCGCTACACAATCAATAGCCGATCTGGCACAATCACCAACATCTCACCCACATCTGACAACAACAGCATCCAGTGTTTGTACCAAGGCAGAAATAAAAATCCTACTTGTGTGTAAGGCAAGGGATTTTAAGGATTATAGTATCTGAATAATGACCATTTGTGCAACCAAGATCTTAGTTTTCCTCCAGTACTTAAAATAATTAATTATTTTTGGACAAAATCCGACGGATTCGTCCCAAAAAATGCAATATTATCAGAAATCTGACTTTATCTGACAAATACCTGAATATCCGACCAAAGTTTGATAATCCGACTCTGTACAAACACTGAGCATCTGCTGCCTCCCCACTCAGACGGGACAGTACAGAAGACACCTGCTGTCACGTGACTACATCGCGATTCCAGCGGCGCGGTGCATTGTGGGATGCGTGGAAGAAAAACAAACCGGCGAGAAGCACATGGCACATGCTAAGACACTGGGTGCAGCTATGAAATGTGCTAGTTTCAGCTCATCTCAGCTCTTGTTTGATACATAGAATATCAAATAAAAAAATATAAATAATAAATTAAGATATTAATCTTTTATCCAGTATTGCATTTACATCAATGCAATCAGGACATCTTATGCCATGTGCATTTAGATTTAGACAAATCTGGGCACTCAGACTAGAGTTAGAGCCATAACCAGAGTCAGTTTTACTTATTTTATTCATGTTTTTATTTATATCCTATGGTTAATGACATGTAGAACTAGAAAATGAGTAGGGTTAATCAGATATTGGTTATATATTTCTTTGAAATAAGTTTTTGTTGACACATTTGACATTTTAATATTTAGAACAAGAATTACTTATGTCAAGTCAATGGTGATGTAAACATCAGCCTGTAAAGTGACTGAAATTGTATGTTTCTTAGCTCAAAATGCTTAATTATGGAGAGTTGTGTCTTAAACTGATTCATTATATTATTATATTGCATCCATCCATCCATGTTTGTGACAAATTGTTATGTATTTTTAAAATTAATTTTGAATAAAATTGAAGTTTTGCCCTATGCATATCGCCAAACTCAATGGCCGTTGCCTTTGCTTTGCTGCCAGCGCCGTTTTCAGCGCATGCGCAGTCGGAACGGTGATCTCGTCTATAGGCCCACTGTGTGGGGCGCCACCTCAGCTGTCCCGTCACACTAAGCTACGTGGGGACGCCACATGGCCGAAATGGGCTTGTTGATATGTGGATATGTGTGTATGTGAGGATGTGTGCATGTGAGCGTGTGTGTATGTGAGTGTGTGCATGTGAGTGTGTGTGCATGTAAGTGTGTATGTATGCGAGTATGTATGTGGGGGTGTGCATGTGAGTGTTTATGTGGGTGTGTGCATGTGAGTGTGTACGTGAAGGTGCGTGTGTGAGAAGGGGGTGTGAGTGTGAGTATGTGTGCATGTAAGTGTGTATGCATGCGAGTATGTATGTGGGGGTGTGCATGTGAGTGTTTATGTGGGGGTGTGCATGTGAGTGTTTATGTGAGGGTGTGCATGTGAGTGTGTACGTGTATGTACGTGAAGGTGCGTGTGTAAGGAGGGGGTGTGAGTGTGAGTGTGTGTGCATGTAAGTGTGTATGTATGCGAGTATGTATGTGGGGGTGTGCATGTGAGTGTTTATGTGGGGGTGTGCATGTGAGTGTTTATGTGAGGGTGTGCATGTGAGTGTGTACGTGTATGTACGTGAAGGTGCGTGTGTGAGGAGGGGGTGTGAGTGTGAGTGTGTGTGCATGTAAGTGTGTATGTATGCGAGTATGTATGTGGGGGTGTGCATGTGAGTGTTTATGTGGGGGTGTGCATGTGAGTGTTTATGTGAGGGTGTGCATGTGAGTGTGTACGTGTATGTACGTGAAGGTGCGTGTGTGAGGAGGGGGTGTGAGTGTGAGTGTGCATTTATGAGTGTGCATTTGTGAGTGTGTGTGTGAGTGAGTGTGTGTGTATGAATGCGTGTGTGAATTCATGTGTGAGTGTGCATGTGTGAGTGTGCATGTGTGAGTGCATGTGTGAGTTCATGTATGAGTGAGTGAGTTAGTGAGTATGTGTGCGTGTGTGAGAGTGAATTTGTGAGTGTGTGTGTGAGTTTGTGAGTGCATGTGTGAGTTTGTGAGTGCATGTGTGAGTGAGTGTATGTGAGTGTGAGAGTGAGTGAGTGAGTGAGTGAGTGAGTGAGTGAGTGAGTGAGTGAGTGAGTGAGTGTGGTAAACACTAGTCCATGACGCAGGGCCGGGTCCACTTGACAACACAGGCAGCCCCTGTCCTAGTCGGGACACACGGTAGGAGCAGCGGGGAGTACCTCGGCCCGGACGGCCCGGGCACACAGGCACAGTGGCGGCGGCGAGACTTCCGGCGATCGAAAAGGGAGGCTCGGGCGGTCCACCGGCGCCGCCTGCCGGTCAGGTCAGACGCCCAGCTGTGGCTCCGTGCTGGTTGACGCCGTCTGCATACTCCTCTTCCTCCTCCTCCTCCTCCTCCTCTTGATGCCCAGCTGTGCACTACTGATACCCATTGACTGTGCACGCCCTCCCCGCCCCGCCCGCCGAACTGCATATATCACTAGCGCTGCTGCAGCCGGCGCCACCCCCACCTTCCCACCTCCCCACGGCCGCGCAGACCACCTACTTCTGCTGCCGAGCGCGCAGCGATGGCCTTGGGCTATGGGGATGGACAGACCACTGCTGCAGCAGCCAACAGCTGCTGCTGCTGGGCCTGACAAATCAGCTGCTCATCCTCCTCCTGCTGCTGCGTGTTATTGTTATTGTGGCTGGTTGGTTGTTTTACGTCCTGACAACATCTAAGTTCATATCAGGGCGGGTACCGACTTGTGACAGTGCGCACTCATGCCGACTTTATAGTGCTGGCCCACTGTTGCTGTTGTTGGTCCTGCTCCAGCTTCTGCTGCTGCTGTTGAATCAGCTGCTCTTCCTGCTGCTGTTGACGCTGTCGCTGCTGCTGCCGCTGCGTGATATTGTTATTGTGACTGGTTGGTTGTTGGAGTTTTACATCCTGGCAACATCTAAGGTCATATCAGGATGGGTACCGACTTGAGATGGGTACCGACTTGTGACAGTGTGCACTCCCAGTGACTTTATAGTGCTGCCCCACTGGGAGATCAGGCCGGCAGCACCATAACCTGATATCCCACTCAGTCACATTATCCTGACACATAGCCAACCAGTCCTTGTCCTATCCTAATAATGCCGAGCGCCTGGCTAGGAAATGACAAGTATCAATTTTTAAGTCATTGTTTTGATTCGACTAGAGTTCATAGGTTCGAATCCCAGGATCTATCAAAACAGGAGACGAACGCTCAACTGATTCGGCCTGGTCCTATTGTTATTGTCACGGGTGTATACTCGGCAATCGGAGGCAATATGAGCAGCTCGGAGAGCCTGCCATATAGGGTCAGCCCCTTACCAGGCCCCGCCGCCTGGGCACCAACACGGGCACAGGGACACGCAACCCACGACCCAATGAACAACACCGTAGACGTGCGCTCAGGTCTCGGTTTGACGGTATAAAACTGACCCTTCCGATAATAAGCCAAAATAAATCTGGCCACCCCCGCCCTACTATAAAACTGCTCTTGGGAGCAATAATATGCCACTACCGGGTCCGTACACATGTGAAGATATGGAATTCAAGCCTATTTCAAGGCTTTTTAAGGCCGTTTTGATAGGAATTCAAGACTATTTTCATTTGGATTTCAGGA
Organism: Branchipolynoe longqiensis; assembly: GCA_030323885.1. Classification (NCBI taxonomy): domain Eukaryota; kingdom Metazoa; phylum Annelida; class Polychaeta; order Phyllodocida; family Polynoidae; genus Branchipolynoe; species Branchipolynoe longqiensis. The sequence goes on along the minus strand of CM059186.1, from coordinate 52,354,731 downwards.
AAAAATTATGGCGAATGACGATTTCAAACTAATTTTAGATCCGTGGGGACAGTTTAATTGAATTCAAGGCTTTTCACTAATCACCAAAAATAGGTTAAATTCAAGGCCTTGAAATGGCGGAAAATAACAAGACTTTCCAAGACTTTGCAGGCCCCATACGGACTCTGCCACTATTATACTCCCCCCATCCCAATATAAAAAGCTTTGTTTACTAGACTCAAATGCTCTCCAGCACAACCATTGCTTTTCTGTTTACATAACCAAATAAGTGATTAGAGAGTGTTGGGTGTACATGGTGACCTCATTCCTCACATTGTAAACATGGTGTAAAATGCCCATAACAAATATGTTTTTATTTAAAACAACCTGCACCACAAATTACAAACAAAACATATCATGGCAGAGTAAGGGCTTGTGTGTTGTGCATTGCAGGGGACAATATTATACCAGTCTCAGTCTCAGAGTGTCTCTTAGTCGTTTGAGCAAATTTCCGGACGAGAGTGTGCCGAGAGGCATGTTGACCAGACCGAGGCCGATGGTGGGGGGGGGGGGGGGGGGGCACATTACAGTGGTTCGGAGCAGGTCCCACACCCTCCAGGTTCCTCAAACGGCATGCTCCTGCCCCTCCATAACGCAGTGTCGTAAGGGGAGTTTATATTCCATTCACAATAATATTTGCATAACCTTTATACACTACATAATTTTGATGGATGGTAAACCTATTCTATGGCGGGAATATTATTTCTTTACATTAGGCTTACACTGGTGGAGAAGATTCCAGCGACACAATGCAATTTCGCTCTTACTCTTCCTATTACTTTCTTTGGTTATAAATCCCTCTTTTCCCCCCCACCCACCCTCCTGTTCTGTCCATTTCTCTACACTCCCTCTCTCTTCTAGCGGACCGGGCGCGGTGGACGAATCGGTAGAGCACAGGCCTCGCGTGTGGAAGATCGGGAGTTTGCGAGTTCGGTTCACGGTCGAGTCAAACCAATGACGTTAAAATTTATACTTGTCCCTTCCTAACCTGGTGCTTGGCATTATTAGGATAGGGCAAGGACTGGTTAGCTCGGTGTCAGGATAATGTGACTGAGTGGGTTATCGGGTCATGGTGCCGACGGCCTGATTTCCCAGTGGGGCAGCACTATAAAATCGCCATGAGTGCGTACTGTTACAAGTCGGTACCCATCCTGATATGACCTTAGATGTTGCTAGGATGTAAAACAACAACAAACAAACAAACAATCTCTTCTAGCGCCTCCCCCCCCCCCCCCGCCACATCCCATGTTCAACTTAAAACGCAGACAGGGAGCTTATCTAGGCCTGTATGTCATCTGCGTAGATGTACATAGTAGGCTAAGTTATCATATACAGGTTAGGAAAAAACTTGAAAATTAAAAAAAAACAACTAATATAGAAACTACTAACACCCAAAACCGCAAAGGTTGGCCCGAGAAAGATCAGGTAAAGACTCCTGAGTGCGGGACCAGACCAATCCAGTACCACAGCTGTCCAGCGTTGAAAACAAGCACCCTCACGGGAGCTTATGTTATGGGCAGAATAAAAAACTTGTCACAAAAAACAAAAACAAAAAAATCTAATTGCCTATGAAACTGAGCGCCATCTATTATCTCAGACACCCCTATCACTTCACGGACATGTGCACTGTCCTTGCCCTCCATTGACCTCAATCACCGATCCAAATACCTCAGCTGATGCACCACTACCACCTTACTGTCATCATAGATTGGAGCTCTACAACCTAGCAATATCGGACCAACATCAGTACACTTGTAACACGGTGAAATCATGAAAGTTGTTGGTTTGTTGGAATTTTACGTCCTGGCAACATTTAAGGTCATATCAGGATGGGTACCGATTTGTGACAGTGCGCACTCATGGTGCCTTTATAGTGCTGTCCCACTGGGAAATCAGGCCGTCCACACCATGGCCCGATATCCTGAGAGTGTGCAAGGATTCGAGGAAATACCCAGAACATTCAGCGACCACATCCAGGAAGCCACCAACAGAGCTAATGGAATACTGGCTGGCTATCATTCGAAGATCGTACACATACCTAGATGAGGATGTTGTGCGCAGACTGTACACATCCCTTGCACGTCCACTTTTGGAATATGGAAATGTTGTGTGGTCACCACTCTACAGGAAGGATGTTCAGTCAATTGAGAGGATCCAAAGAAGGGCATCGAAGCTTGTACATGGATTCGAGGAAATACCCTATTAACAACGTATGCGTCATTTGAAGATCCCAAGCATGTACTACAGACGGGCCCGGGGGGATATGATTGAAGTATTCAAATATCTCCATGGTATCTACAAAACAGGCAGCCCCAACACCAGGACCAGAGGGCACTCCCTGAAGCTGAGGAAGCGGTACTCCAGACTGGACCTGCGACACAACTTTTTCGGCTTTAGGGTGGTTGACCTGTGGAATGACCTGCCGGAGAGTGTCGTAGCAGCAGAGTCGGTGAACTGTTTCAAGTCCCGACTGGATGCATACTGGTCAAGCATTACATATATCTTGGAGCCAGTGACAGTTGCTAGGATCCACCACATCTGAAGAACTGTCTCCATTTCTATTAATTAAGAGCGGCTAACAGGTCTAAGGCCTATTATAGCTGTATCCTATTGATTGATTGATTGATTGAAGCCAGTCCTTGCTGTATCCTAGTAGTGCCGAGTGCTCAGCTAGGTAGCAACAAGTGTCAATTTGATAATTCATTGGTTTGAGTCAGTCAAGGTTCGAACCTGTATACATACATCCTACCACCGAGGAAGCCAGCCAGCTCTCTTAGCGATTCAACCATCCCATCCAATGACACTTACATACATTTGATCCTATCTCAAGACCATCAGATTATGCTAAGCGAAAGAGTTTCCCTAGCAAGCCGCATCTGCGCCATGGCCTGGGTAGTAGTGCGGTGGCGGGGGGATTGTTTGATCCCCGAGACTTCCGGGAGCTGCGGTCACAGGCCGCTTACCATGGATTTATGGCATACTGCAATGTGCTTTACAGTTTGGTATTCTTTTCTTTGACTTTGTACAGGATCGGTTCTAAGTATTGAATGACTGGCGGTGGACTGGAGAGTCATTTACATATTTGTTAAACTGCTACTTATAGGGTTTTGACCTCATCAGTCAATCTGGTGACATTAATTAAATAATGATAATGATGCACACCCAAAGTCACACCGAATAGGCTTAAGACGGAATTTGAAGAGAATGTGGTTGGTCATTGAGGAAGGTCGTGGAAGTGGTTGGTCATTCGGGAAGGTCATGTCCGTATGGTGGAAGTGGTTGGCCATTGGCGATAATCCTGTGAGTATGGTGGAAGTAGTTTGTCATTTAGAAGGGTCATGTGAGTATGGTGGAAGTGGTTTGTCATTTAGAAGGGTCATGTGAGTATGGTGGAAGTGGTTTGTCATTTAAAAGGGTCATGTGAGTATGGTGGAGATGGTTTCTCATTGGGAAGGGTCATGTGAGAATGGTGGAAGTAGTTTGTCATTTAAAAGGGTCATGTGAGTATGGTGGAGATGGTTTCTCATTGGGAAGGGTCATGTGAGAATGGTGGAAGTGGTTTGTCATTTAGAAGGACCGTGTGAGAATGGTGGAAGTGGTTTGTCATTTAGAAGGGTCATGTGAGAATGGTGGAAGTGGTTTGTCATTTAGAAGGGTCATGTGAGTATGGTGGAAGTGGTTTGTCATTTAGAAGGGTCATGTGAGTATGGTGGAAGTGGTTTGTCATTTAGAAGGATCATGTGAGTATGGTGGAAGTGGTTTGTCATTTAGAAGGATCATGTGAGTATGGTGGAAGTGGTTTGTCATTTAGAAGGATCATGTGAGTATGGTGGAAGTGGTTTGTCATTTAGAAGGATCATGTGAGTATGGTGGAAGTGGTTTGTCATTTAGAAGGGTCATGTGAGTATGGTGGAAGTGGTTTGTCATTTAGAAGGATCATGTGAGTATGGTGGAAGTGGTTTGTCATTTAGAAGGATCATGTGAGTATGGTGGAAGTGGTTTGTCATTTAGAAGGGTCATGTGAGTATAGTGGAAGTCGTTTGTCATTTAGAAGGGTCATGTGAGTATGGTGGAAGTGGTTTGTCATTTAGAAGGATCATGTGAGTATGGTGCAAGTGGTTTGTCATTTAGAAGGGTCATGTGAGTATGGTGCAAGTGATTTGTCATTTAGAAGGGTCATGGGAGTATGGTGGAAGTGGTTTGTCATTTAGAAGGATCGTGTGAGTATGGTGGAAGTGGTTTGTCATTTAGAAGGATCGTGTGAGTATGGTGGAAGTGGTTTGTCATTTAGAAGGGTCATGTGAGTATGGTGGAAGTGGTTTGTCATTTAGAAGGTCATGTGAGTATGTGGAGTGGGTCATTGAAGTGAGTATGTGGAAGTGTTTGTCATTTAGAAGGATCATGTGAGTATGGTGGAAGTAGTTTGTCATTTAGAAGGATCATGTGAGTATGGTGCAAGTGGTTTGTCATTTAGAAGGATCATGTGAGTATGGTGGAAGTGGTTTGTCATTTAGAAGGGTCATGTGAGTATGGTGGAAGTGGTTTGTCATTTAGAAGGGTCATGTGAGTATGGTGGAAGTGGTTTGTCATTTAGAAGGATCGTGTGAGTATGGTGGAAGTGGTTTGTCATTTAGAAGGATCGTGTGAGTATGGTGGAAGTGGTTTGTCATTTAGAAGGGTCATGTGAGTATGGTGGAAGTGGTTTGTCATTTAGAAGGATCATGTGAGTATGGTGGAAGTGGTTTGTCATTTAGAAGGATCGTGTGAGTATGGTGGAAGTGGTTTGTCATTTAGAAGGTCATGTGAGTATGGTGGAAGTGGTTTGTCATTTAGAAGGACCGTGTGAGTATGGTGGAAGTGGTTTGTCATTTAGAAGGGTCATGTGAGTATGGTGGAAGTGGTTTGTCATTTAGAAGGATCGTGTGAGTATGGTGGAAGTGGTTTGTCATTTAGAAGGATCGTGTGAGTATGGTGGAAGTGGTTTGTCATTTAGAAGGATCGTGTGAGTATGGTGGAAGTGGTTTGTCATTTAGAAGGGTCATGTGAGTATGGTGGAAGTGGTTTGTCATTTAGAAGGGTCATGTGAGTATGTGTGGAAGTGGTTTGTCATTTAGAAGGGTCATGTGAGTATGGTGGAAGTGGTTTGTCATTTAGAAGGATCGTGTGAGTATGGTGGAAGTGGTTTGTCATTTAGAAGGGTCATGTGAGTATGGTGGAAGTGGTTTGTCATTTAGAAGGGTCATGTGAGTATGGTGGAAGTGGTTTGTCATTTAGAAGGGTCATGTGAGTATGGTGGAAGTGGTTTGTCATTTAGAAGGGTCATGTGAGTATGGTGGAAGTGGTTTGTCATTTAGAAGGGTCATGTGAGTATGGTGGAAGTGGTTTGTCATTTAGAAGGACCGTGTGAGTATGGTGGAAGTGGTTTGTCATTTAGAAGGATCGTGTGAGTATGGTGGAAGTGGTTTGTCATTTAGAAGGGTCATGTGAGTATGGTGGAAGTGGTTTGTCATTTAGAAGGATCATGTGAGTATGGTGGAAGTGGTTTGTCATTTAGAAGGATCATGTGAGTATGGTGGAAGTGGTTTGTTATTTAGAAGGGTCATGTGAGTATGGTGGAAGTGGTTTGTCATTTAGAAGGGTCATGTGAGTATGGTGCAAGTGGTTTGTCATTCAGAAGGGTCATGGCAGTATGGTGGAAGTAGTTTCTCATTGGGGTACTAGCAGCACTGTCTTCCAGTAGGGCAGCACTATAAGGTCGCCATGAGTGTGCTCTGTCACAAGTCATTACCCATCCTGATAGGACCTTAGATGTTGCGAGGACGCAATACCCAGAACAAATAAAAAGAGCTTTCATTCCGCAAATGTGAATATGCAGCTTCACCTGGACACAACCAGACGGGATGGCTGAATGAGTTAGAGCGCCCGTCTCCCGTGCTGGTAGATCGTGGGTTCGAACCCTGGTCGAGTCAAACCAATGACTTAAAAATTGATACTTGTCACTTCCTAGCCAGGCGCTCGGCATTATTAGGACAGGGCAAGGACTGGTGTGCTCAGTGTCAGGATAATGTGACTGAGTGGGGTACCAGGCAATGGTGCCAGCGGCCTGGTTTCCCAGTGGGACAGCACTATAAAGTCGCCATGAGTGCGCACTGGTACAAGTCGGTACCCGTCCTGATATGACCTTAGATGTTGCTAGGACGCAAAACAACAACAAACAAACAAACACCTGGACACCCATAGCAGGCAACAAGTCTAATTCACAGCTCAATAGACAAACACATCACGTTTTAATTTGAATTTACAGTAAAACCTCTCTAACTGACCACATCCACAGATCAACTACTCTCCAATATAGATCGCTTTATTTGGGTCCCAAAAGATCGCCCATACAATACCATTGTAATGGTAAAAAAAACTCCCTAAACTGACCACCTCCCTGAACCGACCATTTAAAGTCGGTTCCATGGTCAGTTGATTTAGAGAGGTTTTACTGTAGTTTCAAAGTGAGAGTGAGAGTGAGTGTGGCGGTGGCATCTGTCTCATAGGCTAAGACCACGATTGTATGGCACTGAGGACAACAACAACAACAAAGCAAATAGACAAATCAAGATCAGTGCAGCTGACAAAGATAGATAATAGATTAGCCATTTGTAATTGGACTAAACGTGACACATTGTCTCAGGAAATCATTCTAGTGAGGACTGGCCGTGTTGGGGGGAAAAAACCTAAAAGTCAATTTTGTAAAAATAACCGCGAGAGTGGCTGGCGCAAATCTACTCGCGCCAAGAACTGCTGAGGTCATCAGCTGTGCATCTCTGCCGCCACCTCGCCATGGCAACCGACAAAAAATGGTTGGCGATCTTAATTCATGGAGTCTGCACGCGGTCTTCTCACACAGACTTATTAACACTTCACCGATCATTTACCTTTCTCAATGAGGAATATATATGGATGCCATAACTATTTGTCCACATTTGTTTATTTTGATTTGGAAAAATATAACCATCTAGATAAACTTATCTTAGGTCAGGTTATATAGTCGGTTATTATACTATATATATTATATTATATGATATGTATATGTACATGTACATATGCATGTATATGCTGGGGTTTGGTGGTTTATTGCTCAGCCAGTTGGGCCTCGGTAAATAAAGGTAGGCTTCCACCACTCCTCATCTTGGATCTTTCTTGTCTACTATGTTGTAGCCCACTTTATGTGATATATAATTTATTACTGTGAATATAAAAGGGCGGAGCTTCTATCCTATATGGGCTTAAGATCCTTGCATTTAATCAGCTATTTATTAATAACGCTCTATTTTTATTGTGCTATTTGCTGCGGGCCAGAACCCGCTGCGCTATCCTGGCGCCACCACCACTTAGCCAGATGCCAGCCAGAGCTTGTCTGGGTTACACGAGCGCCATTTTAACTTTTTCTGTAGGTAGGGTGGTTTATTGTTCAGCCAGTTGGGCCTCGGTAAATAAAGGTAGGCTTCCACCACTCCTCGTCTTGGCTCTTTTTTGTCTACTATGTCGTAGCCCACTTTATATACACATGTGTATTTCTGCATACATAGAAATGTATCAGATGTGTATATATATGTATATAAATACACACATGAATATATCAGATTTGTGTATATGGTAAATATGTATATTTATATAAAAACACACATTTATAGATATGTGAGGTTGAAAGTACTTATGCAAACATTAGTCATGTATGTAATTCTCTTTCTTTATTTACTTGTTCTACTTGCTGCAAATACTCCGGTAACCTCCTTTGATATGTTCTTTTGGTAGTTTGGGTAACTAAGAGGCTAGGGTGCAGCCTGGAGGGCGGGAGGTCTGCCTTCAAGCAGCTCCCTCATTCCCCTCCTGCCCTCCAGGGCCCGTATGCAGGAGTCACTGTTAGCGGGGTTTGGTGTTACAGCCTGTTACCGTTTAGCTAACACCGACGTCGGGAACTGTGTCAAGTGGTATGCAGGAGCGCGTAACACTTACATTATAGCTAAACAAATCGCTAATACATTGCCGCCAATGCGTAGACGTCGGCCAGTATGGATGTCGACGTCGACACGGCGGTCGCGACGGCGGCGATTTGTTTACTTTACGTTCGTCGATTCGAAAATATAACTATTAATATCGCCGCCAATGCGGTGGTAGCCTTAATAACGCTTCGAATTTAGGGTTAAATTGATAAAATTTCACTTATTGCGTATGTAATTCTGTTAAATATGACAGCATTGAATAGATTTGGGCCTAATAAACTCGCTAAACCTAATATTTTTTAGGGGTTGGTGTTAGGCCTAGCACTGACTCATGCATACCATTTTTCGCCGCTAAACCGGAATTCCCGCCAAACACCGTTTTCCCTCGCTAACACTGACTCCTGCATACGGCCCCAGGTGGTGCCTCCCCCCCCCCCCCATACCATCTTCCCATTCCGATCATCGAATGAGTCTGCTTTCTATGAGGGAGGTCATGGAATGAATAAATCTCTGGCCAAGTCAAACCGACAACTTACAAAATTGATACTTCCCGCCACCTTGCCGGGTTCTCTCCATTACTAGGATATGGCAAGGACTGGTTGGCTCCGTGTCAGGAAAGTGTCGCTGAGGGGAATGTCGGGTCATGGTGCCGGTGATACTGTATCTCAATGGGGCAACACTATAAAACCACCATGGAGTTGCTTGTATTGGGATAACCTTAGCTGTTGCTACAATGTAAAACCCCAATAAACCAAATAAACAATAAACGCTAATATAGTTTTATGGTAGCATGGGCCCATGGAATGCTCATTGACCTACTTTTTTTATTATTAACTCAATGATAGCTCTCCAAGAAGGGACATAAATACCATATTAGGGCGATAAAGCATGTTGTAAATGGTTTTAGCGCCAGGGCCACTTCGCTTGGTTGGTTGTTGGAGCTTAACATCCTGGCCACATCTAAAGTCATATCAGGACAGATACTGACTTGTGACACTGTGCACTCACAGTGACTTTATAGTGCTGCCCATCTGGGAAATCAGGCCATCAGCACCATGACCTGATATCCCACCCAGTCACATTATCCTGACACCGAGCTAAAACCAGTCCGTGCCCGATCGTATAAATGCTGAGCGCCAAACTAGGTTCGTAGGAAGCGACAAGTATCACTTTTGTAAGTCATTGGTTTCATTCGACTGGGCTTTGAACTCGAAAATTTGTTTTATTTGACGCCGCCTCTAGAGCACATTGATTTTTATCATCGGCTATTGGATGTCAAACATATTGTCATTCTGACATGTTTCTTTGGAGAAAACCCAAGGCCGCCATGCCACATAGGCTACTCGTTTCGATAAGCAGCAAGGAGTCTTTTATATGCACTTTCCCATAGACACGACAGCACATACCACAGCCTCCATATAGGCTACTCGTTTCGATAAGCAGCAAGGAGTCTTTTATATGCACTTTCCCAGAGACACGATAGTACATACCACAGCCTTTGATGAACCAGTTGTGGACCACTGGTTGGAATGGAAAAAAGCCCAAACTGCAAATGTGTCCACTGAGTAGGATCGACAGGATGATCCACACCTTCGTCAGGCGTTGTAATAACTACAAAATGTGCTATCAAAGCCACTTGAACATTTAATAAATAGTTATAAACAAAAATGCAATGAAAAGATTGTTTGTTTGTTGTTGTTTTACATCCTACCAACATCTAAGGTCATATCAGGATGGATACCGACTTGTGACAGTGTGCACTCATGGCGACTTTTATAGTGCTGCCCCACTGGGAAATTAGGCCACTAATCACCATGACCCAATATCCCACCCAGTCACATTATCCTGATACTGAGCTAACCAGTCCTTGCCCTATCCTATTCATGCCCGGCTAGGAAGCGACAAGTATAAATTTGATAGTCATTGGTTTGACTCCACGGGGAACCTAACTCCCGATCTCCCTCCCGCGAGGCCCGCGCTCTACCGATTAGGCCACCGCGCCCGGTGCGACGGAAAGAAGAGAGAATGTATGTAAATTGTGTTCATATAAACCATGCCTTTATAATACTATGGATTTCTTGGTACCAAAAAAACAACAGCCTTAATAACCTTCGTTATGGATTTATTAGTAATAATTGCCTCAGGCAGACCCTTCCCATTTTTATGTGACATGTGAATCTTGGGAAAGTCCAAATTTTGGATCTTTTACACCGACTTATTTTCTCACAGTCTGTCTAATTAGTAAATGCTTTGTAAATTTCTCGAATTATTAAAAAACCATAAAAAAAACTATGAAATAAAAGCTTCGTTATACATATATAATACACATACATATATAAGTCGGTACCCGTCCTGATATGCCCTTAGATTTTGCTAGGACGTAAAGCTCCAACAACCAACCAACCAACAAACCAACCAGAAAACTGATGCAATGTTTTCTGGATTGATGCAGTGTGCTTCATCCTCCCACTATTAATGGTTAAGAGCCTGATTAGTGGCCCGCCGGGTCCCAGGCTCAGTATCTCGGAAAACGCCGAATAGCTTACCATTCCAGTCTGATTTAGACTACAGACCAATTCCCCACCAGCCACTGCCGACCTGAACTAGACAAGATGGCCGAATGAGTTGAGCGTCCACCTCCCGTTTTGGTAAGTCATGGAATTCGAACCACTGCATTGAAACCCTGGCAGAGTCAAACCAATGACTTAGAAATGGATACTTGTCGCTACCTAGCTTGGTGCTCGACACTACTAGGATAGGGCAAGGAGCAGTGGAATGAGGAAAACAGGCCAAAGTTCCCCGGCATAATCATCGAATGTAAAAAAAACTCCTCCTAAAAACTCCAATCAGTAACTATTTATACGAGTGGTGATCTAACGCGCTTATTTTATTCCATCTCTGTTCACCACTGCCTGCTACCAGAAATACCCGTATTTGCCAGTCCTAAAATAACCACAGCACCTGCCGGCGCGTTTTTCCTCCCGCAGTCATCAACTCATTAACCAACTCACTGCCACTATTTCCCAACTATACAAAAGCGAATTTTATTTATTTATTTATTTATCTTCAAAGTATGACATTTTTTTGGGACAGTAAGGATGCACGTGCTATTTTCGTCAACAACGAATATTATGAGCCCTGTACATGGGGGCCTTGACTAGCATTTGATCAAAAGTTAAATATTGGGTCAACGGGACAGCGTCTAGAAGGCAACACAATAAAATAAAAATGACTTAATAACTTGATGCACTGTTATGTCTGTCTTGCTTTAGCGACTGGGTCATTACTCAGATCGCTTTGGAAATTGGGATGGAATTCATGTCTATATTAGTATTTTAGCTATACTAGTTTTATCTAGTCTTATCTAGTCCTTTGGAAAACTAAGCCGCCGGCACCATGACCTAATACTCCACTCAGTCACATTATCATGATACTAAGCAAACCAGTCCTCGCCTTATCCTATTAATTCTGAGCGCCAGGTGAGGTAGCGGCAAGTATCAATTTAGTAAATAATTTGTTTGGCTCAATCGGGATTCAAACCCACAACCTCCTGCATTTCACTTTGTGACTACTATGGTATGTCAATCTATACATTGACTGTTACGATGTCATTTCATACTTCATGCCTACTACGATATCATTTCATACTTTATAACTACTCTGATGTCATATCATATATGGCTACCTCGATATCATTTCAGACTACATGACGACTAGGATAATGTCATTTCATAACCGTATGACTACTATGACAATGTCATTTGAGGCTACTAGCCAAATCAGGCCCAATCTATCAGAGCCTAACCCGGTAATATGATATATGTATTTCAGACCGGAACTAAGTCTAGTAAATATCATAAGTAGCCACGCACTGCATGTGTTCCAGAGATGTCGAATGAACACTATTAAAGGATGTTATATTAGTCACAAGACAGACCCAATGTCTAATAATGGAAGTGGTTTCTGTAAATAAACGACTGAAACACCAACCACTGCAGAAAAAAACACACACAAAACACCCCACGCACAATGTGAATTCCAATCATAATCTATAATTGATCGGTAGTAAAACAAAGCAAACTAACTTCGTTAGTAAACTAGTAACAACTGAGATGAATAAATGAAATAAAGTAAATTGTAATAAACAAATACATCAATAAAAACATTAAAATTGATTGCCTTCATATTGTCAAAATGATATATTTGTGTGCATGCTCGGTATCCAGTATCTCGCTTACCGCCCAATCCTCCAAAACACCGACAGACACACACACACACACACTAATTCCCTCACTCACTGAACCCCTCCTTCACTCACTCACTCACTGAATCCCTACCTCCCTCACACACCCACACACTAATTCCCTCCCTCACTCAATCACTCACTCTACCCCTCCCTCAACTCCTCCCTCACTCACTGAATCCCTCCCTCCATCACACACCCACTCACCCCCCCCCCCCACATTCACAGCCACACATACACACACTCACTCACTCACTCCCTCACACACCTACTCCCACCCCCAGCCTGGCGGTGACTGTGCTGCTCAAGGCGGCCTATTAACGTCATCGGCCACCTTCTCGGCGCGATGAGAGCAGCTCGGGATGCGCGCGCAGCTAATCATCCCCCTCCTGCTGGCCAACTAATGCCCCCCCCCCCCCCCCCCCCCCCACCACACACAAACAGCGCCGCGCCGCGCGCTCAAAGCGCCTGGCGGGAAACTGCGTGGGTTGCGCGTCACAAAGAGCAGCAGGCACTCGGCAGGGCATCACCACTGGACCAGACGCCTGCCCCTGGCGGATGGAATTGGAAGTACTTGCACATGCACATACACATGCCCGCTTTTCTGTAGCCATTTTTCTTGGATGCAGCAACAGAAAGAGAGCGTGTGTATGTACGTATGTATGTTATGTAGGCCTGTATGTATGTATGTATGTATGTATGTATGTATGTATGTATGTATGTATGTATGTATGTATGTGCGTGTGTATGTATGCATGCATGTATGTATGTATGTATGTATGTATGTATGTATGTGCGTGTGTATGTATGCATGCAAATGTATGTATGTATTTATGTATGTATGTATTTATGTATGTATATGTATGTATGTACGCATATGTGTATATATGTATGCTCCGCCTCCTGCTCATTGTATTACACTTCTTCACTAGATAAACTGCATGTTGTTGACATTAGAATTATTGTCATTATTACTGCCTCAACCATCTCCAACAAAAGTAAAGCTTGTTTTATTTAACGATGCCTCGAGAGCACATTGATTTTCATATCATCAGCTATTGGGCATCAAACATATAGTCATTCTGCAATATTTCTTTGGAGGAAACCTGTTTCCGCCACATAGGCTACTCTTTCTGATAAGCAGCAAGGGGTCTTTTATTTGTACTTTCCCACAGACAGGACAGCTCATACCACAACCTTTGATGAACCAGTTGTGGACCACTGGTTGCAACCATCTCCAACAAGACTGCCATTTTGCATCGCTGACCCCAAAAGTGTTACTACCCACCAGACAACTTCCAAAAGTAGCAATTATCGGCAGGATGGCAGCCATGCACCTACGGATTTAGCGATATATTAGGAACACAATACGTTTAACAAAGAAACCATGCTCTGCTGATGCCTGCAATTAGTTGTGAGGTTTCCAGTAGCAGAAAAACATGGTTCATCACATTTTTTTTCGTGGGGGTTGTCTGGCAGGCATTAAATTAGTTGTGAGGTTTCCAGTAGCAGAAAAACATGGTTCATCACATTTTGTTTGTGGGGGTTGTCTGGCAGGCATTAGGGTCAGGGCGCTTGTCATCATTAATCCTTAGACAAATTGGCCACTGCCAAAACTCAGCGCCAAGCCAAGCCCACTGCACACTGCCCAGCTTGGTGGCTGGTGGATCTCATAGCCCTGTCACACTATGACGTATCTCGCCGGCGTGCCGCCAACGCGCAAAATCACTTTTAATCGTCGAGAGATGTCAAACTTTTCGACGTCAGTGCAACATATTGGTAGCGTGCTGCCGACATTATGGTAAAAGTTTGGCGTGCCATCCTGATATGACCTTAGATGTTGGTAGGATGTAAAACAACAAAAAGCAACCATTTGGCATAACGTTCGCATCACGCTATTCCATCGTGTTTAACGTATCTCGACGCGCCCCTAATGTCGCCATAATATTGGCACCCGCGGGTTGTCGCGCGTCCAAAGTTTTCTGCAAGCGCAAAACTTCGCCGATACCCTGACACGCCTCGCTGACCGTCGCCGTCCATCAATGAAATCCAACACGCGCGTAACGCTTCCAGAAGTCTCCCGACGTTTTGCCAAAAACTGACACACGTCGACGCGTGAAGGCGCGAAACGTCGTAATGTGACAGCACCATCAGACACTGCGAATTGCGACAACCATTTGTCTCTGTGAGTCATAAGTAGACACATTGCACTGAGTCATAAGTAGACACATTGCACTATGTGGATATTCAAGAACCCAAATATAGCTGACCATGGCTAAATATTGACAGGCACTAGTTACATCGGCGCTCTGTCACACTGTCACCATAACACAAAGGCTACATGGCCGACGTGGCGTCAGGTGAACAGAATGCTTTTTTTTTGTGTGTGTGTGTGTGTGTGTGTGTGTGTGTGTGTGTGTGTGTGTGTGTGTGTGTGTGTGTGTGTGTGTGTGTGTGTATATGCGTGCATGTGTGTATGTGTGAGTGTGTGTGTGAGTGTATGTGTGTATGTGTGAGTGTATGTGTGAGTGTGTGTGTGTGTGTGTATATGCGTGCATGTGTGAGTGTATGTGTGAGTGTGTGTGTGAGTTTGTGTGTGTGTGTATGCGTGCATGTGTGTATGTGTGAGTGTGTGTGTGAGTGTATGTGTGTATGTGTGAGTGTATGTGTGAGTGTGTGTGTGTGTAATAGTGTAGGTTTCAGACCCAACTCCCGAATGAGTTAGGTAGGTGGCTGCAAACACTGAGGAACTTAAAGCTGAATAGTCCAGCGATGAAAGTGGTCTCGAGCAAAAATCGCGGAAATCAAGCCGAGATTATAAACACCGACAGCGAATTTCCACGAAACGTGGATTGTCCTGCATAGAATTAGCAGTTAGGGACTCGCGAAAAAATGCTGTAAGTCAGGTTTCAACTATCTTTGTTGTGGCTACATTATTGCCCATACCTAACACTTTCTGGTTTGGGTTTTATGTTCTCGCAATATCTAAGATCACATAATAAAGGGATTCCAACCAACCAATTGTAGTCATATACATTCGGATTGCTTTTTGATTTTGTTTAACATTAATCAGTAAATATTAAAAAAATCGCGGAAATCCCTGATAGTCCGATGAAAACATCAAATTTTCAAAACCCAAACAATTATCTAGATTTAATTCAACATATATCTTGTCAACTACAAACTTACCTTGTTTTATAAGAGAAAAAATATAAACCTCAATGATTGTTTGAGTTTCCCCGAGTATACACATTCTACGCGGTGCTGTTCCCCATTTTTGCATGAACTACAGTGACTGGTGCTGTATATTATACAGCAGGAGCCACTCCCTTAATTCTACAGGATCGGTGCTGTAACTAATACAGCACTGATCAAACTTAGATTATATAGACTATCAATTCCAATAGTAAGAGTGCTCCGGCCCTGACAAATGTCATATTCAGATGAATAAATACTTTACCAAAAAACTAAAACAAAATCTAACTTAGATATGGGCACACTTATTAAGCATATGTCGCCACATAGAAGGGAATACAGAGGTAATTTAATAGAACGTGTTGCTGCAGAAGCTTATGGTTATGGAGTTTTGGCGTGCTTGCTAACATTAATTTTGCACGGTTGCACTTCAAATATTAGCCGTTAAAAATAATTTACTTTAAACTAAAGTAAGGTAGATTATAACGATCAAAAGAAAATGACAAACTCAAAATCATCGGACTATGCAATTTTAAGCCACAAGGTGGCAATGTCATAAGTACTCGAGTTAGTGTTCCTTCGAACTACCAAGTGGCAGCACCTTTCAAGGCGCAGATACAAACAAGTCATGGTGCATCACGCCGAGTTCCTCGTGGGAGGTGTGATGTAGGGGGGTAGGGAGGTAGGGGGTAGGTGAGGTAGGTGAGTAGGTGTGGTAGGGGGGTAGGTGAGTAGGTGAGGTGGGGGGGGGGTAGGTGAGGGAGGGGGTAGGGAGGTAGGAGGTAGGGGGGTAGGGAGGTAGGGGGTAGGGAGGTAGGTGAGGAGGAGTTTTTGCAGGGGACTCTTTTTCAAAACGTATGTTCTATTTTTTTTTTTTTTATTACACTTTGGGAAAATGAGCAATGAAAGGGTATTTATTCATTAAGTACCTCAGTTTCCCTCCATCATATCAACCATGCCCATTTCGGTACGTCATTTTCTTTCAACCGATCCCTTTTCTGGACACAAAAAAAACAACAAAAAACCTACCTAACAAAAAGCCAGGAACCAATTTGTGCACAAACCCTCATTTTCCATGTACCCATTGGGCGGCGCCATCATAGCCTATGAAACCATCAAATGGAAACTGCAACTTGCCCCACCCCACGCCCGCGCTGTATATTATATATAGCATTATATATAATGTATATAATGTTAATTATCCACATTACAGCCGGTGGAGTCAAACCAATAACTCGGCATTCAAAGGACTGACAAGGACTGGTCAGCTCAGTGTCAGTATAATGTGACTGAGTAGGATATCGGGTCATGGTGGAAGCGGCCTGATTTTCCAGTGGGGCAGCACTATAAAGTTGCCATACATAAATGCGCAGTCACAAGTCGGTACCCGTCCTGATGACCTTAGATGTTGCGAGGACGTATAACTCCAACAACCAACCAACCCACATTTACAGTACTTAAATATGACCATATTGCTCGGACCAAACCACATGTTAACTCGAGAGCATATTGTGGCGCCACCTGGCGTGTCGCACATCAACTGAACGTTTACATCATCAATATTTCCCACCCCACCATTTAATACCACTCAGGGCGTAATCGATTAATCAACTCGGGTCACCCGAGCCACTTTTTGGCGCATGCGCACATCCTACAGACTCGGGTCGAATAATCGAATGTGCTTTTCCACGTTCGGGGTGGACAAAATGGTGGCTTAATCCAAAACCTTTTTTTTTTTTTTTAATAACCGATAAAACTACAGCAAAATAGGATTTAAAGTATTTTATGATGGCATAGTTTAGTTATATTTCCATTTCATTAATCTAGGTTATTAAAAAAACAAAACATGTATGACTGGTACTTTTGTCTGTTATCCTGCAGGACGGTACCGGCGCAAATGTGACGTCATCGCTCGTAGCCAACCCCAGCCAAGGGTAGGGTTACTGGGGTCGGGTCGTTTTGCACACGGCACGTGTATTTGTCGACTCTACTCGCGGTGTTCAATTTGAAATTCTGACGACTCGGGTGACCCGAGTCGCCCGGGTCGTGTTTATCGATTACGGCCTCAGAGACATTCTTTGTTGGGGTTTTACATCCAAGCAAGATCCATGGTCACATCAGGACGGGTACCACCTTGTGACAGTACGCATCCATGGCAGCTTTATAGCATTATCCCACTGGGAGACCAGGCTGCTGGCACCATAACCTGATTTCCCACTCAGTCACATTATCCTGACACTGAGCCAACCAGTCCTTTCCCTATTCTAGTAATGCCGAGGAGCAGGCTAGGTAGTGACAAGTATCAATTTAGTAAGTTATTGGTTTGACTCCCAACCTAATCCTTCAGTGTGAATGACAGCAGATAGCATCTGTTAGGGGCGATGGCCAGTGGTGGCGGCACGGGTCAGATGTGTAGGGTCAAAGGGGCAGTACATAGAATAATGAATAATCATAACAAGCGCCTTTATACTCGCATAATGCGTTATACATCACATATGCAACTGACACTGGTCAAAATCCTGTTGAGGACAGGTGGGCCGAGATGGCGCCATCGGTACAGTGTAGCATCTTTTGGAGTATAACAATAATCATAATAATAAGTAATATTCCCTTCCGTATCTTCATACTTGCATAACACGTTATAACTACATAAAAGGCAGATTGAACCTCTTACCTTCGAAAGCTTTGGCTGCATCAACGAGTGAAGACCACTCGAGGCTGGAGGCGGCGTCGGGGAGCGGCAGCATGGGACTGCTGCGCGCGTGTGAGCTGCTTGCGAGCCGGTTCAAGTTGCTGCCACCGGGCAGGTCCTGGGTCACTCGCGGGGAGAGCCTGTGTGGAGCACATACCGGTAAGGACGCGCACTGTGTGAGTGTGGTGGGATACGAGCACCCCCCCCCCCACCTCCACCACGACATGGTGGCTGGGGGAGCTGGTAATATCATAACCACATATATATATATAGGCACACACATGCACACATAAACTTAGCTATGTATGTATGCATGTATGCATAGACATCGAGAAATAGCAAATATATTTTGGAGGTCAAGCCATCAATTTAAAATATAGAAAAGACTGGTTGAGTTAATTTTGGGAACAGCATCTATATCTAAATGATTTTTAATAATTCAAAGAATACAAATCAAGCAAACAATTATTTATAAACAATTAAAATTAATTTATATTTATAATTAAAAAAAGAGGGGAAAGGGGAAAAGAAATAAGAAATAAAAATAGGTGTGATCTTTGAATTGAACACTTCCACTAAGAAATGGTACTAGGAACGTCGAAAAAAAGAAATAATGGTAGTGCATATTGTATTATACTTATAGGCGAATAGCATACCTATGCACAATACATATAATCAACAGTCGGCCTGTAGTGACTCGCTCAGGCAGAACACACGGTTAGTAGATATGTATTTGTGGTGGAGGGGTAGGCAAAATGCCTCCGAAACCTATTACAAACCTGCTTCAATGAGAAATTCACTTTTTTATTTTTTATCAATTTCATTTTCACTTTTTTGCAAATCTGTAGGAAGTGTATGCTGTCTGAAATAAATGTGAATATATGGAATTCAATGCTTTTCAAGGCTGCTTTTAATAGGAATTCAAGACTTATTTTCATTTGGATTTCAGGAAAAGACCAACAATGGCAAATGGTGATTTCGGACTAATTTAGATCAGTGGGGACAGTTTAATGGAATTTAAAGCTTTTCAAGACTAATTACCCAAAATAGGTTAGATTCAAGGCTTTTCAATTCGTTGAAATGTGGAAAATGAACTTGAAGACTTTTCATGACTTTCACAGCCTCAAATGGACCCTATGATTAATCGAGTATATGAGGGGATATTCCATTAGTTTGTGTGTGAAGTTTTGCTTACAGAAACAAATGTCCATATTAAATGGGAGTAATAATCTCAAGTAATAATTTCATGTAGTCACGTAATAATCTCACTTATAATTTATCACTTCCAGTGATTTCGATACATATTTCGTAGTTTCATCAAAATTTAGAAAGCGCTGGCTTCAAAAATGGAAAAGCCACGCTAAGCTAAGGCTTGTTAGAAAAAGAAAAGGGGGGGGGGTGAGTGGGGAAGTTTTTTGAAGCTATTCCAGGGAAGATCTTAAGGGATGCTATATTGGGGGATCTGGGGGTAGTCCCCCAGAAAAATCTTTAAATCTTAGATGCGCTGTGGTGCATTTTGGATAGATTTCTACATTCTACATGGAAGAGGGAGACGAGGGGGGCTGGATGGGTGGGGGGTGCGGATGATGGGACATCAAATATCGTACACCTTATGGCAAAACCGTAAGGGTTGGCAACCCTGCTATTCTGGTATACAAACTTAGCTAAACCTAACTAAAGTCTCACAACAAATGCCTGAACCTCAAACATTATTCGGATTTGTAGCACCTATTAGTGTTGTAAGAGATGACCTGTATTAGTAAGGCGGTAGTGCTAGCTGTCTGATTGGCTGTGATGGTTTAATGTGCATGTGCTGCACCCTGGTGAGAGTGAATAGAGTTGGAGCGGTGCGTCTTCAACCAGTGAATAAACATGGCGGAAGAAGGCGGTGACAAAACTGGTTGTGTATTAAAAATAGCTCTTCCCGGTAAAATTCCTTTAAATGTGGTCTATAATTATAATCAAATGGCACAATTTTACATACCCATAGATAGTCCGTGTGTATGGTGTGGGTGTATGTGTGTGTGGTGTGTGTGGTGTGTGTGTGTGGTGATTTGAACCTTGAAACCCATCTACCCATATACAAATATCATAGTACCCACAAGTATGTAAATTATGTCTTTCATTTTTAATTGTGTTGGGGGGTCGTTAAATAAATTGTATTGTACATTAACAAAGTTATTTTGCCATTTGCTTCAGAAAATCCCTACAATTATTCTAGTAACTTCATATGGCTTAATTAGCTGGGCAGAAAGCACCATTCCATCAATTTAAGGCATGTGCAAGATTAAGAATATATTCACTAAAATAAAATTGACTTAAGAGTGCATCCTGGATATGTGGAGATGTAATCATATAATCTGTCACGAAGGGTTTTAAAAAAACCCATAGAAATAACCAGAGAAAACATTACAAATATAAAAAAGACGAGAAACTTAAAGCCATATACATTTTAGACATGTGATAAGAAAACATGCTAATCAATATTACACATAAGATCACATTCCTTTAGTAAGTTCAAATCACAAAGTGGCTCATGCAGGTAAATAGTCTACCCATTTTAAATACATGTACATAGGATATACATAAAACTACCTCACTGGGTCAGAAACATTTCAGAATTAGACAAACTGTAAGGAATCTCAAATTAGTAGTATCTGTGTTGACGAAGGTGGGAGGGTGGGTTGTGGGTAATAGATACTATCATGACGAGAAGCAGGTCCTGCCATGCAGTTTCCAGCATGACCCCCCCGCTGCGAGCCTGCCGCTAAGTTTGAAATTGAGAAGACAGTAGAATTGTGACAGAGGGCGACCCCTGGTGGGCTAAGTTGAACTAAGGAGGGTACACACTATGGCTGAGCCGAGAGGACGCGTTCTTCCCAAGAGACTGGACAGAAGTAGAAATAAACTACACCACTGACAGGACGAATTGGATTTGACCCGTGATGAGGGGCTAGTTGGTTGAAATGAGGGTGCGCCCCGCGTGGGCATGGGCAGAGTTAGGTTCAAAGCCTCACACACTCTACCTTCCGGCAGTTCGAGACGAGCTGTCTTTCGTCATGCTAGGTGAACGCTGCATAGTCCGATGAAAGCATCAAATTTTCAAAACCAAAACACTGACCTAGATTTGATTCTCCATATTTAGCGTAGATACCGATGCACTTTGTAAGCATTTGTTGTTGCATAGAAGGGTGCAATAAGTCAATTTATTAGAACATGTTACTACTGAAGCCTATGCTGTCAGAGTGTTGGTGTGCGTGCCAGAATTAATTTGGCACGTTTGCACTTCAAATATCTCCATTTAAAATAAAAGTTACTTCAAACTAAAGTAAGATAGATTATAATGATCTACCTAATATATTTATCTCCGAAAGTGACAGAAACTCAAAACCATCGGACTATGCGACTTTAATGATAGTGATTGCACGCTATGTTGGCAACTAAAGCCACATTCATAGCGACTTTATGTAAACAATAAGCAGTCATTTTTCCCTATATTTGGTTCGAGGGCAGAGGGGTTAACAATATATCTATACTTAAAACCATATGGTGATTGTGTCTTCTATGTGACAGGTCACACTTTATGGGCCTAACATGTTGCCAGGACGTAAAACTCCAACAACCAACCACTTTATGGAATAGGTTGCCAATACCGGTTAGAAAAGCAGCAAGTCTTAGAACAATTTTTAATCTGTTCTCAAGACTCACCCATTTACAACTGCTCTTTCTGGTAAATTAAATTTCGGTATCTTTCAACTTTTGTTGTCTGTATTTTTTCAACCAAGCTGTAAATAAGCCAATTAAGGTTTTATTAAACAACACTTTAGAATGATTCCTACCAGTGAGCGTATTTATTACATTATATTATGGCAATAATGGGCATATTACTTTTTAAGCACCTTCAGAATTTATCACTACAATATCACTTGATCAAACCTGACAGCAAAACAGAAAGAGCAACTGGAAAAAGTTATTAGCACCAATCAGGCATATAATAAATGTCGCTATTAAGGGCTTAAAGGGTGCTGTTAACAATGCATTTTCTAATGTGATTGTTATTTAAATCACACCACCAAGCAAATTTCCCAGTTTGAAATGACAGGATCTCATACTGGCGCTGGTCTGAAATCACCGTAACACATTTTTTTTGTGATTTAAATCACACTACCAGGCAAATTTCCCAGTTTGAAATGATGGGATCTTGTACTGGCGCTGGTCTGAAATCACCGTAACACATTTTTGTGTGATTTAAATCACACTACCAGGCAAATTTCCCAGTTTGAAATGACAGGATCTTGTACTGACCCTGGTCTGAAATCTCCATAACACATTTTCTATGATTTAAATCACACTATTAAGCAAATTGCCCAGTTTGAAATGACATGATCTCTTACTGGCGCTGGTCTGAAACTATTCTCCATATTTTGCCATAACCAGATTTTTTGTATATAATTTAAAAAATTTTATTTATTTTTTTACAGAGGAAAGCATTATTAGCTTCTATTAGATTAACACTGCCTACATGAAACAATTTAAGGCATAACGGCCTGAAACCTCGGGGACCGCCATGAACATCAACAGCATGTTTCCCCGGCCCTTATCCCCTCAGCCCCCGAACCCATCATCGGGCGATGACTGCTTAATACTTCAAATGCTACCACTACTCAGAGTGGTCACGGTTCAAACTGGTAAAAGTGATTCCCTATGTGCATTCAGGAATGCGTCAGAGATGTCTGACTTGACAGCAGCCTAGGTCTGAACTTGGCGCCTGGTAGGCGTGTGAGGTGAACTAGGCACCGGCAGCAGGGCACAGACGTAAGAGGTGAGTGACAGCCGCTGGTCGCCTGTCGTCACATAGCCTACCTGTAAAACCACACCCGTGACACGGGGGCCGAATACCTGTGACGTCAGCACAAAACACATGACGTCAACACAAGAGCACATCGTCAACAAATACCACACGCCCTGACCCGTCCCCATGCGGGTAACCAAACGCCAAAGCGCCTTCCCGTCTCATACATGGACATCTGCGTAAACAACGCAATACAATGTATCAGATAGGTAGATGTAATAATCCCAGCTTCTTATTTCCTACTGTATTAGTAGAGTTAAAGTCCACTAGGTGTTGCTCCAAATCTCCGTAAACAATGCAATACAATGTATCAGATAGGTAGATATAATAATCCCAGCTTCTTATTACCTACTGTATTAATAGAGCCAAAGTCCACTAGGCATTGCTACAAATCTCCGTAAACAATGCACTACAAAGTATCAGACACGTAGATGTAATAATCCTAGCTTCTTAATTCCTACTGTATTAGTACAGCCAAAGTCCACTAGGCATTGCTACAAATCTCCGTAAACAACACAATATAATGTATCAGATAGGTAGATATAATAATCCCAGCTTCTTATTACCTACTGTATTAATAGAGCCCAAGTCCACTAGGCATTGCTACAAATCTCCGTAAACAATGCAATACAATGTATCAGATAGGTAGATATAATAATCCCAGCTTCTTATTACCTACTGTATTAATAGAGCCAAAGTCCACTAGGCATTGCTACAAATCTCCGTAAACAATGCAATACAATGTATCAGACAGGTAGATGCAAGAATACCAGCTTCTTATTTCCTATTAATAGTACTATATTAGTAGAGCCAAAGTCCACTAGGCATCGCTACAAATCTCTGTAAACAACGCAATGCAATGTAGATGCAATAATCCCCACTTCTTATTTCCTACCTCTTCTCACGGGCGATTTGGTCGTTGTGCCGGCTTTGGGAGGGCGGTGGTGCTGAGGAGAAGAGCACATCAGCCCTGAGCGCGTCCAGGGCGCGCTGGCTGCGCCCCAGCGGCGTGCTACACATGCTCTCGTCCGACAGGGTGCGCTGCAGTCGGTGGTGAGACGCGCGGCGTGCCGACGAACGAGGCTCCTTCAACACAAAAAAGGGCGCACCAAATTTACCAGGGGAGGGCGGGCTAATCTTAAAGTGTTTCTTTTTCTTCAACATAAAGAGGGGGCTGCGAAATTCACCAGGGGAGGGCGGTCTAATCTTAATGGGGGCTGTGAAATATAGCAAGATAATCCCAATCTTCCGATTTTCGGCTTTTAATTTGCAATCTCCCACAGAAGAGTCATTTTAGCTTGTTCTTAAATTTGTTTAAATGTCACACATATTTTTCGTCAGAATGTACCATTTTGCATCACTTTCAACAAAATTATCGGGGGCGACCCCCCCCCCCCCTTCCCCTGTGAGAGGGAGCAACCCATCTCCCGTGCCCTCCCCCCCCCCCCCCCCCCCCTTCAGCCACACCATTTTTCCCTATTTACAATTTGTGTATTAGTGAGATCTCCCTACTCACACACCCTTATCTACTTGGCACCTCTGCTAGTTCTACTTGTAAGCCACCCACCTTGCCGATGGAGTTCTCGAGCTCGGCTAGCGACACGTCGGGGTCGATGAGCCTCATGAGCTCCTCCTGGAAGGTGGACGAGGGCAGGGACCGCGCCGTGCTCATCTTGGCTGCACCCGGCGAGACGCCTGGCCGCAACCGGGTCGCCAGCGACTCCTCCGATAAATTCCTACACCACAACACACATTTTTTGGGGGTAGATTAGTTGACTAAGCAGGGGAAATTTCAATCGTGGAGAATATACTAGTTCGTCATTCCGACTTTGCATGCACTGAAAACGGCGTCGACAGCAAAACAAAGACGTACCGCCATTGAGTTTGCCGATAGGCGTAGTGCAAAACTTCGATTTTATTCAAAATTAATAGGAATACAGAACGATTTGGAACAAACATGGGGTCATGCATGCGATATAATAATATAATGAATATATTTGAAGACAAAGCTATCCATAATTAAGCATTTTGAGCTAAGAAACATGCAATTCCCAACAAAACAAAATGTCAAATGTGTCAACAGAAACTTGTTTCAAAGAAATATATAACCGATGTCTGATTAACCCTACTCATTTCTTAGCCCTACATATGTCATTAACCATAGGATATAAATAAAAACATGAATAAAATAAGTAAAACTGACTGGCTATGGCTCTAACACTAGTCTGAGTGCCCAGATTTTTCTAGATCTAAATGCAGATGGTATAAGACATTCTGATTAGATTGGTGTAACTGCAATGCTAGATAAAAGATTCACATCTTAATTTATTATATATATATTTTTTAATTATTATTCTATGTCTCAAACAGGAGCTGAAATGAGCTGAAGTAGCACATTTCATAGCAGCAGCCAGTGTATTAGCATGCGCCATGTGCTTCTCACGGTTTGTTTTGCTGCCAAACATCCCACAATCCATCGCAATGGGAGGCATACGCACCACTCATTCGGCCATCATGTCAGAGAGTTTGTTGGTTATTGCAGTTTGGTCTTATCAGGACGGGTAACGACTTGTGACAGTGTGCACTCATGGCACTCATGGTGACTTTATAGTGCTACCCCACTGCGAGACCATGCCAGAAGCACCATGATCTGATGTCCCACTGTTACATTATCCTGACACTGAACCAACCAGTCCTTGGCCAATCCTTGCCCAATCCTAATAAGGCAGAGCGCCTGGCTAGGAAGCGACAAGTATAAACTTTTAAGTCATTGGTTTAACTCGACCAGGGGTCAAACCCATGGGTTCGAATCCCACGATCTACCAAAACGGGAGATGGACGCTCAACTCATTCGGCCATCACGTCTGGTTGATATTGATGATGATTCTGTTGATTCTGCTGCTGATAATGACAACTCCCCAGCCAGGAGACAGGGTTCATGCCCATTTTAGCATATCAAATTCCAGCACTTTCCAGGACAGTTCAGTGTAAAATTCCAGAAGGTTTTTAAGACATTTATTAAATTAAAGTATCCTGAAACCTCAGCTGTATTCATAGTTGATTCACTGGATAAGATGTGAATTGTGAATAAGCATGAGAAATAACAATGACTATATGTATGGCTTTAATATAAAGATAGGCAGGATAAGGAACCCACAAAAATCGCTTTTAATACAAAACATCACTGATTGAAGTTTGGGCACATTGGCGAAAATAGGCTATAAAAAAAAAAAGGTCATGATTTTCCATTTGCAAGGACTTACAAAGATCTTTAGAAAATTCCAGGACTTCTCAGGCCTGTAATCCTGAATTATCAAATTACAGGACTTTCCAGGTTTTCAAGGACCCCGTACAAACCATGGGAGAGAGAGCTGCTAGTACCTGCGGGAGCCGCGTGGACTGGAGTTGGCGCTGCTGTGGGGTGAGACGCTGAGGTAGTCGCGGCGGCCGCCCGCCAGCCCCACGATCGTCTGTCGTCGCCTCCCGCTCGGCGACTGGGTCAGCAGCGAGTTCTGCTCAGACGGCGGCAGCTTCTCTGTGCACAGATCACAGGTTCACGTTTTGTTATTGTTCTTGTAGTGATTATTTGTTTCTGCTGCTCATAACGGTTATAAGGTTCACTTTTTGTTAGTGTTCTTGTAGTGATTATTTCTGCTGCCCATAACGGTTAAGTGCATGCATTTGTTTTCGCCGCTGTGCAGTAGTGGTCATAATCCATATGGATTGACTTTTCTTTATCAATCCTTCTAGTGTTTGTTTGTTTTATGTCCGAGCAACATTTAAGGTCATATCAGGACGGGTACGACTTGTGACAGTGTTCACTCATGACGACTTTACAGTTCTGCCCCACTGGCAGACTAGGCCACTGGCACCATGACCCGATATCCCACAGTTACATTATTCTGATACTGGACTAACCAGTCCTTGTCCTATCCTATCTTATTAATGCCGAGCGCCAGGCTAGGTAGCCACAAGTAACAATTTTATAAGTCATCGGTTTGACTTGGCTGGGATTTGAACACCCACCCTTCCACATGGGGAGCCGGTGTTCTACTAATTCGGCCACCGTGTCCGGTCACATTCCTTCTAAGAGTGCTAGAGAGGGGAATGGTTAACCGTTCGGCCTATATTTAACACCATCTCGAAGCCAACCTATGATTAATGGATTACAAAAGATTCCAACAATTTAATATTAATTAATTTTTAAGAAATTTTTTTGCATGGGTATATTTATTATTAAAGGTCAATTAGACGTATTTAGGAAATGAAGATCAAGTTGATACAATAAATTTCCATGTATGTTTGTCTATATGTATGTATCAGGGATGAAAGTGTTCTCCGGGAAAAAAAGCGGAAATGCTGATATTCTCCCATAGGTTTAGCATTGTCAGGGAATCGCTGAAAATTCCCGGAAGTCGGGTTTCATACATATTGGTATACGCTGATAGTACTGCGGCGTTTGAAGCCATTAGTAGTATACGCTGCTAGTGCTGCGGCGTCTGCACCACATATTAGTATACGCTGATGGTGCTGCAGCGTGAAACAACGTATTGGTTGGTTGTTTTTACTTCCTGGCAACATCTAAGGTCATATCAGGATGGGGGCATGGCATTAGTATACACTTATAGCTACAGGAAAAATCCCGGAAATCCGCGAAATCGCGGAAATCTTTCATCCCTGATGTATGTGTGTGTAGTTAATACAATACATGTCAATGTATGTATGTAGACGTACGTGTGTAGACTTAAGAATGAAGACATATGCAGGGTTCGTACACAAGTGAAGATATGGAATTCAAGGCTATTTCAAGGTGGCTTTTGATAATAAGAATTCAAGTCTCATTTGGATTTCAGGAAAAAATAATGGCGAATGGCGATTTCGGACTAATTTAGGTCTGCCAAGACAGTTTAATGGAATTTAAGGCTTTTCAAGACCAATCACCGAAAATATGTTAAATTCAAGGCTTTTCAAGGCCTTGAAATGGGGCAAATGAAGTTTGAGACTTTTCAAGACTTTCCAGGCCTCGTACGGACCCTGCGTATGTATGTAGACGTACATATGTAGACATAATACAAGTGCAGTAAAACCTCTCTAACCGACCACCTGCACAGATCGACCACTCCCCTATATCGATCGCTTTATTTTGGTCCTAAACGATCGCCCATACAAAACCATTGTAACAATACAAAAACAAAAAACCTAAACCGACCACCTCCCTAAATGGACCATTTAAAGTCGGTCCCATGACCAGTCGATTTAGAGAGGTTTTACTGTATACACATAGAAAAGTGGATGTCTTTACATGCTACAAAACACTATTAATCATACCTTGAATCTCCTGCGGCAGGGGCGGCCTCTCGGGCGGCCGCTCCGAGTCATCGTCCCGTCGTCCCGGCCGCTCGTCGTGCGGCCGCAGCCGGTCTTCGTGTGACCGGCTCCTCTCGTGGTGACTTCGCTCCCACTCCTGGTCGAAGTCCTGCTCCGCCTCCCTGCTGCGCTTCAGCGAGCCGCCTCCACCGCTCGAGTGCGACGAGGAGAGATCGCTGAGGTTGGACATGCTCGTGGCCGTCGCCTTGCTCTGGCTGCCCGGCGAGGTGTGGTGCGGCGCCCGGTCGGCGCGCGGCGGCTTGTCGGGCGCGGGGGGGCCGGCACTCAGGTAGTTCGCGCGCGACACGTAGGTGGCGCCACTGTTGCCATAGGCGTCGGCCTGGTGCTCGGTGGCGCCTCGGTGCGGCGAGCCCATCGCCAGGTGCGACAGACTCTTGCTGTGGTCGCCGTAGTGTCGAGCCTTGGAGCGTTGGTTGCCATGCGCCTCCTGCGAGTTAGCATTGGGGAGGGGTGGGGGGGGGGGGGGAGATTATTATGCAGTTGTACAGGAGACTGTGTGTGTGTATAGATTAGATATCTATATACAGCAAAACCTATCTAAATCGATCGACCATGGGACTGACTTTACATGGTCCATTTAGGGAGGTGTTCAGTTTAGGGAGTTTTGAAAAATTATCATTACAATGGTGTTGTATGGGCGATTGTTTGGAACCTAAATAAAGCGATCGATATAAGGGAATGGTCAAACTGTGGAGGTGGTCGGTTAGAGAGGTTTTACTGTAAATAGATACAGATATGTATAGACCATTTAAAGTCATTCCCATGGTCGGTGGATTTAGAGAGATTTGACTGTATAATGAATTATGGTAGTATAAACGAGGGGCATATTCCCCCTTCAGTGACCTCCTCTACCTAACTGGCATGGATTATATGGATTTTTTGTTTGTTTGACATCTACACGAGGGGCACCGACTTGTGACAGTGCACACTCATAGTGACTTTAGTGCTACCCCAATGGAAGACCAGGCCGCCAACATTCGCATTACGACCCATGACCCGATTTCCCACTTAGTCGCATTATTCAAATACTGAGCGAACCAGTCCTTGACCTATCCTAGTAATGCAGAGTGACAGGCTAGGTAGCAACAGGTATAAATTTGGTAAGACATTGGTTTGACTCGGGCAGGTTTCAAACTCCCGACTATAATATAAGACAGTAGTCCAATACGTGCACTAGTTTTAAAAAGAAATTCACACGTTCTTGTATTTTAGAATTATTTCAATTTCATTTAAAAAACTGCTCAGTTGACTCGACAATAAGACATTGGTTACTTGGCTGGAAGATTTGGTTGGTTGTTGGAGTTTTACGTCCTGGCAACATCTAAGGTCATCCCAGGAGGGGTACCGACTTGTGACAGTGCCCACTCATTGTGACTTTACAGCGCTGCCCAACTACAAGATCAGGCTGCCAGCACCATGAGCTGATATCCCACACAGTCACATTATCTGGACACTGAGCCAACCAGTCCTTGCCCTATCCTAATAATGTCGAGCACCTGGCTAGGAAGCAACAAGTATCAATTTTTAAGTCATTGGTTTGAATCGACCAGGGTTCGAACCCACGATCTACCAACACCGGAGACGTAGGCTCTAACTCATTCGACCATCCCGTCTGGTTATGACCATTAGGAACTTAATTGATCCAGGTGCCAATATAATAACAAATAATTAAAAGATCTAACCAAGCACGGCGCATAAAACAAACACACAGCCTATCTCAACCCGATATATTATTTCAGATATCGTAGGAAATATCCTTGTATTCTATTTAATAATGACAATAACCCTAATAATAATCCATTGTCGCTAACATAAAAAGGTTGCCTGATCCAACGAAAGCATAACATTGGTTTGACTCCACCAGGGTTCGAACCCATGGGTCTACCAAAACGTCTAGTCCGGCTGGAAGATGACCCCTTGGGGAAGTCATGCAGTTACCTTAGTACATGCTTGTGGTTAAATATAACTCAACTCAACTTTTCCTCAGCAGTAATGTTGCTGTCACTTATCTCCCAAATAGGAACCGCTAGCAGAGTATTCTAGATGGAACAGCTATGGACATATATCGATGGACTAGTTTCAACTGTTCACTGTATAAATGTTTGTTTAAATACATGTGTGTAAAATTAGTGACACAACAAATAAATAAAACAAATTTATAAGCATGCAAGTTCCCATGTTCCGAGATCCATATGTAATTGAATGCATAACATTCAAGAAGCGAGAACTTCAAAATAAACTTCAAAATAAATCATAGGGTCAGATGCAGATATTTTCTTGGATGTGGCAAACTTTTGAGATATCTAATCAACCAGACACTGGAAAAAAGATTTGACAATATGAATGAGTTTTAAAGTAAATCTATGTTATCTGTTAGGAACGTGCTGAATGTATATTCATTGGTACACTACAAGCATTCATTCTCAACGATCAAAGTATGTATAAACAAACCAATCTACAAACAAAGGGATGTGCATTCATATTAAATAAAGATAAAATGCTAAAATAAAGATAAAATGCTAAAATAAAGACAAAATGTTAGAGTGCATGTCTGTGCAGTTGTGACGTTGAGGTCAAGGCATTCATGAGGACTTCATGAATAGCCCACATGTAAATATTCCATACATAATAAATATTTCTTGCAAAAAGACATTTCAATATCGAGAGTGGGGATGAGCCCTATCTGTTTCAATCAGTGGTGCTTAGGAAATATTTATTCAAACTAAACAATTAAAAGAATAGTTACAACAATCAAAACAATCATTCCGATGCTAAGCGCGGATTAATTTAATCAGATAATTTCTACGAAAAGGTTAAATAAAATAGGCCCGTTTCGACTATACAGTGAACTCTTGCTACAATGGACATTGCTGACGGCGGATTTGCCGTCCGCTGTGAACAACTTCCGTTATAGGCAGAGCCAGCTATATATGATAAAAGAATGCGGCCATAACTGACTCACCGCTAACAATGGAAAGCTTCTGGCAAGGCGTCTAATTATCTACGGAATAAGAGTTACAAAGGACTGTCACATAAATAGCTACGCCATATAGGTGTGCTTCATCATTCAAGTGATGTATTATAAATAAATCTACTTGTTAAGCATAGGTGAATTTTCCCCACAGGTGCAGTTATACATATCATATATATAAATCATGTGTGATCGACTATAATTTGTGCCATGCGTATTGTGTTAGGTCTTCTTTAATGGTTATCAAATTATGCATAAATTAAAATGTATTATACAATAGTGGTTCCCTGTTTGTCTCCTTGAATGTGCATACAGTGTGTGCCCCTTGCGCACTGTCTCTCCCTGTCTGTCTGTCTCTCTCTGTCTGTGTGTCTCTCTCTCTGTCTGTCTTTCTGTCTCTGCCTCTCTCTCTGTGTCTCTCTGTCTGTGTGTCTCTCTGTCTCTGCCTCTCTCTGTCTGCCTCTCTTTGTGTGTGTGTGTCTCTGTGTGTGTGTGTCTCTCTCTGTATGTGTGTCTCTCTCTGTCTGTCTCTCTATCTGTCTGTGTGTATCTGTCTCTCTGTCTGTCTCTCTCTGTGTCTGTATGTCTCTCTATCTGTCTGCCTCTCTGTCTGTCTCTCTCTGTCTGTGTCTCTTTCTCTGTGTTTCTCTCTCTCTATCTGTCTCTCCCTCTCTGTGTCTGTCTGTCTGTGTCTCTCTCTGTCTCTGCGTGTCTCTTTCTCACTGTCTGTCTCCGTCTGTCTGTCTCTGCCTATGTCTGTCTCTCTCTCTGACTGTCTCTCTGTCTCTCTCTGCATCTGTCTCTCTGTCTCTGCGTATGTCCTCTCTCTCTGCGTCTTTTCTCTCTCTGCGTCTTTTCTCTCTCTGGTTCTGTTCTCTCTCCGCTCTCCCCCCCCCCCCCCCTCTCTCTAGTTATATATATATATAGATGTTATTAGTGTGTCAGTGAGCTATGATTCAACTTGTAAAGAACCTAAATTGACGCTGCTTGCTCACCTGATCTCGGGTATATGCTGGATATATGGTGACGTGCCCGGACCAGTCCGACTTGACACCTGCAAGGCAGTAAAAGGATGAAGGTGAACACAGAGAAACAGGGATCAAAGTGGTCTCTGGCAAAAAGAACAGTGGAAATCAGGTGGAGACCTTGGTGCCACCTAGTGGCTTTTGGCAGAACCAACGGTAAATTTCTGCGAAAACACGGATCTTCCCCCTATAGGATTAGCACAGTCAGGGAATCGCGGGAAAATTCCCGGAACTACACACTTTTATATATTGGCATTTTGTGAATTTTAATCGGTGATTATAAAAAAACGTGGAGATCTTTCATCTCTGGAGAACGAAAAAGATGGAAATCGACAGCTAGGTAGGTAATAACAAAGCTGTGATATCTATTTTGACACATCAAATTCCAGGAATTTCAAAGACCTTCCCGTGCAAAATCCCAGGACGTTTGAAAGACGTTTATTGAATTAAAGTGCACCCAAACACAGCTGTATTACTAGTTGATTCACTGGGTAAGATGTGAATTGTGAATAACCATGAGAAATAGCGATGACTATATGCATGGTTTTAATATAAAAATCAAGACGCAGGATAACGAAACCACAAAAATCACTTTTAATACAAAACATCAAAAGTTTGGGCACGTTGGCAAAATAGGCTTTAAAAAAAAACCAACATGGTCATGATTTTCCATTTTCAAGGACTTTCAACGATCTTTATAGAAATTCCAGGACTTTTCAGGCCTGGAATCCTGAATTATCAAATTGCGGGACTTTCCAGGTTTTCCAGACCCCTACAAACCGTGCTATAGCAAAGCCCTGTATACATTGAACACTGATAACCATTAGGTTTGTTTGTTTGGTGTTGTTTTATGTCCTACCAACATCTAAGGTCATATCAGGACAGGTACCAACTTGTGACAGTGCGCACTCATGGCAACTTTATAGTGCTGCCCCACTGGGAGACCAGGCCACCAGCACCATGACCTGATATCCCACTCAGTCACATTATCCTCACACTGAGCCAACCAGTCCTTGCCCTATCCTAATAATGCCGAGCACCTGGCTAGGAAGCAACAAGTATCAATTTTTAAGTCATTGGTTTGAATCGACCAGGGTTCGAACCCACGATCTACCAACACCGGAGACGTAGGCTCTAACTCATTCGACCATCCCGTCTGGTTATGACCATTAGGAACTTAATTGATCCAGGTGCCAATATAATAACAAATAATTAAAAGATCTAACCAAGCACGGCACATAAAACAAACACACAGCCTATCTCAACCCGATATATTATTTCAGCTATCGTAGGAAATATCCTTGTATTCTATTTATTAATGACAATAACCCTTATAATAATCCATTGTCGCTAACATGAAAAGGTTGCTTGATCCAACGAAAGCATAACGTTTTCTAAACCAAAACACCAACCTAGATTTGACCCTACATAGCCAACTAGGATACTGCTACGATCATTAAATTGCAGATTGGTGCTACGGTCGGACACTGGTAAACAAAGTATATGCATTTCGGTGTGTACACCAAAGTTAATTGGTCACGTTTTCACTACAAATACCTCCGAAATTAACCGCTTAAAGCCGCATAGTCCGATGGAAACATGCACAATAAAATCAAGATAATTGTTTCGAAAATTTGATATCTAACTTAGATACTGGTGCACTTATTAAACATTTGTCGTCATATAGAAGGGCATACTGAGGCAATTTAATAGGACCTGTCCCTGCAGAAGCCTATGGCATCATCAGAGTTTTGGCATGCATGCCAAAATTAATTTGGCATGTTTGCACTTCAAATATCTGAAAAGTTAGCCATTTAAAATAATAGTTACTTCAATCTAAACCAAGGTAGATTTATAACAATAACTTAATATATTTATATCAGAAAATGACAGAAACTCAAAAACCATCGGACTATTCAATTTGACTATAAAAGTTACTTCGCAGTGGTTGGTTGGTTGGTGGTTGGACTTTAACGTCCTGGCAACATCTAAGGTCAAACTTTGAAGTGAAGTAAAGTACATTACAACGATCAATTTAATTCACTTAAATTTTTTTTTTTTTTTAAATGGCACAAACTCAAAACCATCTGGTTACCAACACACCTCTCGTGTTATCTCGCGAGCCGTGTCGTGAGTGGCGCTCGTCGCCAGAAATGAATCCTTCCGAGGAGAGATTGTCCGTGCGCGTCGACGTGTGCGTCTCCGAGGCGTGGCCGTCCAGCGACCCGTGTCCAGACGACCTGGACGCTGCGCTATCCTGCGACGCCTGCTTCTGGTGCGACACGTCGTAGCGCGTCTCGTCGTAGCGCGCTTCGTGCGTCACACTGTCCGGGTGGTGGCGCTCCGGACGCGGGTCAGTTGGGGCCGTGTCGCCGGCGTAGGTCGGTAGCGAGTTTACCGTTGTCAGGGCTTCATGTCTGCCAGTCACAAGTATAAAGAACAATACTGAAGTAAACCAGACGACAATTTGAAGTTGGACCTAAAAAAGGCGGGAAAACGCCGACTAGCGGGGAATTCTCATCCCTACCGCCGATGGACTGGACATTTCCCATCCCTACTATACAGCAGACCTGCCACATGATACGGGTTAGCCATATCTGATAAGATTTTGGTGTTATATTTAGTGATACGGCTGTAATTTAATATGGATTTTTAGTTAATTTAGGGAAATAAAAATGTGTAACCACATTATTCGATTGTATGCATTCTACAATAGTACAGTTTAATGGAACAATTGTATATTGTATGTTCAGCCACAGTGATGAATGTCCTATGTGAATGTAATGTAGTTTGTTGTATATAATGTTTGAGTAACAAAATGATGTAATTGTATTAACATGTTTTTGAATTATTATGCGATAGAGATTTATAGTTAACTATATATCTGCAGTGTAAAGTTTTGGTTTAAACCATACTATGATTTGAAATTCGATAATACAGATTTGCAGTGTATAACAGCTTTAAACCAGGCAACAAATTGAGGTTTAGTTAACTATATAGCTACAGTATAGAACTTGGTTTCAAACAATACAACAATTTGAGGTTGAATAACTATACATCTGCAATGTAAAACACGACTTTAACCAATCTCAAACTGAAGTCTGGTTTAATTATAGATTTACACAATCACAAATCTACATAATTACAGATTTGCAGTGGTTTAATTAAGACCAGGTGAAAACTTGATCACCCTCAACATAACCCACTGGCAACACCCATAGGCATTGGTTGTCCCCGAGTTTAAAGCTGCATAGTCCAATGAAGCATCACATTTTCAGAACCAAAACAATTATCTAGATTTGAATCTACATATCTAACACAGATACCGATGCGCTTATTAAGCATTTGTTACCACGTAGAAGGGAATCAGGAGGCACTCAAAGATTAGCCATTTAAAATAAAAGTTACTTCACACTAAAGTAAGGTAGATTATAATAATCAAGTTAATTTATTAATCTCGGAAAAATGACAGAAATTCAAAACCATCAGACTATGCAACCCGGTGAAAACTTGGTCACTCTCACAGTCTCCCACAAAATGTTATTGATGCGGAGTCAATTAATTCAGTCAAGAACAGATTAGAAAAAGCATGGGCTGATGATCCAAGGAAATTTGACCCCTTATTCACCACATGCTACTAATTACTCCTTGCGTTGCTTATTTACTTGCACTCAAGCAAAAATGAGAGACAAATAAGTGTTCACACTTCCTGTCTACCATTCGCTATATCGCTATATATCAAGATAACCTAATTGGGAGGGACACTCATGGCATTGGTTGACCCTGAGTTTAAGATGCTGAGCTGACCTTGAGCGGCTGGACTTGGCATGCGCACTAGCTGACTTGTAGATGCGTGGGTGCTGCACATCGTCCAGCACAGGTGCGTCGACGGATGGCGAGTGTGCCAGCTGCGTGCTCAGACCGAGTGCGCTGGTCCGCTTCTCCTCATACCCACTGTTGAAAGACAGTTTGATGAAGAGCATTGGGTTTATTGGGGTTTATCGTACTAGTAATCTATCAGGACATGGTATTAAGACATTTTTAATCATAATTTACATCGTTAAGAGTTCAATTAAGTCCCTGGAGTCCTGACAGAATTGTTGAAAAATCTGAATATGTGATGTTAGTGCAATTATATTGATACATCTAAAGAATCGTTGAAAATCTAGTTGGTTTGATATGAAAGTAAATTGATTTCTCTTTTAAATGACACCAAATTTAACCTCCTTGGCCTTACTGGTTATGAGATATGATACGAGATATGGCAGGCACATTCAGGTCATTTGGGCCTGTAAGCATGTGTAACTTGGAGGTGCATTTGGGCGCTTCCGACTGTAAATGGTTAATGGCGTTTCAGCAGCAGGAATTCAAAACTATTTTTTTATTTGGGTTTCAGGAAAAAACAATGGCAAATGTCAATTTCTGACTAATTTAGATCAGTGGAACAGTTTAATGGAATCCAAGGATTTTCAAGACTAATTACCTGAAATAGGTTTAAATTCAAGGCTCTTCAATGCCTTGAAATGGGGCAAATTAAATTCAAGACTTTTCAGGCCCGGTACGGACCCTGGGTATAAAATGCTGTATAAGTCACTATACGAGTACAATTAGCCGAAGATCCCATCTACTCCCCAGCCACTTAGTCATTGGCTGGTTGCCTCTATTCATTATGTCATCTACTGGTATGACCTCACCTCCCCACATGGCGCCACCTACTCGCCCATGCCACAGCGGCTGTTACGCTCACTCACTATACTCTACACTATAAGGTACTGTACACTGTATATATGACATATAGCCGTTACGCTCACTCACTGTACTGTACTCAAAACTGTATATATGATGTGATGTATAAGGATTATGCGAGTATAAAGGCGCGGAAGGGAATGTTCCCTATATTATCACCCATATGTTGTGTACTACCAAAGACCCTATAATACTAAGATGGCTCACTCAGCCTGTACTGTGTAATCAAAATGATCAAACCCACCACTTGGTGCGCTGGCTGTTCTCTTGGTTAAACAGGTGCTATATTAGGCTATATGTATAAATGTATATATGAATGTGAAAGATGTGTGATGATGGCGATGCTGATGATGATGATGATGATGTGTGTATTTGTTCATAGCAATTTCATATTGATGTGTATTCATACTTACCTATCTCATGTATAATATAATTGTATGTGTTTACATGTGAAACACCAACCAGCAGCTGGGCTGATCAAACCCACCACAAGGTGGCACTGCAAAATTTACATTACCATGGGCGAGATAGGGAGTGAGCCGTGTTAGTATTATAGGGTCTTTTGTACTACTTTATGGGTGACCCCTTTTGACAGTTGGGTCAGGTGGCGCCATCACCCTCAAACCCTACCAATGGCGTGAAATACTGTCATTTGCGCACTGGAATTCAATTAACCAAAAATAAAAAGTCTTGTTGCTTTGCCAATCGCCACCTACCCGCGTGGCAGGCCGTCCTCGTAGGGAGCCACCACCACCACCTTCACCGCCATGGACGTACGCAGCAGGTCCACCATCTGGTCGTGGGTCAGTGTAGCCGTGGCGACGTTGCAAATTTCAACCAGCCTGCTGCCCTGCCGCAGCCCCGCCTGCCAGGCTAGGCTGTAGGGCTCCACGTCAGAGATGATCCCCTCATAGTGCACGTGGAAGCCAAGCTGGCCGAGGCCGTTACGCCGCAGCACCATCTCCTGGGTCTGGTGAAGCACAAGGGTATGCGATGAAGCTAACATAGTCTGATGGGCTCTCTTGTCGCCAGTTACAATCTGTTGTTATTTATTGTGTTTCATTTTAGTATCATGTGAGCTAAAATCTTGTTAATTATTGTGATGAATTTTGATTAACGTGTGAGTTAAATCTTTTGTTAATTATTGTGATGCATTTCATTATCATGTGAATATAATCCTTTGTTAATTATCATGACACATTTAATGATTTTGTGAATACAACCTTTTGTTAATTATCGTGATCCATTTCATTATCGGGTGAGTTACAATCTTTTGTTAATTATTGACACATTTTATTATTATGTGAATTACAATCTTTTTTAAATTATTGTGATACATTTTATTGTTGCGTGAGTTACAATCTTTTCTTAATTACTGTGACACATTTGATTATTGTGTGGATTACCATCTTTTGTTAATTATTATGATGCATTTTATTATGATGTGAATTCCAATCTTTTGCTAATTATTGTAATGCATTTTATTATTGTGTGAGTTGCAATCTTTTGCTAATTATCGCGTTTATTGTAATTAGAATGACATCACTATCCTAGCATTATTATAATTACCATTAACATTCAGTTATCAACCAACAACTAGCAGAATTAAATTATCATTTATTGGCGAATTAGTAGTATTTAATTACTATTGAGATATATTTTTCTGAATTAAAACGTAGATTTCCATAAAAGGAAATATCATTGTTCCTATTATCATTAATATCATTATTATACTTTAAAGGGACCTAATACAATTATTATACTGAAAACAGCAACAAAAACCCATCTCTATTGGGAGCCAAACTCGGCTGGTGCATCGCACCCCCCACTCACCCACCCAACCATCCACCAACCCACCTCGCAGCCTTTACTGATGACGCCGAGGCGGGCCACCACCTCGGCCACCTCGTCGACCTCGGACGGCCCGAAGGTAATGGCGACGCACTCGCCATGGCCGTAGAAGACGCGCAGGCTGTTGCTGCCTGACGCCCATCCGATGACGGCTGCGCACTGCACGGTAAAGAGCACCTGGCGGCTCGCCTCCTCGAGCAGCACCATCGTGTCAGCGCCCAGCGCCAGGAAGCAGGCGATGCTCTCGGCCGTATAGAAGTCGTCCACCACGACAGACCACACCAACGCAGCACGCGCATACATGTCTGGGATGGAGCGCGCCTTGGGTCGGTCCTTCTTGCGCCCGCTGCCCAGTGAGAACTTGGACAGCTTTGAGCCCGAGTCGAGTGACGTCGTCGTCACGAAGTTGGTCGCCAGGTCCTTCAGGTACTCTTGGCGCGTGCGCGTTGCCATGGCGATGAACTTGTCTGACTTGTGCGCCGCATTCTCGGCATTTATGGCTGGAGCAGAGGAGAGGTTCATATTATCGGTGCTGACTCAACATTTGGTATTCGCCTTACGAATGAGAAGAAATAAAAGTAGTAACCATAGTTACAGGTTTTTATTGTACCAGGTGAGGTCGGCCAGTTCATACATATCAGCCTTCGAAATAAAGCATGTCCGCTTGTCTGAAGCAAGTGAGAGTAGGACTGGACAAGTAGAATATGGCTTTGGCTTTTCTGTTGGACAAGTGCAAGTTTTAGGCTGAAAATACTGATATTTTCAGTTACACGGTGTATATAACACCGGACATTTATATAACAATAGATATACACTAGAATTAATTGACCAGAAACCAGTTAAAGAGCTTAGCAAATGAACGGTCATGGATAATGGGTGATGGGAGTGGGGTTGGAGTAGAGCTAACACTGTAACAGGTTGATTTATATTAGAGTGGATTAAGAAAGAAAGAAAGAAAGAAAGAAAGAAAGAAAAGAAGAAAGGAAGGGAAGGGGAGGGGGGAAGGGGAGGGGAGGGAGGGGGGAAGGGGAGGGGAAGGGGAAGCGGAGGGTAAGGTAGGGGAGGGGAGGGGAAGGGAGGGGAAGGGAGGGGAGGGGGAGGGGAGAGGAGGGGAACGAAAGGGTAGGGAGGGGAAGGGAAGAGGAGGGGAGGGAAAGTAAAGAGGAGGGGAGGGGATGGGGAAGGAAAGAAACAAATGGAAAGAAACAAAAGAAAGAAAGAAAGAAGAAAGGAAGGGAAGGGGAGGGGGAAAGGGGAGGGGAAGGGGAAGGGAGGGAAGGTAGGGGAGGGGAGGGAGGGGAGGGGAAGAGGGGAGAGGAGGGGAAGAAAGGGAGGGAGGGGAAGGGGAGGGGGAGGGGTAAGAGGGGGGAGGGGAGGGGGGGGAAAGGGGAGAAGGGGGAAGGGGAGGGGGAGGGGGAAGGGGAGGGGGAGGGGAGGGGGAAGGGGAGGGGGAGGGAAGGGGAGGGGAAGGGGAAGCGGAGGGTAAGGTAGGGGAGGGGAAGGTAGGGGAGGGGATGGGAGGGGAGGGGGAGGGAGGGGAGGAGAGAGGAGGGGAGGGGGAGGGGAGAGGAGGGGAGGGAAAGTAAAGAGGAGGGGAGGGGAGGAAAGAAACAAAAGAAAGAAAGAAAGAAAGAAAGAAAGAAAGAAAGAAAGAAAGAGAGAAAAAATGAAAGAAAGAAAGAAAGAAAGAAAAGAAAAAGAAAGAAAAATATTAGGGATAACAAGAGATGTGAGTAGCGTTGGAGTGACTAAGAGGCTGGTTTCTATTAGAGTGGATTATGTTCTGAAGAAGGCCACTCGTGGCGAGCATACCTTTGGTGAGAAGGAACTCGGCGAAGTCTGACGACTGGGTGAACATGGCGTCGACTGGGATGGGCGGTCCAAAGATGGGCACATCCTTGGACCGGGAAATACCCAAGCTGGCGAAGGGGTTGGGGGGGTTGGGGGGTTGGGGGGGAGAGAGAAGGGGCATTCTTAATATCGATTACACATACATGTTATACGCAAACTGCAATGCTAGTCAGCCAGTGTAATCACAACACACATAGAGCTACATCTAGCACATAATCACACAGGGATTCAAGAGGGGGCCTGCATTTCTTGTTAAATGTTTTTCTAAAATAATTGAACCTGGTATAAATGTGTAATATACAGTCACCTCAATGCCTGTATCTAATCATGATCATACCAACTGAACTCACATACCACTTCACCACTAAATTCCCACTATGTAAGTGCCACCACTAAAGTTCCAAGGGCACCACCATGTCACTATATAGTCATCTTGTTTCCACAGTTACAGATCTGTTCTAAATTTTAACTTTTCACATAATCTGTTGTATGGCTATTTGCAATTTCCATCTTGTAATAAAAGAGGCACTGTCCTTGAAAGATAGCTCAGCTGTATAAATCAAGTGGCATATTCAATGTTTGATTGAAAATGACCAATGATCTCTACCCTACCCTTAAATCAATATGTGTAAGACTTAGACAAATAATCTGTTTCATACCTGTATTTATATCCATTGGCACCATTGTGGTGCGCCCTGACAACGATGAAGACGTGTTGGAAATGAGAGCGGACTGTCTTCGGTGTGAATGGCAGTGCCCCTGGTTCCTGGAACACCAGCGTCACTATGTCGTTCCCTATGTGTCGCTTCCGTAATAACTGAAACCGGAAATAACCAGAGTTTGATAATACTCAGGTGCTGTTTCCATAGTAACCGAGGCTGTAAAATAACAGGTGCTTTATAACAATCAGGTGCTGTTTCCATAGTAACCGAGGCCGTTAAATAACAGGTGCTTTATAATACTCAGGTGCTGTTTCCATAGTAACTGAAGCTGTAAAATAACATGTGCTTTACAATACTCAGGTGTTGTTTCCATAGTAACTGAAGCCGAAAAAAACTGGTGCTTTATAATACTATTTCCATAGTAACTGAAGCGAAAAACGCAGGTGTTATATAATAGCCATAAAAAAAACCTTCAGGTGTTTTATAATACTCAGATGCTGCTTACATAGTAACAGACAGAAACCGGAAACTAACAGATGCTTTACATTCTTGAGGGTTATCCCCATAATAAATTAAATCAGAAAATAACAGCTTTATAATCTTAGGGTTACTTCCATAGTAACCTAAACAAGAACAACATGGGCTTTATATTAGCTAAGGAACGTTTCCACAGTAAGTGATATCAGAAAACAGCGGGGTGTTTTATAATAGTCAGATGCTTCCATAGTAATTGAAACTGGATACAATCCATTTGCAATCTAAAGGGCTGTTTCCATAGTAACTGAAACTGGATACAATCCATTTGCAATCTAAAGGGCTGTTTCCATAGTAACTGAAACTGGATACAATCCATTTGCAATCTAAAGGGCTGTTTCCATAGTAACTAAAACTAGAAAGATTCACAACTCTCTAATACTCGGGGGCTGCTTCCATGCGAAATGAACCCAGAAAACAACAAGGGGTGTTATAATACTCAGGGGATGCTTCTATAGTACCAAATCAGAAATCAACATGGCTCTATTGATCAGGGATGAAAGTGGTCTCCGGGGAAAAAAAGTGGAAATGCTGATATTCTCCCATAGGCTTAGCATTGTCAGGGAATCGCTGAAATTTCCCGGAAGTCGGGTTTCATACATATTGGTATACGCTGATAGTGCTGCACCGTTTGGAGCATGTATTAGTAGTATATGCTGCTAGTGCTGCAGCGTTTGCACCACACATTGGTATACGCTGATAGTGCTGCGGCATTAGAAGCACATATTAGTAGTATACGCTGATAGTGCTGCGCCATGAAGGCATTAGTAGTATACGCTGCTAGTGCTGCGGCATTTGCACCACATATTAGTATACGCTGATGGTGCTGCAGCGTGAAACAAAGTATTGGTTGGTTGGTTGTTGGAGTTTTACATCATCCTGGCAACATCTAAGGTCATATCAGGACAGGCGCAACGTATTAGTACACACTTATAGCTACAGGAAAAATCCTGGAAATCCGCGAAATCGTGGAGATCTTTCATCCCTGTATGATACTCACAAACCGTCACCGTAGTATATTTAGCTTCCAATGAAAAAGTACTATTAATTGCATGTTAAATACAGGTATTTGCTGAATTTGTATAAACAGCAGATGACATTTAGGTATTGGTGTTGACCCACCTGTTGCTTGTTGTTGGGAGTGAAGGGGAGGAGGGTGGACACGTGGAACATAATCTCATAGTCGTGGAAAGACGTGTACACAGAGTGAAGCCCTGTCGAGTCGGCTGAAGG
Source organism: Branchipolynoe longqiensis (assembly GCA_030323885.1). Classification (NCBI taxonomy): domain Eukaryota; kingdom Metazoa; phylum Annelida; class Polychaeta; order Phyllodocida; family Polynoidae; genus Branchipolynoe; species Branchipolynoe longqiensis. Next base: position 52,311,455 of record CM059186.1, on the reverse strand, counting down.
TAGAGCAAATCTCCGTTACAGATCCGGGGAGGCCTTTACACAACTATGTACTACCTCATTACAAAATGTACAGATGACCATCGAAGTTGAGTACCTATACTGTACACTAAACAGCATAGACTGCTCCCTCACTTTGAATGTTCAGAGAATGGGGGTGTGCTGCATACAATGCAGCACATTCGACTTCCCCATCACCATGTACAAACCAAATGTGATCGCTTCAATGGCTGGAAGACCAGTGCCTTAAGGCCCTGTCACACTACGAAGCTTCTCCCGGCGACCCGTCAGCGTTGAAAATATAATTTTAAGCGTCGAGAAACGTTAAAGATTTAGGGGAAATATCGGGAAATTGGATATTGGCGCAGCGTGTGAGTAGCGTGTTAGTAGCGTGCCGCCAACGTGTGTCGACGTGTTGGGGAAAAAAAACAAAAAGGTTTGGCGCGATGTCTTCATATAACCTTAAATGTTGCTAGGGCGTAAACCAAGAAAGCAACGATTTGGCACAACGTGTGGAGACGACCCGCGCGCGCGCGTGCGCCGTCTGCCTAGCTTTCCCATAACGTTATTCCGGCGCGTCCAACGGAGCTCGACGTCAGCCTAACGTCCTTACCCATATATTTGCGTGCGCTGCCGGTCGTTGGCTTTTTTTTGACACGCTTAAAACCTTGGGCGACCAATAGCGCTCGCCGCCGTTTTGCGCTGACCATCAATGTCAAAGGTAGCGTACCGACGTGTAGCGAAATGTACCGACGCCCCCGTAACGCGCCATCAGCGCGTCCCGATGTTTCACTTATTATCGCCCAAAATCACTACACGTTGACGGGTCGCCGGTTAGAAACGTCGTAGTGTGACAGCCCCATTAGTGATGACAAAATATGTGTCCAGATGAATAAAAATATTTACCAAAAAACAACAACATAATCTGACTTAACACAGCTACTGGAAGATAAGAGCTTCATCAAAAAACGATCATCTAGCATGGTGTTGACTTCTGTAATCAGCTTAGAATAAGCTGTAGATTAGCATTTTTTAAAGGCAAAAAGAAGTCAACGGCAGGCCGAACCGGTCAGTTGCCAATTAAGACCGTAACCATTCGTCACCCTTATTTGGACCAGGTTGTCGTACTTCAGTAGGTCACATAGTGCTGCCTCCAGTGTTGATGTTAATGGCCCTCTATTGTGTCCACTAATCAGAACACTTACTGAGTGGCACCATGTGGCTTCTGGCCATTTGATGACTGTTTATAAATGCGGAGGAGAGGGGAGTTGTTATGGTGACTGACCTGTCAATCACTCGCTCTACTGGTTTGGGCTATTTTAATTGAAATTGTGTAGAATCATGCTATATAGCCATTATACAGCATACTATCTCTAAACACATAGCACATATACTGAATGTCCACAAAGAAATGTAGCTAATATAAGAATGAATAACCAGCTGGTTCTAGGGTGTTATAATACGCAGATGCTGCTTTGGAAGATTGGAAGATATTGCATAGACCAGTTGGGTTTGAGGGCAGAGTGAAGCGTGGACTGCTGCCTTGCATTGTTTTTATAGACCGAGTCTGACCTTTAAAACTAAGTGGCCGCAATGAGGCACAGACTTTCAGGACACATTAATTAGATATTATCTAAACTTCTAGGAAAGTTATGCTGCTCTTGAAGGATCTTAGCTTAGACGTTAGAGCTTAAACATCTCGCTCGGTTCAGGGCTGTCAAAATGTTGGGGAAAGTCACATAATTAATAAGATATTGAGAAAAGGAAATTAGAAATCACAATTCTTACATGTAAAACATTAAATAATTTCTTGGGGATATATAATATTCATCGAGGGCTCTGTAAGACTTAAAGACTTGCAAACAACGGGATTTCTATTACTAAACCTCCTCCATAACTTATAACCTTGAAGATATTTTATAACACACTGGCTATTCGCAGAGCAGCTCTGCGAATAACAGCCACCAATACTGTTATTCGCAGAACTGCAACCAACCAATCAGCATCTGTAGAGCTAGGAAATGGGTAGGGTTAATCAGTTGTTGGTTATATACATTTTTTTAAACAAGTTTCTGTTAATAATGGTGATGTGACTCAGCCTAATGCTACAAACACACAGGACGCGAACGTCACGCGGGCGTACAGTTAGACGCGGGCAGAAAAAATCATAATGTATGTGATAAAGAGAGGCCGGTCACTTTACCCGCCCTGACTTTACCCGACTTGACTTTGCCCGACTTGACTTTACCCGACTTTGGCTTTACTGGACTTTTTATTAACCCGACTCGACTTTACCCGACTCGACTTTACCCGACCTGACTTTACCCGACCTCAGCTCTGCGAATAGTAATCATTCGTCTGCTAATTTGCAGAGCAAAGCAGCTCTGCGAATAGTAATCATTCTTCTGCTAATTCGCAGAGCAAAACAGCTCTGCGAATAGCCTCGTCCATTTTATATAGGGTACCCTATCAAATTGTGTAAATATTCATGAGAACGCAACATACCTTTTCAAATGTACTGAATTAAATTCAATTTTAGAACTGATAATCTACAACATCAAGAACTTCATTTCATGAACTCAAGCCGATGCTCCACCATAACTACAATAAACATTTACTTACTTTTACAGTCGAGGCCACCTCTATATTTGTCAAAGCCCTTTAAACGCACCCGTTGTCCGATGCAGTTAATGAACTCGTCAAATGCTGGACCTGAGGTCTCTGCAAAACACAAAAAACACTATCATAAACTATTTAAAAAATAACTAAACCCTAGTTATCCATCAGCTATTGTGGTCGCTTAATGGATAGTGAGTGAGTGAGTGAGTGAGTGAGTGAGTGAGTGAGTGAATGAGTGAGTGAGAGATAGAGATTTAGAGCGACATTACCAAAAAGGTTATATTTAATGCAAAATAAATTGCATTGGACCAGAATCACTAAAAATTTAGCCTGTCAATTTGCGCACTTTGTGCATAAGAAATTAACATTATAAACCCAATTTACGGGGGTGGGGGGTGCACATAGATGCTTATTTGCCCATATACGGGCATTATGGCACCATGCTTTGTGCACTTTTAATTAAAGTTGCATAGTCCGATAGATTTAAATTCCTAACATTTAAAAAAAAGATAAATACATTAGGTTGATCGCTAAAGTCTACCTCACTTTAGCTTGAAGTAACTTATTTGAAATGGCTACATTTGGAGATATTTGACGTTAAAACATGCCAACATTTATTTGGCAAGCACGTCAAGGCTCTTGACACCATATTCTTCACAGCAATAATAGGTTCTATTAAATTGGCTTGGTACCCTTTTCAACGCAGCCAAATAACCTTAATAAGTGAACCAGTATTTACGTTGAATATTTAGAATCAAATCTAGACAAGTGTTTTGAGTTCGAAAATTAAATATGTGAGGGTCTTTGTGAGGGTCTTTGTACAAACATAGACACTAATAAAGTCTGTACTAGACTACTAAATGACTGAAACATACAATCCTCCAAGCATTGTTTATCCCATCATTACTAACAACCTACTTACTCAAACTACTTCATGTAGTCAAAAAACACACCTGAGGTATTAACCTTTTAAGCATAACCCTATAAGCTAACCACACTCTATCTAACAGAATAAACAAACCATTCTACTAACACTCACTCCATCTCAAAATGTTAACTCCAACAACATGATAGTTTTGCCATTCACAACATAGTAGGCATACAAACCTATGAAGGAAAACTATGCACCTAACCACTCCTTGAAAGGTCTAATCAATAACATGTAGTATCAGTGTAGGATACAAATAATGCTATTTTGTATTGAATGTCAACTATACAGTAAGTCTTTGAAGTTTGTATGTTATTCAGCGATTGGGCTAGCTGCATATTGTAAATACGTATGTCACATGGCGGGACGTGCCAGGCTGACAAAGACTTATTCAAGAATAACTATTTACAACAAAAAATGCTTTTGGCGTGGGCTTACAATTAGCATGGGCATCCTTTAGTTCCTAAGGATCCTTGGTAGATATTCCCACGTTCAATCCATGGTCTTATTGCAAGATGTGCTGAGAATCTGAACTGTGATATGTTATATGAAAACAGCCAATTTTGCCCACCCCTAGATTTGTGAGACACTTACCGTTATTATACATCTCCTCCTCTGTCCCTTGTCCCACCTTACAGTACATGATGCCAATCTTGTACGTCTTTGAGATCTGTCACAAGGCATAGAGATACAACAGACTTGTATCACAAACATCACTCATTTCAAACTGTAAGTAGACACCATCTGACTCCAATAAGGGTTGGTTGGTTGGTTATTGGAGTTTAACATCCTGGCAACATCTAATGTCATATCAGGACGGGTACTGATATGTGACAGCGTGTACTCATGTTGGTTTTATAGTGCTGCCCCACTAGGAACTCAGGCCGCTGGCACCATGACCCGATATCCCCCCTCAGTCACATTATCATGACACTGAGCCAACCAATCCTTGCCCTATCCTAGTAATGCCGAGCACCAGGCTAGGAAGCTACAAGTATACATTTTATAACCAATAAGGGTAATATTACAAAGCTCTATGATACATATATACAAGTAATATCAAACACAATATAGTAGATGATTTTTCTTTTCAAGTAGATATGAAACTGTCCATCTATTTGAGATGATTTTTGTGGGTATCAGAATCCGATTTGTCGGGAATGCTTTGAACAATACATAACTGATGCCATTGATGGTGTTGTCGGTCGACACCAGAGGGCGCCAGGACTCCCCTTGTGTACAGTGTACTGAGTGGCTAAGTGTGTGTAGAGGGGGACGGCAGGGGGGGGGGGGGGGGGGGGGGGGGAAGGCCAGGAGGCATTACTTCGAAAATACCATGTGCGATATGGTTGGTTGTTGGAGTTTTACGTCCTGGAAACATCTAAGGTCACATCATGATGGATACCGACTTTGTAACAGTGCGCACCCACAGCGACTTTATAGTGCTGCTCACTGGAAGACCAGGTTGACAGCACCCTGACCTGATCTCCCACTCAGTCACATTATCCTGACACTGAGCCAACCGGTCCTTACCATATCTTAATAGTGCAGAGCGCCTGGCTAGGAAGCGACAAGCATAAACTTTTAAGTAATTGGTTTGACTCGACCAGAGTTCGAACCCGTGGGTTCGAATCCCACGATCTACCAAAACGGGAGACGAACTCTCAACTCATTCGGCCATCCCATCTGGTCACGAAATTCAAACTCTTGAGTTTGAACCCTGACCGAGTGAAGCGAATGATGTAAAATGTGCTTAAGTTTTGCTATCTAGCCTGGCGGTCAGTATTAGTTATTACTAGGATAGGGCAAGGAGCAGTGAAATGAGGTATCCTAATTGTCCACAGTTGAAATTTCCCCATCTTAATCAAGGACTATTATCAAGGACTAATAATACAAATTTAAAAAATAAAAAGTATGAAATAAAGAGCACACACAAAACTTGGCGATTTATGGCTTCAGAAACATCCCAAGTTCCGAAATGCTCTCTATCTGCGAGTGAATCAGTCATGTCAGGCCGTCGAGATAGAAGCGGGGCCCCGGGGCGCGCGTGACAGAATAAGACGAGCCGAGATAAGCTATCAGTAAATCTAATTAGCCCCGTTATTGGACACTGACCATTGATGAGCATGGGTGTGGCAGCAATTCGCCACTAGTAGTAACCTTATTTTAACGTCGAAATGGGGTCGGCTGTCGTTCTCAAAAGTCTAAGAAGATTTGTGTAACTAAAAATCATCACTTGTCATACAGAGCGTAGTTTGTGGGTACTGTATGCGCGCGTTATAACTTATTAGAATATGCATGCTGGCAGACGACGTCTGGCGGCCGGGGTTGATGGTATTGGATAGTAATGAAATAAAATCAATCAATCAATCAATCAATCAATCAATCAACCATACACTCCCCATGTACATTATTAGATGTTACGAGCATTGTTCATATTGTGGCCATGTCTAAATTGAAGGTACTACCGTTCAAATGGCACTAGTGCTGTTAGAAAGGAACTATAGAATATCTCATACAGTACCGAAAACGGTCCCGTTAGGTAGCGGTGGTTTAATAAAGAACGGTAATGGCACAGCTAGATTTTAAGCGAAAGCAACTATAGAATAGGGTTTCATCTAGGGGTGGGGGTGGGGATGGGGTAGGGTGAAGGATGCGGTTAGCGGCAGTTGGATGCAGATAGATGAGTTGAACTGTGCGATCACCCACATGGGGGAGCGGGGGGAGGAGGGGAGAGGGGGGAGGAGGGGGAGGAGGGGATGGGGGAGGGAGGAGGGGAGGAGGGGAGGGGAGGAGGGGATGGGGGGGAGGAGGGGAGGAGGGGAGGAGGGGAGGAGGAGGGAGGAGGGGGAGGAGATGGGGGAGGAGGGGAGGGGAGGAGGGGAGAAGAGGAGGGGAGGATGGCAGAAGAGGAGAAGAGGAAGATTGACGAGGAAGAGAGGAGAGGAGGGGGGAGGAAGGGGGTGGGTGGGGGGAAAGGAGGTGGGGAGGTGGGGAGGAGGAGAGAAGGGGAGAAGCGGATAAAGTGAGGTGTGAAATTACTTTCTAACTCTTTTAAAGTATTTTACCTCTTTATAATTATCAAAAACCACGGAAATCCTAAAAAAATGTGGAGATGTTTCATTCCTGCATTATACTAACATTCGGCGGGGATGATGGCAGGGTGTGGGCTCCCAGAAATCTTGTGCATTGAGTGGAGGGAGTCTTGGATGCTATAGAGTGTTAATACATTTTTTAAATGTTAGTGCCCAACGACGTATAGCAAGGCCCAAAGCACAATGCACAATGGGACTTACCCCCTGCTCGTCCAGCTTGACGAGCTGCTCCTGCGTCTTAACGCCAGGTGTCGCCACCTTAAGGCCGGCGAGCCCCAGCTCGGGCATGACAAAGTCGAGCACGTCCTTGACGGGAAGGCCACGCGTGGAGCTGAGACGGGAGGACGACGGGATGACGTCCTCCAGCACCACCCCACGCAGTGTTGTCAGCTGCAGCGAAACAACACAGGTACAGGGTCCGTACGCATGTGAAGATATGGAATTCAAGGCTATTTCAAGGCTGTTTTTGTAAATAGGAATTCAAGACGATTTTCATTTGGATTTAATTTAGATCAGTGGGGGACAGTTTAATGGAATTCAAGGCTTTTCAAGACTAATTACCCAAAATAGGTTAAATTCAAAGCTTTTCAAAGCAAATCTAAACCACTACATCATACCTGCCAACTTTTGTTAAACGAAAATCCTAATAATAAAAATCCGTCCGAGCGAAACGAGGCGCGCAAAAGCGTTCTAGGGGGGTCCGGGGGCATGCCCGCCCGGAAAAATTTGAAAAATACATAAAAAATGGTGCATTCTGGTGCATTTTCAGAGACATTTTAGGCACATTATTAAAGAAATTATTACCAGTTTTCAGCCTAAATACTAGAGTGAGTAAAGTTAAAAGTACATGTATATGTATATAAAATGGAAACTATCAGGCGATTAAAGTCTTTACAGTCATAAACAATGTTTGACTGCCTACAAACTACAATCTTTTATTTTTGATCTTTGATTTTGAAAAAGCGGAATAATATGTTTATAATTCGTAGGGCGGAATGAGAATAAAAAAATTGTAATTATTCCACCAAAATCGTAATAGTTGGCAGGTATGCTACATTATACATTGCCATATATTCACCATAGATACTGCCTTTGCCGCTGGTTCGGCGTAAAACTATCAATCAATCAATCAATCACCCATCACTGCCCATGTACATTATTACTAATATTTGATCATATGAGCATTACTCATATACAACTGCAAATATAATGAATCTCAAGAATTAATATAATGACAAATAATCCCCCACACACAACATAGTTTGTGAGCATGTATGTGTAGTGTATAAAGTGGGCCTCACGTCGCTGGTGCGTAGTATGAGCCGGTACTGGTAGGTGGCGCCACTGACGCCCTCCGGCTTGGCGCTCACACAGTCCTTGTTGTCATCGACCTTCTCCCGGCGTAGGCTGACCGCCACCGGACCCAGCTGGTCGTCCAGCCCCAGGAAGTTCTGGTGCTCTGAATGAGAAAGGAGGGATATGTCAATCTCGACTCATGTAAATTACAAACACAGACACTCCCATAGACACACAAATATACAACGGTTCTGGCAGCCATGAGCAGGTTCAAATCGGGAGTGATGCTGCCATACACGAAAATATATGTTTTGAATATAGAAACGAACACTGAGTATTCAATATTTTTCAATATTATGTAATATATATATCAGGCATGTGATTGGGTGCAGGAAAAAAAACCTGACAATTTTGTTTAGGTTATCGTGGGGACACACAGCATCCCACTGAGTCGCAAGAGGGATGCAAATAGTTTATTTCAGAGGTGTTTCGGCGGCCAGAAAAATAACCGGAATTTAAAAAAAAATGGAATTCTGGTTTGGCAGTCAGAAAAAACCCCAGAATTCCGGTTAAAACCGGAAAAATCACATGCCTGATATATACATAGTTATTATTCAATCATTATCTTAGGGTATTATATATATATTATCTTATGTTAGGGATAAGCATAGTACATAATAACAAAAACAGGCGGCTTCCGCGAGTTTAGCAAACTACTACTACTAATACTAGTAATAGTAATAATTATCATTATTTTTTATTGAATGGGCTAAGAAGAAAAATTATATATAAGGTAGCAACGTAAGGGCATCTGCTCTGCGCGGTGGTCACTGCTGCAAACTTTATTTAATCAAGGTCAAGATGCTTGAGTGGCACGCTTTGACCTCACCCCCTACAAAAATATTTTCGTTTTTATTTATGATATATAGATATATAAATATTTGTTACATTATTTTAGTATTAAGAGCAGTGAATAAATACCAAAACAGACGGCTCTTTTGAGAGTTCATCCAACTACTACTACTAGTACTCCTAGTACTACTACTACTAGTACTCCTTGTACTACTACTAATACTAGTATTACTACTAATACTAGTATTACTACTACTACTAGTAGGCATACTACTACTACTAGTAGGCATACTACTACTACTAGTAGGCCTACTACTACTACTAGTGGGCCTACTGCTACTGCTACTGCTACTGCTACTGCTAGTAGGCTACTGCTGCTGTGCTTCTGCTGCTGTGGCCTATGCTACTGCTTCTGCTGCTGCTGCTGCTACTGCTACTACTACTAATCATTATTTTTGTTATTGAATGGGGTTTTGAAAATAAAAAGATATTCTATAAATGTAAATAAAGACACCGTGTCTGCTCTCACCGAGGCCTAGGAAGAAGTTCCTGTAGAAGAAGGCGCCGTGGTCAACGTGCTCGAGGGTGAGGCCCTTGGGTGTGTGGGAGCGGAGAGTGAGCGGCGCGCTGTTGGGGCTGGGCGTCGTGTCGAGCACCGCCGCGCCATTACACGCCGGGTCGACCGTCCACGACCCGCCGACGGGCGGTGGTGTGCCGAGCAGCTGCTGGACGCGTTTCTGCGCTGTAACGCGCGTCAGGCACACGGCGCGCTCCTCCTCACCGCCCAGCTCGTTGCGGAAGAAGGGACAGGCGAGGAGCAGCTCGTTGCTCTTGCCATCGCCTTGGTCCACGTCCTCCCCGCCCGTGCCGGCAGTGTCGTCTTCGCCAGTGCGCACAGTCGAGGCGGCTGAGGCGCCCGTCGTCGTGTTCTTTCGCTTGTTCAGCAGGTTACGGCGCCGGATCAGCTCAGGGATGGTGATGCCGACACTCTGGCAATCGTAGTGCGCCACCGCCTTGCGCTTCTGCCGGTCGTCCAGCCGGCTCTCGCTTCCATCGCCGCTGCCCACTGCCTCGCCCGTCTTCCCACCACCCATACTCACCTCACCGCCCTCGCCAGATTTGGTACCGCGCAGTTTCTTTAGGATGCCAGAGCTCGCCTCGCCCACCATGGACTTAGTCCGCGGTTTTCGCTCCTTGTTTTTCTGCGACTTCTGTTTGAGGCGTGGGCTCCCACCTGGACACTCATTGGGCGTATCATCCTCGACGGGCGCCGCTCCGTTGGTCATCTTGGCCAGCTGGTGTGTCTGCTGGAGGCTGAGTGGCCGGCGCTGATAAAGGCGGCTGCCAGGCATGCCCGCGTCCACCCTGCCGCGCAGCACCTCATGTAGCTGCGGCGGAGCCGGGGCCCGCTGGTCCAAATTCTCGTTGCGGTAATCCTGCAGCATGGCGAAGAAGCTCTCTCCGCTGGTGGACATGACATCCAGCGAGGAGGCGCTGCCATAATCTCGGTGCAGCGTCCCAGTGCCGCCACTCACACCACCACTGCCACCACCAGTCAGGTGGTGGTGCTGGTGGTGGTGCTGGTGGTGGTGTTCGTCGATGTAGTCCAGCTCCAGGCTGCTGTTGCTCCGGTAGAGGCCGTGCCTCTCAGATGCTGGCGCCTGCCCGGCGTTCTCGGCTGGCGCGTCCCGTATGTCCGCGCCGAATCCGCGCTCCTGGACGCGGCTCAGCCCGCCACGGTCAACCTGCCCTCTGGCGCCAGCGCCGAACGGAGTACCGCGTGGGCGGATTTTCTCGTTGTAGGAGTTGCGCAGGTCGATGAAGCCGGCGCGCAACTTGGCCTTGTAGTAGGCGTCGGACGACTGTGGCGTCACGCCGGCGCGAAGCGCATCGTTCGCCCCCACCCCATTGGTGCCGGCGCGGTCTTCCCGGCCGCCGAGGCCGTCGCCTCCGCCGCCGCCCACCACATTCTTGTGGTAATACTCGGCCGCCTGCACGGCGCGTTGCCGGGCCACTTCCACCGAGAGACTCTGCGGCGCCAGGCCGAACCCGACCCCGACCCCGCTAACACTGCTTCCGCTGCCGTGCCCAGTCCGGCCGCTGCATCCCGAGTCCGAGTCGCGACTGTCCATGGCTGCCGTTACATGGCGCTCGAGTCCTCCTACACCTCACGAGCGTAGCATCATCCCCCATCCGGAACCGGAAGCTGCCCTCCAATGTCTGCTGGGGGACACCACTGGCAGTGTATCCCCGCGTTCCACCAGTTGTGCTGACCTGTCACAGTCGGCGACTGTCCCGGTCTCAGTCTGCTTGCGTACACGTTCCGCGTCTGGGTTGTTAAGGTGCTGCACCACCAGTTGTTAAAGGGGCATGTACCGCCAGCTCACCACTTTAAATTGCCTGCAACGGAAGGAACAGCAGTGCGTATTAATAATAGCATTGTTTGTGACACTCTTAGGCTGAAAATAATTTACATTGCTAAACTGTGTTCATGTGTGCACGTGGCATTTAATATATCCACCTCCCTACTGCATGCACAAGTTATTTGAGGGGTAATACTATTTAATGTAACGACACACATGTTGTTGCACAGACATTAACTTGCTGCAGGAATGTCTTCCGTTAGATTCAAGGTTGAATGACACTAATAGTAATTCCACACGAAGTGACCAGAATATAGTACCATAACAGATAGAAAAATAGCCATGTAAACATGAAAAAAAAAGCAAGACAAAAAAGCACTAATATACATACAGGTATCACAATAGTATCCATAGATGAGTGGATTGGTTTAAAATGGTCTTCAGCCTTCGACTTCGGCCCATTTGAAATCACTCCACCCACCCAATCCAAATATTACACATGCTTACGCAAGCCTGTCTCAAAAGGTGCCAACTAGATTATTTTGCTCCGCATAACGATTGACACAAAACAGCACAGAAACGGTTACACTGTAAACACAAGGACATTTGCTTCAAATCAATATGTATTCTATTGGGATTATGAAACACCATAAATCAGTTTATCCTGAGCAAATGCATAAGCAGATAGTATGTTGATCATTACAATGGACAAAGTTTTGTCCCATATTACTCATCACCTTTTGAGACTGGCTCTATATGTAACATTATCTTTCAGTTATAAAATTATGCTATAGTATAAATTCACACGAGGAGTTCACTCACTTAACACTTTCTCTAGCCATAAACCAAAAGCAGATATTTCCTCCTATTTCTGATATATATTTTGTTTGTTTCTTGTTTTACGTCCTAGCAACATCTAAGGTCATTTCAGGACGGTCTGATATATCTGAATACGGTTATTGTACTAACATAATACAAACTACACTGGTGATACACAGAACACCAACACATCAACTTCAAGATGCATAGTCAGATGGTTTTGAGTTTCTGTAATTTTTCTGAGATAGGTTGATTTCTATAATCTACCTTAGTTACTTATTTTTAAGTGGTTAAAAGTTGAGAAATATGACGTGAAAATATGCTAAATTAACTTTGGCAAGCACATCAAAATTCTGATAACATCGGCTTCCAGAGAAAGCGTTTCTATTAAATTGGCTTAGTATCCCCTTCTATGCAGCAACAAATGCTTAATGAGTGCACCGGTATATATATATTGGTTACGTCAGTTCAAATCTAGTTAAGTATTTTGGTTTTGAAATGTGTTTGCTTTCATCAGACTATGCAGATTTAGCACACGTGGTTATAATAATAAACCACCCCTGTTTTTACTTCAACCATTCATAAGGAAAGCTCCGGTACACATTCACACTCAGATGCACATCGTTAACTTGGTGTCAATCCATTTAACAACTACAGCGGGCAGTGTGGGAAACCACCGACGGCACAAAAACTGACTATCTGGATTGGGTCTTTTTAACACTTCCTGTTGTAAACTTATTATTATTATTATTATTATTATTATTATTATTTTGTGTTCTTTTGGCAAGTGAATTTGTATTCATATATATCTTGTGTCAGTGCTGTAGCACTGGTCCTCCGACCGTAAGTGTAGCAGGTATTACCTGTATTTACACAATCTTTTTATACACGGTTTATATAGTAAATTGAAGTGTGAAGTAGATTCTGAAATTAAAGTGTACACAATGCAATATAAGTAAAGACTGAGGTATTTTAAATCATTTTAAAATTTACATGCAAGGTTTTACTTGTTGATTCGGGATTTCCAATTCACAGACACTAATACCATCAAAGCTCCACAGTCTGATGAAAATATATAATCTTCAAAACCAAAACAATTATCTAGATTTTACTCTACATATCTAACTCACACACTGGTGCGCCTAGCAAATACCTGTCGCCCCACCGAAAGGAACACACAGGCACTCAAATAGAACTTGTTACCGCAGAAGCCTACGGCTATTATTAAAGTATTAGCAACTCAAAAAAGTCACTTTGAGCAGTGATGCCACCATTTGTTTTATAACTATGCCACATTAAATATTCAAAATGCGCGACACCAGGACACAATATGTTGGTCTACCACTGACACATAAATGTCTGTCTTCACAAAGAAATAGGGGGGGGGGGGGTCGCCATCATGTACAGACTTGTGAATCCGATGGGCGGGGGGCGGGGGGAGGGGGGTGGGAGTACTTTTTCCGTTCCCCTATCTCTCCACTGTGTGGGCTGTATACTGTGCACATCACAGCACAGGCAGCCTGCCAACCCCCGTTAAGCTTAACTTGAATGTGAATCACTGTCTTACACAGCGTTTAACACATTTGGCAACCCGCCACGTTAGCATGTGTATGCGACCACGTAGTGGAAAGCACCCACCTAATTCCCAATAACCCCAACAAACTAAACCGACGCCAGGGTGAGATCTGGATCAGGATTAGATTATACTTAAGTTTTAGTTATTTTCCCCGTACAATTTTAGTCAATTTAAAATCGTGTGTGTGTGTGTGTGTGTGTGTGTGTGTGTGTGTGTGTGTGTGTGTGTGTGTGTGTGTGCGTGTGGGGGGTGCGGTAGGAGGGGAGCATTGGCCGGTAGGTTTGTAACGAGCTGGGTGGCCGCCAGGTGGCCGCTGTGACCTCAAGGTGTACTCACGGGACCAGCGTCCCACTTCCCGCATACCACACTCCCAACACACGCCTTTGCCGCAACCATATAGACAATGCACGAAAGATCCAGTCACTTAGGTTTTTTAATATATATATTTTTTAAGTTGTCCTTTGGTTGTTGTATGTGTGTGTGGTTTTAGCAGCTGTGTGCGATGGTGTATGTGTGTATGCATGTTTGTGTGTATGCATGTATGTGTGTATGTCTATATATACGTGCGCATATATGTATATATGGGTTGGTTGGTTGTTGGAGTTTTACGTCCTGGCAATATCTACGGCCATATCAGGACGGGTACTGACTTGTGACAGTGCACACTCATGGTGAATTTATAGTGCTGCCCCAGTGGGAGACCTGGTCACCAGCACCATGCCCTGATAAAGTGGTATCCCACTCAGTCACATTATCCTGCCACTGAGCCAAACAGTCCTTGCCCTATCGTAATAATGCAGAGCACCTGGCTAGGAAGTGATAAGTATCTATATTAAAGTCATTGGTTTGACTCAACCAGGGTTCGAACCCCACGATCTACCAAAATGGGAGACGGTCGTATGTGTGTATACATGTGTGTATGTACGCATGTATTTATGTGTGCATGTGAGTAACTTCTGTAAGTATGTATCATTGTATGTGTGTATGTGTGTGTATGTCGGGGTGGGGGTGCAGCCAGTGGCATACCTCTGGATTGTGTATGTGCGTATGTATGTATGTATATATGTATGTATGTATGTATGTATGTGTATGTGCGTAAGTGTATGTATGTATGTATGTATGTATGTATGTATGTATGTATGTATGTATGTATGTATGTATGTATGTATGTATGTATGTATGTATGTATGTGTATGCAGTGGTGTATGCACATGTCTATGTATGTGTGTGTATGTTGGTGGAGGGGTGTGCAGCCAGTGGCATACCTCCGGGTTGTGTGTATGTGCTATGCGTGCACATGCGGGCGGTTGTCAACGCGGCAAGTGGTATCTCCTGAATGTTGTCTAGGGGAGGGACACAGCAAAGTGACACCCTGTGATTCTCTGTTTGGTCTGGTCTCACTGCAGGAGGAGTAGGAGGAGTGGGGGGGGGGGGGGGGGGGGGCGTCGACACATACCGACGTCACATACACGCCAGGCCGCGTGCCCTAGACCCAAGACACCCACATGAACAAGGCATGGTGCGGGCACGAGCTCAGTTTGTCGTCTTCCTACAACAATTCCACACATATATACAGTATAACCTCTCTAACCGATCACCTCCACAGATCGACAACTCCCCTATATCGATCGCTTTATTTGGGTCCCAAATGATCACCCATACAATACCACTGTAACAATTTTTTTTTAAACTCCCTAAACTGACCACCTCCCTAAATGGACCTTTTAAAGTCGGTCCCATGGTCGGTGGTTGATACGGATGTGGTGGCCTTTACAAGGGTGATTTTGTTTGTTGGGGATTTATGTCCTAGCAACACGTAAGGTATTATCGGGATGGGCACCGATTTGTGACAGTGCGTACTCATGGCGTCTTCATAGTGCTTCCCCACTGGCAAATCAGGCCACCGGGACCGCAACCTGATATTCCACATTGTCCTGATACTGAGCTAACAAGTCCTTGCCATATCCTAGAAATGCCAAGCGCCAGGCTATGTAGTGATAGCTATAAATTGTGTAAGTCATTGACTTAACAAGGATTCAAACTCCCAACCATCCACATAGGAAGCCTGCGCTTTACCAATTTGGCCAGCGTGTCCGATGTACAAGGATGAGCATTCAATACCGGAGATGCCTGAGTATACCGGATCTGCCTTCAGCTAGGTATCTAGGAGGACATGGAAGTGAACATGGCTAGTTACATATTATGACGCACCGTGCTGGTTCTAGCACACCACTCTCACCACGTACAAGCCCCGGTCAATGCTGGGCAGCAGCAGAAGCCTGGCAGATGCTAGCAGCCTCGGCCTTATTGACCACAGGTGGTGGCTCCTGTATTGACCCAGCGTTAATGATCTTACGCGCCTGGATGTGGGAGCATCTGGATGTGGCAGCGTCTGGATATGGTAGTTCCTGAGTTGGTTGGTTGTTGGGAGTTTTACGTACGTAAGAGCGGTCTCGCTGACCGATTGCCAACCTTACCAGGGTTCGAACCCACGACCCCACGATCTACCAGCACGGGAGATCGTGGGTTCGAACCCTGGATAAGTCATTGGTTTGACTCGACCAGGGTTCGAACCCACGACCATCCCGTGCTGGTAGATCGTGTGTTCGAACCCTGGTCGAGTCAA
This sequence comes from Branchipolynoe longqiensis, assembly GCA_030323885.1. NCBI lineage: Eukaryota > Metazoa > Annelida > Polychaeta > Phyllodocida > Polynoidae > Branchipolynoe > Branchipolynoe longqiensis. The sequence goes on along the minus strand of CM059186.1, from coordinate 52,295,284 downwards.
ACCAATGACTTAAAAATTGATACTTGTCGCTTCCTAGCCAGGCACTCGGCCTTATTAGGACAGGGCAAGGACTGGTGTGCTCAGTGTCAGGTTAATGTGACTGAGTGGGATACCAGGTCATGATGCCGGCAGCCTGGTTTCCCAGTGGGACAGCACTATAAAGTCAGCATGAGTGTGCACTGTCACAAGTCAGTACCCGTCCTGATATGACGTTAGATATTGCTAGGACGTAAAACAACAACAAACAAACAAACAATCTTTTTTTGGGGTGGGGTGTATCCGATGAACGTTTTATTAAGCGCCAAAGTGATGGTTGGTGCATTGCTGTTTTACAACACATATGGAGTCAACAGGACGGGCACCGACTTGTGGAAGGGTACACTTGTTATGGTGGTTTTATTGTGTAGCCCTACTGAGTTACCAATACATATATACATGCACATACAGATTCAATAAGACAGCATTTATATAACAACTACACCAATTGTAAGTTACACTTAACTGTGTGCGTCTATCCAACACAATACGCTATGCTATGCTATATACAGTAAAACCTCTCAAACCGACCATCTCCACAAATCGACCACTCCCATATATTGATCGCGTTATTTATGTTCCAAACGATCACCTATACAACACCATTATAATGATTTTAAAAACTCCTTAAACCGACTACCCCCCCCCCTAAATGGACCATTTAAATTTGGTCCCATGGTCGGTCGATTTAGAGAGGTTTTAATGTGGAACACAATAATTCCAGTATTGTTGCATGCAGTAGGCACTAATATTTGGGGGGCGTTGATATCAATATGATTATATTTGATCAATGGTTAGTAGATAATAAGGATTAGGCTACTCTTTACGAACTTGCTAGACAATGACAAAAGACTTATAGCAGAATACAAATATTTACCACCAACAACAAAAACAACAACAAAAATAGTTTGGATGTGATAAAGTATTAGAGTTGCATGGATATATAATATTGTATGTTCAATAGCCTGTTGTGTTTATAACACTATTCTTTGCAAATTATACCTTACCCACACATTTGAAAGTGCATTAATAGCCATTATACCCCTGTCACACTACGACGTAACGAGCCAACGTAAGCCTAACGTGCTCACGTTTCTTCATTACGTTGACATACATTGGGTTACGTTATGATGATGTCAGAGTGACGTTAGAATGACGTCGAGCTTCGTCACGTTACGTCGTGGTACGTCGGCGCGCGTCACGGTTTTGAACCTGTTCAAAACTTTCGACGTAACTCGAAAGTAAGGGTTTACGTTCGCCGTATGTTGTGTACACGTTCGGCGAACGTCAATGACGTTAAACGGACGTTACTCAAACGCTGCTCACTACGTTGACCCACATTAAAGCCGGTGGAAACGTCCATGCGGCGTAATGGGGACGTCAGGAGAATCTATGCCGAACATACGTCCAACGTACGTTCAACGTACGCTCAGCGTTTCCCCACCGTGTCATGACGTATGTAACATCACGTAACGTAAAGCAACGTAGTTCTGGCGATGGAATAACATTCATAACGTTCCGTGAGCGTAATTACGTTGTCCTCTCTTGTTGAATGATGCTATCACTATGCTTTACCGACATTACGCTCTCGTCAACTACGCTGCATCCACGTTCAACTTGTGCCCAAATTTGCATACTACGCCAAGACGTTAGACGTTTTTCACGTTCTCCCTACGCTGACGTCGTTACGTCGTCGTGTGACAGGGCCTTTATCACCATGCATCTAGAAAGCACAATTTCTTCTTATCCAATGGTTGCAATGGATCATATTACACGCATAAAGCTCCTTAATATGAAAAGAGAAACATAGAATATAGAATTTAGTTAGCACCCATGCAACTTATAACATGTACAAGTACATGCCGACAGTAGAGTGGACTCTAGCACTTCCAGTGATCGAGTGTTTGAGGATTAATATTTGCACAAGTAGTCTGCACATACCGGAATACTAACAGCATACACATATGGCATAATTTATCAGGCATGGCAGAAGCAAATGTCATAAAAAAGACTAATGGTAGTGTGATTTGGCAAGAATGCATACTAGATCTACAATAATAGACACTCTGTTTATATATAATTATACATGTGTGCAAGTATGCCCGCTATACAAGGATTGATTGACTATTTGATATACATATGGAATGGACGGAGAAGGGAGAGATGTCCGGAAGAACGAGCGGAAGAGGAAGTGTGGGGGGGGGGGGGGGGGGAGAGCAGAGAAGGGGAGAGAGGAAGAGAGGATGAAAGAAGAGAGAAGGGAAGAGAGGAGGAGAGGATGAAAGATGATAGAAGGGGAGAGAGGATGAGCGGAATAGAAGAGAGGGGGGAGGTGGAGAGAGGTGGAGAGGTGGAGAGGAGGAGAGGGGGAGAGGAGGAGAGGAGGAGGAGGAGAGGAGGAGAGGCGGAGAGGATGAAAGATGATAGAAGGGGAGAAAGGAGGAGCAGAATAGAAGAAGAGAGGGGGGAGGTGGAGAGAGGTGGAGAGGAGGAGAGGAGGAGAGGAGGAGAGGAGAGGAGGAGAGGAGGAGGAGAGGAGAGGAGGAGAGGATGAAAGATGATAGAAGGGGAGAAAGGATGAGCGGAATAGAAGAAGAGAGGGGGGAGAAAGAGAGGTGGAGGTAGAGGAGGAGAGGAGGAGAGGAGGAGAGGAGAGGAGGAGAGGAGGAGAGTAATAGTGTAGGAGAGGAGGAGAGTAGTATAGTAGGAGAAGGAAGAGGAGGAGAGGAAGAGAGGAGGAGAGGAGGAGAGGAGGCGAGTAGTAGAGTAGTAGAGTAGTAGAGTAGTAGAGGAGGAGAGGAGGAGGGGGGAGGGGGGATGGGGGTGAGAGCGGGATGTCCCCATATATACGCACTCCAAGTGTGGCTTCTCATTATCTGGCCGGTAGTAATACCGAGATAGGAAGCTGCACATGGCATTACGCACACCGTTGGGTGCCCAACCCTCCCGGGAGCTGACACCAAGAATGTGCCGTGTAGAGCAATAGCTCACAGTTATTAAGGTCAGGCAGAGCGCGCTGCCTCAACCAGTCGACCTTAAAGTTGCATAGTCCGATGGTTTTGAGTTTCTGTAATTTTTCTGAGATAAATATATTAGATCGATCACTAGTATCCACTTTAAATTAGTTTAAAGTTACTTTTATTTTAAATGGTAAACTTTTGAGATATTTGAAGTGCAAACAAGCAAAATTAGTTTTGGCAAGCTTGCCAAAACTGAGACCATAGGTTTCTGCAGTAATAGGTTCTATTAGATTGCCTCAGTATTCCCTTCTATGTAGTGACAAATGTTTAACTAGTGCACCAGTATTTAAGTTAGATATGTAGAATCAAATTGAGATACTTATTTTGGTTTTGAAAATTTGATGCTTCATCGGACTATGCAGCTTTAAGCTACAATTCCATATACGCGGTATGCGAATGCGACAAACAATGAAAAAGCATGTAAATGCACAGTGGTGCTTCCATATGTCTGGATGTGAATGCGAATGGGGCAAGTGGATCGCTCCATTTGGACCGATTGGTGCGAATGTGAATGCTGCCATAGAGCAACCAGCAACTTTGACATTCCTTCACAAATTTGGAGCAAGAATCTAAAGCTAGCATTCCTTACACGCGGTATGCGGTGTGCGGCGTGCGAATGCGGCAAAGAATGGAAAAGCATCTAAGTGAATAGGGGGTGCTTCCATGCCTCCGAATGCGAATGCAAATGTGGCAACTGAATCAGTCCCTGTAGCCATCGGTGCGGCATGCGAATGTGAATGCTGCTGCGTTTGCCATAGAAACCAATACTGTTCCTTCATAAATTTGGAGGAAAAACCCCAACAAATGTTGGGGGTTGGCATATATCTACACCACATATATGACATTCACATGCCGCATACCGCGTATAAGGAATCTTAGCTTTAGAAAGACTGAAACTCACATGGGTATATCATGCCACATGCCACATTCGCATTCGCATACCATATATATATGGAATCTTATCTTTACTTCACAAGCATTCGTTGCATTGCACTAAGTAGTTACTGAGCGATATGGACTTGTGAATGTGAATCCTGACGGTTTTGGATGAGCACTGGCTGAATCGAAGACCAGATTCATACACACTGCAGGTGCTGAGGAAATAAAAGCCCATATCAGGCTGAAAAACAGTTGATTAAATAAATAACTTTAGCATTCAAGCCGTAGCAACTGGAGCAGGAGCTGGAATTTCAATGTATAAATAATTTCTCATGAGGACAAAAAAAATAGTGACAAGGTAAGCGACAAGAGCTAATCTGATATCCTTTTCATCGAACTGGGTAAATTATCCGCAACACTACTGAGAAACTATCATTAAACAAAAGTTGGGTTTACAGTAAAACCTATCTAAATCGACCGACCATGGGACCGACTTTAAATGATCCATTTAGGGAGGTGGTCGGTTTAGAGAGTTTTTCATTTCTTTACAATGGTATTGTATGGGTGATATATGTGTGTTTTGGTTTTAACAATTTGAAGCTTTCATCGGACTATGCAGATTTAAGGCGCTCTACAACGACCCAGTTCGCACTGTGTGGTGGGTGAGGGTTATCGGTAACTGGATTCTTATTAGATTTATATGTGTACATGTATGTATGCATGACCCATGAGAGGTCATGACCTTTTGGGGACTAGTACATCTCCCGGATAGTGAGACAAATGTCACCATGAACAGACGCGGTGCGGTATTGACTTAACCTAACAGATCAAACAAAAAAAAAGACACGCTTGTTTTATTTAACCATGCCTCTAGAGCACATGCTTTTTCATATTATCGGCTATTGGACTTCAAACATATGGTCATTTTGACATATTTCTTTGGAGGAAACCCGCTGCCACCACATAGGATACTCTTCCCAATAAGCAGCAAAGTTTTTTTAATATGCACTTTCACAAAGACAGGACATCACATACCACACTTTGATGAACCAGTTGTTGACCACTTGTTGGAAAGGAAAATAGCCAAAACTGCAAATGGGTCCACTGAGAAGGATCGATCGGATGACCAACAGCTTCACAGGTGGACACCCTACCGCCTGAACTACATCCCACTCCACCTACTGAATCAATGGAAGCACAACAGTGCCCTCATGCGCTATTTCCTAGAATGTTGGACCTGGATTAAACCCGGTGTTCCAGTTTTCGCTTGACCTATTTAACCTAACAAGAAACTACTACCCGTTGCCCCTTCCCTAATTCACCGGGTTTAATTTGTTTACTGCCCGATTGGGAGACTGCACCGCAGGCACCATCATCTGATATCCAACTCAGTCACCCAGTTACCCTGATACGGAGAAAACCAGTCATTGCCCCATGGTAGTAATGCTGAGCACCAGGCTAGGTAATGACAGGTACCAATTGTGTAGGTCAATGGTTTGACACATCTGGGCCCGTATGCAGGAGTCGGTGGTATCGAGCCAAAACGGTGGTAGGAGGGAATTTCCTGGGTAGGGGCGAAATATGGTATGCACGAAGCGGTGATAGGCCTAACACCAAAAGCTTACCCGGTGTTACCATACCCCTGGTAAATAGGAGGTATAGCGAGTTCATTAGGCCCAAATCTATTCAATGCGACCATATTTAACAGAATTACATACGCAATAAGTGAAATTTGATCAATTTAACCCTAAATTCGAAGCGTTATTAAGGCTACCGCCGCATTGGCGGCGATATTAATGGTTATATTTTCGAATCGACGAACGTACAGTAAACAAACCGCCACCGCCGCCAGTATGGAAAGCGACGTCGATGCGGCAGCGGCGATTTGTTTACTTTACACTCGTCGATTCGAACATATTAATATCGCTGCCGTTGCGGCGGCAGCATTAATATTGCACCGCAGGCACCATCATCTGATATCCAACTCAGTCACCCAGTTACCCTGATACGGAGAAAACCAGTCATTGCCCCATGGTAGTAATGCTGAGCACCAGGCTAGGTAATGACAGGTACCAATTGTGTAGGTCAATGGTTTGACACATCTGGGCCCGTATGCAGGAGTCGGTGGTATCGAGCCAAAACGGTGGTAGGAGGGAATTTCCTGGGTAGGGGCGAAAAATGGTATGCACGAAGCGGTGATAGGCCTAACACCAAAAGCTTACCCGGTGTTACCATACCCCTGGTAAATAGGAGGTATAGCGAGTTCATTAGGCCCAAATCTATTCAATGCGACCATATTTAACAGAATTACATACGCAATAAGTGAAATTTGATCAATTTAACCCTAAATTCGAAGCGTTATTAAGGCTACCGCCGCATTGGCGGCGATATTAATGGTTATATTTTCGAATCGACGAACGTACAGTAAACAAACCGCCACCGCCGCCAGTATGGAAAGCGACGTCGATGCGGCAGCGGCGATTTGTTTACTTTACACTCGTCGATTCGAACATATTAATATCGCTGCCGTTGCGGCGGCAGCATTAATATTGCTTCGAATTTAGGGTTAATTTCATTAAATTTCACTTATTGCGTTTGTAATTCTGTTAAATATGATAGCATTGAATAGATTTGGGCCTAATAAATTGCCGCCGCATCGACGTCGCTTTCCATACTGGTGGTGGCGGTTGCTTGCATTCGTCGATTCGAAAATATTAATATTGCCGCAGTTGCGGCGGCAGCATTAATATTGCTTCGAATTTAGGGTTAATTTCATGAAATTTCACTTATTGCGTATGTAATTCTGTTAAATATGACAGCATTGAATAGATTTGGGCCTACATGACGCAGAGGGATTTCCCAAATCTATAAATAACTTCACGGGTAGCTATAATCAAAGAGTTACGCGCTCCTGCATACGACTTGACACAGTTCTCGACATCGGTGATAGCTACCCGGTAATAGGCTGTAACACCAAAACCCGCTACCACCGACTCCTGCATACAGGCCCTGGTTATGAACCCATCCAACAGTCTTATCGATTCTGCTATGTCGTCCAGCCAGTAACCAACCAACACCCGACCCTACTAAGTAAGCTCTGTTGTGGGGAAATTATTTAGTGTAATATATTTCAATTGCTTTCTAAGAATACAATTTTGTGTCAAATAGTGTCATAAATACTAAATTTAGTATAATGTTTATATATAACAATTTAATAACTTAGTAACAATTTATTTGCAATGTGAACGAATTGTGAAGCGGCAATCTTATTTCATAAACCACACATCCTAATATATATATCCATGGAAAACAAGACCTACAGGACATACGGGTTGGAGAATGTACTCGACATTTCTTTACACTCACCGCCGTATGATATGATTGATATACTAGCAGCCAACAACCTCATCACAATACAATGCGCACACATTAATTCAACGCCACATTTGTATGTCATTAGGTAATTCCCATCAGTTAATTAGCTCTACATATTACCATTACATTTCAATTAAATACATTCAGGAGGCACAGCGTCAACCAGAGCCCTAGTGGTGTCTTATTGCTTGTCGGTGTCACTGTGTGCTTTTAGCCAATAAGATCATCACTGTCACGGCATACAGTAAAACCTCTCTAACCGACCACCTCGCCAGATCGCCCGCTCCCTGATATAATATCGATCGCTTTATTTGGGTCCCAAACGATCACCCATACAATACCATTGTAATGATTTTTAAAAAGTCCCTAAACCGACCACCTCCATAAATGGACCATTTAAAGTCAGTCCCATGGTCGGTCGATTTAGAGGTTTTACTGTATATGAATCGACCTGCACTATTTAAATGACTAATGACTAATAGTAATAACTAATAAATGCTCAAGAAACGTCACACACAGGACCAGCAGTTGAGTGCGACACTTTATTTAACAATTAACATCATATTAAAGCTGCATAGTCCGATGAAAACAATTTTCAAAACCAAAACAATTATCTAGATTTGATTCTGCATATCTAACTTAAATACTCGGGCACTTATAACAATATTAAACATTGTCACTATATAGAAGGGAATACTAAGGCAATTTAATAGAACCTGTTACTGCAGAAGCCTATGAAGAGCTTTGGCGTGCTTGCCAAAATTAATTTTGCATGTTTGCACTTAAAATATCTCAGAAGTTGTCCATTTAAAATAAAAAGGTTACTTCAAACTAAAGGAATGTAGGTTGTAACGATCAACCTAATCTATTTATCTCACAAAATGACAGAAATGTAAAACCATTAGACCACGCGACTTTAAAGTTGCATCCGATGCTTTTGGGGTTCTGCACATTTCTTTAAGATACACACATTAGGTTAATTGCTATAACCGACCATACTTTATTTGAAAGTAAGTTTAATTAAAAATGGCTAATTTGAAGTGAAACATGACAAATTAATTTTCGTGTGCATGTCATAATTCTAACACTATAAGTTTCAGCAGTAACATATTCTATTAAATTTACTTATATTTTCTTCCATGCAGCAACAAATACTTAATAGGTGCACCAGTCGCTAATTTGGATATGTAGGATCAAATCTAGATAAGTGTTTTGATTCCGAAAACTTAATGTTTTAATAGGACTATGCAACTCTAATAGTAGCCTACTAATAGTGCAAATTATAACCAAAGCCGACTTGGAAAAGTGCCAGTCACTACATCTTGCAACCGTTTGTGACCACTTTGGACCAAAGAATCCACAGTCACCAAAGCAATGGTCACTGACCTCCTTGCGACCATTTTGTTTGCATGGAGGTTTTTAGTGCAGTAGTTGCAACCTCCTTGCGACTAAAGTGGTTGCAAGGAGGCCGGGGACCGCTGATGACCATTTTATAACCACTTTGCGACTAACCTTTTTTTCTTTGTCGCCGCAAGCAGTAGTGTGACTGGGTTATAAGATTTATGAAGCGGTAGTGTGACTGGGGTATAACATTTATGAAGCAGTAGTGTGACTGTAGTATAAGATTTATGAAGCAGTAGTGTGACTGGGGTATAACATTTATGAAGCAGTAGTGTGACTGTAGTATAAGATTTATGAAGCGGTAGTGTGACTGGGGTATAACATTTATGAAGCAGTAGTGTGACTGTAGTATAAGATTTATGAAGCGGTAGTGTGACTGGGGTATAACATTTATGAAGCAGTAGTGTGACTGTAGTATAACATTTATGAAGCGGTAGTGTGACTGGGGTATAACATTTATGAAGCGGTAGTGTGACCGGGGTATAAGATTTATGAAGCGGTAGTGTGACTGGGGTATAACATTTATGAAGCAGTAGTGTGACTGTAGTATAACATTTATAAAGCGGTAGTGTGACTAGGGTATAACATTTATAAAGCGGTAGTTTGACTGGGGTATAAGATTTATAATTTAGTCATCCTGACAGTAGACAACGATGCCTGTAGCAGGATGCAGAGCTCAGCACTAACAGGTCGGCGTTGTTATTTAACAGAATCAGTGGGTGGGATTAATGCACGGCCTACCGCCAGGTTCGCAACGTCGCAAATTACGTCTCGGCGATGTCGTGACCTGGCGGCGAATACAACACTGGCACGCACGTCGAAGCCCGGCTCGTAGTGACGTCATAGAGGGCTTAAAGTTGCATAGTCCGATGGTTTTAAGTTTCTGTCATTTCTTGCGATAAATATATTAGGTTGATCATTATAATCTACATTACTTTAGTTTTAAATAACTTATTTTAAATGGTTAACTTCCGATATATTTGAAGTGCAAACATGCTAAATTAATGTTGGCAAGCACGTCAAAACTCTGACACCATAGGCTTCCGCAGTAACAGATTCTATTAAATTGCCTCGGTATTCCCTTCTATCTGGTGACACATTTTTAATAAGTGCACCAGTATCTAAGTTTGATATGCAGAATCAAATCTCAATAATTATTTTGGTTTTGAAAATTTGATGTTTTCATCGGACTATGAAGCTTTAAGGGTCGGGTAATGTTACTACCAGCGCCCCACAGCGGCTGTAATAAGCAGCTTATGGATAGCACCTACACTAGGCCTACCATGAAGCCCAATAAGCATGATGCATCCTCATCAGCCGCATCGGATACCTTTAATAGCGGCAAGTCCAGGTCAGAAGCTGACATGTGCCTGCTCTACTCGCTCGGCTAGCTTGCCATGGACAATAGCGTATCTGATGACTGATGACATCAGCACTAAGAGCGGAAACTCAATTTGACCTGATACCTTTCACACTGTGTAAATAATAAACGCAGAATCTTTTTTTAACCACATTTTTAACCCCAATTTCCCACTCAGTCACATTATCCCGATACTGAGCTAACCAATCATTGTCCTATCCTAGTAATGCTGAGCACCATGCTAAGTAGTGACAAGTATACATTTTGAAAGTTATTGGTTTGACTCGGCCAAGTTTCGAACTCCCGACCAGAAGAAGAAGAGTCATTCCTGTAATTCTATAGATGTGCATGTCGAGAGATGCTATCTGAAATGAGTAGGGAAGAAACATAAAACAGGGGTACTTATGCTGTTGGTGGTGGCAGCTAATGCTTCCAAAGGTGGTTGGGACCATGACCGAATGAACTGAGCATCTGTCTCCCGCTTTGCTAGATCGTGGGACCCTGGTCGAGTCAAACCAATGACTTAAAAATTGATACTTGTCGCTTCCTAGCCAGACGCTCAGCTTAGGATAGGGCAAGGACTGGTTGGCTGTTTCAGGATAATGTGACTGAGTGGGATATCAGTTCATGGTGATAGCGGCCTGGTCTCCCAGTGGGGCAGCACTATAAAGTCGCACTATCACAAGTCGGTACCCGTCCTGATTATGACCTTAGATGTTGTCGGGACGTAAAACTCCAACAACCAACTAACCCAAGATGGTGGGAGGTACCGAGTCCAATAGCGGACCTGGGAACCAGATTACAGACATGGTATGACTATACACGACAAACATGGCAGGTGCACTTTGCACTGTTTGGTAGAAAATGATCACTTAGCCCTAAAGCACCGAGCTATGTCACGAACCCCCACATCGTTAAATACGAGAGAGCAGGCGATGAATTAGCTTTCAGGTCCAGGAGGTTTCAACTGGAGTTGCCACAGAAGGCTGGTAAACCACCAACCAGCCTTGGGCTGTGTGTGTGCGCGTGGTAATTGCGATCGACCCGCTTCGAGGCTGTGACGGCAGACACCACCGTGTAACTGTAATGGTCAGCACCCAACACTCATTTATCGAGGCTGTGACGGCAGACACCACCGTGTAACTGTAATGGTCAGCACCCAACACTCATTTATCGAGGCTGTGATGGCAGAAACCACTGCGTAACTGTAATGGTCAACACCCAACACTCATTTATCGAGGCTGTGATGGCAGAAACCACTGTGTAACTGTAATGGCCAGCACCCAACACTCATTTATCGAGGCTGTGATGGCAGACACCACCATGTAACTGTAATGGTCAGCACCCAACACTCATTTATCGAGGATGTGATGGCAGACACCACCATGTAACTGTAATGGTCAGCACCCAACACTCCTTTATCGAGGATGTGACGGCAGACACCACCGTGTAACTGTAATGGTTAGCACCCAACACTCATTTATCGTAAAGCCCTTATTATAGCATCCACCCACCCACACCCATCACAGGGTCGCCAACATTTGAAAATGAAAAATGTTAAAATATTAAGGTGCATTTTGGACACGATAATCCGTAAGATTGATATAATATTACTATATAAATGGTATTGCAGGATTGCCAACATTTGAAAATGAAAATCCAGAAGATTGGTGTAAGGTGATGGTGGGGGCATAAAATATTGTACACCTTACGGCGAAACCGTAAGGGTTGGCCACCCTGCCATCCCCTCCGCCCTCACATAGTCATATCCCCTCAATATAACTAGCTACCTCCCTACCACACATGTATACATACGCATGGCAGAGTCAAACCAATGATTTACAAAGTTGATAATTGTTGCTACCTTACCCGGTGATTGGCATTACTAGGATAGGAGGGCAAGGGCTGGTTGGCTGAGTGTATGTATAATAATCTGACTAAGTGGAATATCAAATTGTTTGTTGTTTACGTCCTAGCAACATCTAAGGTCATATTATGATGGGCACCGACTTGTGAAAGTTCACACTCATGGTGACTTTATAGTGCTGCCCCATATGAACACCAGGCCGCTGGTCCCATAGTCACATTATCCTGATACTGTGCTAACCAGTCCTTGTCCTATCCTACTAATGCCGAGCGCCAGGCTAAGTACCGACGAGTAGCGATTTAATAAGTCATTGGTTTGATTCGGCTGGGATTCGAACTCCCGGCCTTCCACATGGGAAGCACATGCTTTACCAATTCGGCCACCGCGTCCGGTAGGATATCAGATGATGAAGCCGGTAACATGATATCCAAGCAGGGTAGCACAACGAAGCCATCATCTGTGCACATTATATATGTACCAGTCCTGGTACCTCCAATGTTGCTAGGACGAACAATCCAATCAACCAGAATGTAATCTCCCAAACATTAACCCAAGCCGAGCCTGTCAAAAAGGCTAGTCCGCCCCGTCTACAATTCAACTGCATTTCACTCCACCGACTAGATTGTAGTGGGAGCCTCAGTCACACGTGTGGAAATCTTTTACATTACAATACCGACATTTAACAATCTGGTATTATTTTACTATGTCTATGTAATGTTTTTTTGTTTAAAAAAAAAGATTTATACTGCCTATCATGGATAAGCCTGAATAGGCTTGTTTTCACCATTAGACAGTTTTTCGATAGAAAGCCCGAGCCTACACTTTTACCGACCCAAGGGATTTTTAACCTCCCACACCACATAGACATGGTATGAGAGTAACCGGCCTTTGATAACGCTGTAAGTTATACACAGCGGTGGAAATCCAATTTGGCAGAGGTGAGGGCACAGGGAATCGAACCACTGACCTTCAGATTAGGAGTCCGACCTAGAAAAAAGTCACACTCTAACCACTGTGCCACAGAGAACACCACAACATGATATCCAAGCAGGGTAGCACAATGAAGCCATCATCTGTGCACATTATATATGTACCAGTCCTGGTACCTCCAATGTTGCTAGGACGAACAATCTAATCAACCAGCATGTAATCTCCCGAACAGTAACCCAAGCCGAGCCTGTCAAAAAGGCTAGTCCGCCCCGTCTACAATTCAACTGCATTTCACTCCACCGACTAGATTGTAGTGGGAGCCTCAGTCACATGTGTGGAAATCTTTTACATTACAATAGCGACATTTATTAATCTGGTATTATTTTACTATTTCTATGTAATGTGATATACAATCTCATTCTCTCCTTAAAGGTGTGTATCCGGTGAAGGAATACGATTTTGAAAACCAAAGCCATTACCTAGATATGATCTTCCATATCCAACTTCAATATTAGCGCACTTATCAAACATTTGCTTCTGCTCAGAAGAGAATACTAACTCAGTTTATTAAAACTAGAAGGTGTGGTGTTCAGCATTTCGGTGTGCACACCAAAAGTAATTTTGCATGCTTTCACTACAAATATTTCCAAAGCTAGCTATTTATTATACAAGTTATACAAATTTGCTTCAGTTACAATTTTCTGACAAATTACATGGGTTATTGCGTCAAATTATATCACGGTCAAGGGATTTGTGGTTAAAAAAAAGAAATCCCATCTTCTTTTGCTTGCCTGCAACCGAAAAGGAAAGTTTGTTTTATTTAATGACGCCTCTAGAGCACAATGATTTTTATCATTGGCTATTGGACGTCAAACATATGGTCATTCTGACATATATTTCTTTGGAGAAAACCCACTGCCACCACATAGGCTACTCTTTCCGATAAGCAGCAAGGGGTCTTTTATATGCATTTTCCCACACACAGGACAGCACATCCTTTGATGAACCAGTTGTGGACTACTAGTTGCCTGCAACCGGAAACAATTTTTAAAGGCCATATGTGCAGGTTTTTCTCTCAGGCAACCGGACCAACTGAGTTAAGCACTCACTTCCTACTTCAGGTCGTGGGTTCGATTCCCGGCCGAGTCAAACCAAAAGACATGCCAAAATCGATACTTGTCGCTACATTGCTTGGCGGCGTGGCGCTAGGCATTACAAAGACAGGGTAAGGACTAGCTAGCTGAATATGAAGATAGTGTGACTGTCAGGCATTTGCCATACTAGGGCCGAGTCCAATTTCGAGCACACCCGCACTGCACAGGACCGGGCGCGGCGGCCTAATCGGTAGAGCGCGGCGGTCGCGTGCGGAAGGTCGGGAGTTTTGTTCCCGGTCGTGTCAAACCAATGATTTTAAAATGTATACTTGTCGCTTCCTAGCCTGGCGCTCGGCATTATTAGGATAGGGCAGTGGGAGACCGAGCCGCCGTCACCCCATGACTCAAGTCCCATTATCCGGATATTGACACAAATTTGCCCTATATTACAGTTAAACTAGACAAAAATGTAAGTTGAAGTATTACTAAGATTCTTACGAATCTAATGAATACTAAATCATTTATCTAATGTGTTATCAATCAGTCATCTAGATCCTGGATCTTAGAGTAATACCAAGTCTGAGAGATGGTGGGTGGGCCCCTAATCCTTGGCTTCGTATTCGTTGGCTCTTTAAGGGGCTGTCACATTAGGTTTTTTTGCGGGAGCGTATGGCGGCGTAAGCGCGTTACGTCATATACGTCGGCATACGCCATATACGCTACTCATACGCCGCCAGATGCCGGCGTATGTGAAGCGTATGAGGCATACGCCGCCATACGCTTTCATAAATCCGTCCGTCCAAATTTTTTTTGTGCATGCTCAAAAAAACCCGACCTATGAGGGCGTATGGCCCATACTGTCAAAAAATGTCACAGCCCGCTCCCATACGCTCCTCATAGGTTCCACATACGCTCAAAACCACCCAAAAGGTCACCAAATGTCATCATAGGCCGGCACGCGCAGGACCTACATAGGTTTTCAATACGCTCCCGCCATACGCCGTAATGTGACAGGGCCTTAACCGATAGGGCCACCGAGCCCGGTGCAGATATTGCAGAGAGGACTGAGACAGAGCACTATCTTACCTGTCAACAGCCTCTGGCCCTAACAAATCTATATATTCAGATAACTTAACCCTCAATACATTTCTTTGCTTTAATTTGTGCTTCGTGGTTACATGAATATAACTATATCAATATCAACTGCTTAAAATGGGCTATGTTTATATTATAGACAGATTAATCATTATGATTACAGTTATTATTATATTCATTATTATCATACATACTTAAAAAGTGATCCCATATATTGTGAACTGATGGGAAGTGAACTGAATTAAGGTGGCATTCCTTACACGCGTAATGCGTTATGCGAATGCCATCATTCCTTACACGCGTAATGCGGCATGCATAATGCGGCATGCGGTCAAAGTTGCTGGAGACTCTACTGCAGATGTCTGTCTCCCGATTGGGACGGTCCTAACATCCTAAACTGAGCCATGTTAGGACCGTCCTTTTTGGTCACACGACTGGCTATATTTAAAAAATAAAAATAAACAAGTATACTCAAAACCACTTGCTATCCGGACCGCACTCCGTCCACACCTCTCTCTATCACCTCTCTGCCGGCCGGACACCTCCTTGATATGTCTAAAAAGAGTTCCAGGAGGGGGTGCCTGCCGGCATTTTCACTTTCTACCCTTACTCTGTCCGTGTCTATGGCTCGCCGGATGGTCACCATAGGGCAGATAGGCACGGTCCTTTGACTCAACTCTCCTCATTTCTCTTTCCTAGATTCTGCCCATTCGATTTCTCCCAGGCTCACTTCTTCCCCTAACCAGGGTTGATGTGTTCTTGGGGGGGGCTCTTGACCTTTTTTCCTTTCTCTGACTGGTTCTTGTTGCTGGAACGACCGCTGCTACCACCTTTGCCCGCCTTCCTCACACCCCTGCTGACCGGATACGAGTGCTCCCCTACAGACACCATACAGATCACTACAAACAGACGGCACGGAGAGATCCGCTGCCACCCGACGCCCCGTCGTCACCACGTCTTGAAGGATGTCCCCAGCCTTCACAACACTTCCTCTGAGACCACTTCACCGCAGAAGACATGTCTTAACCAAAGACTGGGCCGATTTATCGGTGCCTCTCTACAAATGTTGCAGTCCTGCAACCGGTAACCGTCGTAAGGTTACGAACACCCCATACAATACAACAATACACAAGTATACTCATTACTGCACTGTATATGACCAAATATTGCATTTATATCTATGTACCTTTTCGTACGTCATATGGGGGTTGGAGGTTGGAGGTTGGTTAGGGGTAGGGTGGCAGTGATAGTGACAAACAACTGCAGAGATGGGAAAAGTAGGAAGGTCCAAACATGTGCTCTAACCACTATCAAGAGCAACTACCTGTTAGGAAGCAGTCTCAGTGTGATATATGAAGGAATGGGACGGTACAAACATGTGTACAAACAATAAGTAAGTAAGTACATATATATATGCCACTCTTCTCCAACCGTCCTTCTCCCGGCTGTCCGTAATTATCAGTCGCCTCCTCCAGCCTTATATCAATGGACAAATGCGACTGATGCTTTTCTATTCGCACCAGCTTGACGCATTACGCATCGATCGCTACATGGACCGATCGGGATAATGCATTCGCATTACGCGTGTAAGGAATGTAGCTCATAGGTTTCAAGGTGTTTCGATTTTTTGTCGCATTCGCATTACGCATTGCGCGTGTAAGGAATGCGACCTTTAGACGAAAATAATGACAGTCTTAATGCCACCAAGATCGTGATTAATCGTCTGTGATGGATCTTTCTTCTTTTCATTTTCGGATTTAAAAAAAACAACCACTGTAATTAAAGGGTTAACAACTCAGAAAATCGTGCTCTTTGTGGCTCAATTCCATCATGAGACAATCCTTAAAACAGTAAAAACACTGAAACGCGCGATGAAATGGAGAAAGGAGACACGACAAATTACTTAAATCACGGAAGGCCATGGGAGCAACAGGCACAGATCGATATTTGGCCTCACAAATTGATATGACTGATAATAACAGTAATATCTCCCTCCCCTCACTCCGCAAAATACGGCGCTCAATACAGGAAATGCCTTACAATTAAATCAGGTTTAAATGTACGCTTACACATTACCAATTACCTATATAAATGCGTAAATCTGTCAAATACGGCGCTCAATACAGGAAATGCCTTACAATTAAATCAGGTTTAAATGTATGCTTACACATTACCAATTACCTATATAAATGCATAAATCTGTAAAATATGGCGCTCAATACAGGAAATGCCTTACAATTAAATCAGGTTTAAATGCACGCTTACACATTACCAATGACCTATATAAATGCGTAAATCTGTAAATAGGTGCTTACAATAATTAGATAAAATCATCTGAAGAGTGATCGGCTATTCGAGAGCGCTCTCTCTCTGAAATGTAGAGCCGGAGGTCATTTTAATAACATAAATCACTCTCAAATGTAGTGGGAGGTCATTTTACATAACATTAGGTACTCCAAAGTGGGCGTATACGGTGTCCGCAGGGCGAAATTTGACTTATTTTAACCGTTTTAAAAAGGGTTGAATCTCCACTAATTCTGCTTGGTTTGAAATAAAAATTATATCAAATTAAAGCTTATTCTTTTGTCTTTTAGGGTGTCTGATTTTTAATTATCATTATGAAATAAATCACAGTCAATGGACACTTGTTGGCGGGTACCATCGGCAGCTCTGAACATGCTCGCCGATTTTGTTTTCATCCAGTCTGACCTACTCCCTTCCCTAAACTTGATGGCTTGGTGAGTACATTGACCTGAGCTAAAAATAACCACCACTAAAAGATAGAGAAGAATCTTGGCTTCATTAGCATATCAAGCATGAGTGTTTCTGAGTGGGAAATTTGATTGAACTGAAGGAGTGAAAACATTAAGACATTAATCCTCCTTGAAAATTGATCAGGATTGTTTTGAAAATTATATCATCAGAAAGCTTAAGTCTTCCTCTACCTAACCAGAACAATATTTGGTTGAGATTTATATCATGCGCATCAAGGTTGGTCTGAGAAGTGACTGCTGCAAGAATTTGGCTATTGTCAGCTCGCGATGCTTAAAAGTGAATGTTGTCTTTCTTTCTCTGATCAGTTAGAAAATGATGTCATCGTGTGGAGCTTTTAATTCTGGTTATTTTGGTATAAAGAGTGCAGTGATCGGACAATT
Source organism: Branchipolynoe longqiensis (assembly GCA_030323885.1). Lineage (NCBI taxonomy): Eukaryota > Metazoa > Annelida > Polychaeta > Phyllodocida > Polynoidae > Branchipolynoe > Branchipolynoe longqiensis. The sequence continues at coordinate 52,277,072 of CM059186.1, read as the reverse complement.
AGAATGGGAGTTATGCTATTTTTCTTAATTTTATTGTCAGCTCACGATGCCTAAAATTGAATGTTGTCTTTCTTTCTCTGATCAGTTAGAAAATTATGTCATCATGTAGAGCTTTTGATTCTGGTTATTTTGGTATATAGATTGCTGTGATAGGACAATTAGAATTATTGGTGGTTGCTGGAAATTAAGGAATTTAGCAAGTTTGACATGAAATTTCAGAAAGAATACTAACAGCGATGGTCTGTAAAAAATTGAGCTTCTTATTTGTACTGTAGAGAATGAGATTCTTTAATATTGGACTGATCATATGCAAAATAGCTTCCAGGTGGGACCCTAAAATCCAAGATTTGGCTAATTTGGAAATGTGCACAAATCGGGGCAAAAAAATCAATCTTTAAAGACTCATAACTTTGCAGCTATTCAATCGATCTAAATGGTTTTTATATCATTGAGATCCAATTTAAAAGATTTGTACAGATATATAAGATGTAATACTGACCTGTTGAAAATAGAAATCACTTTGGAGTACCTAATAACATAAATAGCTCTCTCAAATGTAGAGTGGGAGGTAATTTTATTTAACATAAATCTCTCTCAAATGGAAGTCATTTTAAATAACATAAATTGCTCATTTTACATAACATAAATTGTTCATTTTACATAACATAAATTGCTCTCTCTCAAATGTAGAGTGGGAGGTCATTTTACATAACATAAACTGCTCTCTCACACTCTCCTCCTTCTCTCCCTAATCACTATTGCTAACACATCCAGTACTCGTGTACTGAAACTAGGTAGGAGCATACATTTGGTGCGAGCTATTAGGAACAATATTAAAACATTACACAGGTCGACATGTCCACAAAGGCTGTGCTCGCTTAACCCCAAAACACCCACTTAATATCACCGAATTAATTCATTGTGGACCTTTTCACATTTCCTTTTAATGCCCCCCCCCCCCTGCCCTCATCTTGCCACCAAAAAAAGGAGATTTCTTTGTTTGAAATAGATCTGCACGCTGTAAAAGGATCAAACTTGTCAAAACAAGAAATGGGGACAGAATCTTAAAGCTGCATAGTCTGATGAAATATCAAATTTTCAAAGCCAAACCAATTATCTAGATTTGATATTACATATCTAACTTAGATACTGATGCAGTTATTAAGCATTTGTTTCCGCATAGAAGGCAATACCGAGTCAATTTAACAGAACCTGTTACTGCAGAAGTCTATGGTGTCAGAGTTTTGGCAAGCTTGCCAAAACTAATTTTCCATGTTTGCATTCAAAATATCTCACAAGTTTACCATTTCAAATAAAAGTAACTTTGAACTAATTTAAAGTAGATACTAGTGATCAATCTAATATATTTATCTCAGAAAAAATACAGAAATTCAAAACCACCGGACTATGCAACTTTAAGAACTGGATAATGCATCTCCTTACCGTCCCCACCCACATGTAGTTGGAGCAGTATTGAACAGCCTACATAGTAACATGCCGAATATAGGGCAACACTTTTGTAACCGTTCCATACATTGTTCACCGCATGACCAGGGTACCAATTCAAAGAGCATGTGTGGGCTGGTTGTTGGAGTTCTACTTCCTGGCAACATCTACGGTCAAATCAGGACTGGTACCGACTTGCGACAGTGCGCACTCACAGAAACTTTATAGTGTTGCCCCACTGGGAAATGAGGCCACCGGCACCATGACCTGATATCCCACTCAGTCACATTATCGTGACACTGAGCTAACTAGTTAGTCTCAGGCAAGGAGCCACATGAACACGTAGCCGTGGGTAGTGTGGTGATACCAGGGAGCCTAGGTGGTGTAATGGTTAGCACACTGGCCCGGAATGCAAAGTGATGTGGGTTCGAGTCCCGCTCTAGGTGCAATATTTCCCATTTTCATCACCCCTACAAAACTATTAATGCCGAGCGCCAGGCTAGGACATGAAAAGTATCAATTTTTCATTGGTTTGACGCGCCCGGCAAAATGTGTGGGTGTGGAGACGGCTTACAACTGAGAGAGGGAGAGATGGAAGGAGGGAGGGAAGGAGGGAAGTAGGGAAGGAGAGAAAAAGAGCAAGAGAAGGAGAGAAAAAGAAAAAATGAGAAAGCCGACCACGGAACTACAAAACGACCATTAGTCAATTTAGTGTAGCAATAGTAGTTAGTCCACCAGCCCTCTCTGAAATGGGAAAGGGTGTGAGTGTGCATTCTCTCGTACATCCAGACTGTGGGGAAGCTACAGCTACAGCAGCAGCAGGAGCCGAACCCCAGCAGGACTCGCCCCGTTATCTGCCTATTAGATCATGTTGAAGCGCATGCGCAGACAGCGCGTCGTCCATTCCAGCAGTCAGTGTTATGATACCCCTACGGCCGTGTTGACCTTGGTCAGCACAGCCCAGGGGGTAAGGCGATAAAGAGCCACGGCACATGTTTGACCCCCCCTCCCCCCCACACACACACTCACCTGTACTGACCTGATCAGCCCAGTGTCGACCCCCCCCCCCCCCTTCCACCCTCACACCCACACAGATGAACCCCTGGGTTGTGTAGCGATTAACTCAAGTCCAAGTGACCTCTGACCCACACCCACTGGAGTGGTAGACATAACAATGGGTAACCAGCATCAACAGGTCGGGGCACGTCGCTGGCAGCGCTTACTGGTACTAGATGTGAGTGATCTTTTTTTCTTCCCCCCCCCCCCCATTCCCCTGTGTTCCGTTACTTACAGTTACAGGATCAACACTAGTACTAAGAGCGGTAAGGGAAGCAATATCAGTAAGGGGCAGTGAGTGTTGGGGAGGGGGGGGGGGGGGGCAGGGAGCACCGCCAAGTGGGAGGTGATACGAGGTGACTCAGGTGATACCAGTGTGGGAGTGACTGGTACACGGATGGACTCAAGATGGTCTGGTGGTGGTGTTGGTGGTGGTGGCAGCGGATGGACTCAATGTGGTGTAAGGGGTGGTGTTGGTGCTCCCGCTGGTGGTGGCGTGTATATGTGTGTGTGTGTGTGTGTGTGTGTGTGTGTGTGTGTGTGTGTGTATGTATGTGTGTGTGTGTGTGTGTGTGTGAGTGAGTGAATGTGGAAGTCGGGAGTGCTCACATTCCCTCTAGTACAGTAGAAGTCGAGCATCTTCGCACTTGTCCAATACAGCGGCTAAGCATCGATCCCATAGCCTGAATTTAATATTCGCTCACGTGCTGGGAATTTACCTCACCATCATCTTTCCGTGCCACGGTCAGGGAAACCTGCTCTGCGTTCGAGCCATCTCCATGTCACCCTCGTGTAGTGAACGCAGGAGAATAGAGAGTAGAGAATAGAGAGTAGGGGCTTTACATATCTGGTACCGTGATTTTAACATGCATTCATTACATGATTATTCTATGTATCTTAGTGAAAGACCACCCTTATACTACATCGAATACATCAAGACACATTGGACTTAAGTTAGACACACATCAAAGACACGTTAGACATACGCCGAGATATGTTAACACCACGATTTCAGTGCACGGGCTGCACGTTCCTCCAGGCTCTCCGTCAGTCTACCGTAAATCGACGTAGCTCAACACAGACCGACATAGCTCTAACAAACATCTAATGTATCTCGACATAAGCCTAACGTGAGCGCAACGTACCGGCCTTACGTCGAAAGTTTTGGGTATGTCCAAAACCTTGACGTGTTTCACCATATCTCGACGTAGGCTTAACGAACGAGTAACGTATCTTGACGTAATGGCCAAATTTAACCCACGTCGGCTTACACTACCGTGTTACATCGTAGTGTGACAGTGGTATTAGCACAAGCTATTTGAACCAATTCAGTAGGTCAGGATTGATTTGCCAAGATTAGACTATGTGGTTGGTTGTTGGAATTTTACATCCTGGCAACATCGAAGGTCATATCAGGATGGGTACTAACTTGTGCCAGTATGCACTCATGGCGACTTTATAGTGCAGCCCCACTGGGAAATCAGGCTGCCAGCACCATGACTCGATACACCACTCAAGTCACATTATCCTGACACTGAGCTAACCAGTCCTTGCCCTACCCTACTAATGCCGAGCACCAAACTAGGAAGCGACAAGTATAAATTTTGTAAGTCACCGGTTTGACTCGACAGGGAATTGAACTTCCCATCTCCCGCATGGGAGGCCGGCACTCTACCGATTCGGCCACCGTGTCCTGTGCTGTTAGACTAATTACACCATGGCTATATAGACCTATTTCATATGACGTCAGCATGGGTATTTAGGTCAGTGAGCGCGCTGTTTGGCTACAGGATGACACACTCACACTGCAAACTCAATGGCTATGAGCAATCTTCATAGAGAACAAGTGAAATATCTCTAGAACCACACCACCTAGAAACAAAGCGCTTTGCAGACACACAGATAACATTCTTAACAACCAGATTATATTAAATTTATACGGTCATGGGTCCTGGATTTCTATTAATTTTGAATAAAATTGACATTTTGCACTGCATGTATCAGCAAACTCAGTGCATTGTCAATGGCTGTGAGCAATCTTCTTACAGAAAAAGTGAAATATCTCTAAAACCACACCACATAGACACAAACCGCTTCTCACACAAACAGATAACATGCTTAACAACCAGATTATATTAAATTTATACGGTTTGGGTTATGGATTTCTATTAATTTTGAATAAAACTAACGTTTTGCACTGCGCATATCGACAAACTCAATGGCAGTGTGCCTTCGTTCTGCAGCCAAGCTGCACGCGCATACACGATGTTTGTAAACATTGAAAAGGGTCTATTTAGTAGTCCTGTGACGTCACATAGGGAAGGAAATGGTGGTCATCAAACAGCTTCCAATGCTATATTAATTCTAAGACAACAGATGTTGGTGTTAATCCCCAGGGTCGTGCAAGGTTTTCATTTTCACCAAGGAACAAAGGATACATAACTTGATTATATTTCCTATACTGGTATTTAGGCTCCAGTCACATTATGCCTGTGTTCGCTTGCGACTGGTCGCCGATTGATCACCGACCATTTCGGGGCGTTTTGGTCAGAAGGAGGTTGCAGCTGCCACACCAAAAGCCTCCTTGCGACCAAAGCTGTCGGCGACTGCTGCACCCTCAGCATATGAAGTTTGGTCGCCAAGCAGTCAGCAACAGGTACACCGGTCGGCGACCGCTTTACTGAGTAGTCGGCGAACATAACACCTACCCCCACTCTCACACTCACCCAAATACCCACCCTCACACAATAAAGGCAATTTTAACCTCCATAAAATGAATCTTTAGCATTTTTTCTTCCTAGAAATGGTCACACAATAAGTACAACACGGACCACGAATGTATAGCAAGGCCCGGTATATCTCGTGATTATATCCACTGATTTGCATGTTTATGAATATATATATATATATAAAATAACTAAAACATATTAAAACAATTTAAAATTAGGGTAAAAAGAGGAGCAGCAGGTGGTGCATGCCATGTTCCAATAGTAAGAACCACCCTGGTCTCATGATGCTGTCTTTTCTAGGTTAACCATGCCGAAGACACCAGCCGTGCCCAAGCATTAAAACATGACAGAATACGCCGCAAATGTCCAGGGTTCCAGGCTTAACGCTATGATGGCAGAAGCCGTTCCATGCTGGTCACACCAGCCGGCCCTGAGCCTTACTGTTTGGACTGGATTCGCCACAAATGTGCAGGTTTCCGGACTTAACGCTACAATGGCAGCAGCTCTTCTGGTTATGCCTAGGCCTTAAGGTCGCATAGTCCGATGAAAACATCCAATTTTCAAAACCAAAACACTTATCTACATTTGTATTCTATATATTCAACTTAGACACTGGTCACTTATTAAGCATTTGTTGCTGCATAGAAGGGCATAATAAGTCAATTAATTAATATAACCCGTTACGACAAGTCTATGGTGTCAGAGTTTTGACATGCTTGACAAAATTATTTTGCCATGTTTTGACGACAAATATCTCCAAACTTAGCCATTTAAAATTCAAGTTACTTCGAACTAAAGTAAAGTGGATTATAACGATTAGTATAATATATTGATCTCAGAAAATAGCAGAAACTCAAAAGCATCGGACTATGCAACCATAAAGTTTGGACGGGATCCGTCGCAAATGCGCCGGGTTCTGGGCTAAACGCTATGACGGCTCTGCAACATTCGCGCCAGCGGACGGCGCGGAGTCATAGAACCATATCGGGTTCTACACTCACCTACGGCGAACTGCCTTTTTTTCTCTTAAAAAAAAAAGAAGGTTATTGAGTCTTTACAAGCCTTATATCAACTGAACGTATATGGATCGGAGCATGGTGCTGGCAGCCCAGTCTCCATGAGTGTGCACTGCCTCAAGTTGGCACCTTGACAGAACGTAAAACTCCAACATCTAAACATTAGACGGAATAGCCTAATGAGTTGAGTTGCCCGCCTCTCATGTTGGTAGGTCATGGAATTTTAACCACAAGGTTCGAATCCTGGATGAGTCAAACGTATGACTTAAAAATAAGATACTTGTCACTGCCTAGCCTGGTGTTCGGTATTATTTGAAGAGGGCAAGGGTTAGTCAAATGAGGAAGGCTGATTCAAGTGATTAGTTTAGTTTAGTTCAGTTCAGTTCGAGCATGTGGTGCTCAGGCCAGGTCGTTGACTCCGCCATGGTCATCTAGTGTGGATGCAGTGGTCATTGCGGGCAGCTTTGCCATTTCCAGCAATGAGTCCGTTATTGTCAGGTTGGTATATCCTGGGATTCTTGGTAGATCTGGGATGGTTCGGAGATATTTGTCCAGTTTGTGTTTGAAGCTGTCTGTGCTGTGCAGTCTGTCTTGATTGTCAACGATTGAAATTTCCCTCTGCTTAATCAACTAATGTACCAAAAACAAACAAAAGAAATCAAACAGAAATGCTTACAGATAACTGACATCAGGCAATTCAATGGAAGGGTCTCGGCAATGGCAGATAAGATATGGCGTGCGAGCCACATCTTGGTTTAGTGGTTATGTAGGTAATGGGCACGGCAACATTAACAAGCACCTATGTGTCTGATGTGCCGCTCTATGCACCTGCGTCAGGGATGAAAGTGCTCTCCGGGAAAAAAAGCGGAAATGCTGGTATTCTTCCATAGGCTTAGCCTTAGCATTGTCAGGGAATCGCGGAAAATTCCCGGAAGTCGGGTTAAATATATATTGGTATACGCTGATAGTGCTGCACCGTTTGAAGCATGTATTAGTAGTGTACGCTGAGTGCTGCAGCACTTGGAGCATTTATTAATATTAGTAGTGTACGCTGATAGTGCTGCGGTCTCAGCACCACATATTAGTATACACTGATGGTGATATGGGATTGAAAAATCCTGGAAATCCGCGGAATCGAGGAGATCTTTCATCCCTGCTGCGAGCATAAACTAAAACCATCAACATTTCCTCTTTGGAGCGTCCGTCTCCCGTGCTGGTAGATCGTGGGTTCGAACCTTGGTCGAGTCAAACCAATGACTTGAAAATTGGTGCTTGTCACTTCCTAGACAGGCGCTCGGCATTATTAGGACAAGCCAAGGACTGGTGTGCTCAGTGTCAGGATAATGTGACTGAGTGGGATACCAGGTCATGGTGCCAGCGGCCTGGTTTCCCAGTGAGACAGCACTATAAAGTCGCCATGAATGCGCACTGTCACAAGTCGGTATACGTCCTGATATGACCTTAGATGTTGCTAGGATGTAAAACAACAAACAAACAAACTTTGCATTGACGTAAAGATTACTTTATGAATACACATAGCTTAAAGAAATTAATGCTAATAAGTTCGACTATAAAAAGTCTATATCCCCCTCTCCCTCCCCCTCTTTGTCCCCCTTCCCTCACCCCCTTTCCCTTTCCCTCTCCCTCTTGTTCTCGTTCACTTTCTTTTCTTGTTGTCAAATGAGATAATCTATGTTTAGATTGAGCATTGTGTGTGTTGGCTATCACGTATATTTCCAAGTAGTCCCCTTTTAATTTAAATCTAGGTTAAGTGAATCCTTTTAGTTTAATATAATAGTCAGGTGAGTATGGGCGTTTAGCAAAACTGCCATGCCTCTCTATCGCCTCTCCCCTCGAGCACTCTGTCCAATGTCAACAAGGCTGTGGAGTAGCATAACACTCGCGACTGGAGTTGATATGGTGTTGGCGCATCCGGTTTGGTGTTATATCACGGATAGACTGTGTGTTGGTTCTGCCACTGACTTTTGGTGTCCACCTGCTATGGCTACACCAGATGTGATGGCCGAATGGGTTGAGCGTACGTCTCCTGTTTTGGGAGATCGGGGATCCGAACCCACGGGTTTGTGGGTTCGAACTCTGGTCAAGTCAAACCGATGACTTAAAAATTGATACGTATCGCTTCCTAGCCAGGCACTCGGCATTTATTAGGATAGGGCAAGGACTGGTTGGCTCGGTGTCAGGATAATGTGACTGAGTGGGATATCAGGTCATGGTGCTGGCAGCCTGGTCTCCCAGTGGGGCAGCACTATAAAGTCGCCATGAGTGTGCGCTGTCACAAGCCAGTACCTGTCCTGATATGACCTTAGATGTTGCTAGGATGTAAAACAACAAACAAACAAACAAAGCTATGGCTAATCTCCCACTCTCAACGCTCACTCACTCAACGTCCACTCTCTTATTCCAAAGAAATGGGTTAATTATTGAACACGTTAAATGTAATAAATATTAAATGCTTAACCATTAAATATTAATTTTAACTAGCATGTATGGTGTAGCATTGTGGTAGTGTGAAGTAGATGTTTGTACAGGCTTCATTTGGGTAACTTCATTCAATATGACTGGTGTGATTTTTTATCTCTCGATTTTCTGTTCTCGGGGTGGTGGTGGTGGTGGTGGTGGTGGTCCCTTCAGATGACATGGATGGATCATTACAAAATAATCATATTCATTGCATAGTAGATATATATATATCCGCTTGTTGAGTCTCTGGGCGGTGCATTAGAAGATGGAACTTGAAAGGCGAATATGCTGCTTGCTTCTCCTCTACCAGTGTTGGGGAGTCCAATTTTCTGGAGTGACTACATTCGGTGGTGGGTGTGCTGACGTAGGCGCCAGCTTGTATACATAGGGAACCACGGGCACAGCTCAAGAGCCGAGACGGTGGCAGTCTCCGCAGGAGGCTGGCTGGGGCAGTATAGCTGGGATTAGAACTAATGGTGCATCCCGCACAGTGGTTTCGGCGCTGAGAAACCTGCATGTCCACCACCATTGTGAGCTGTTCAGAATATTGCTTTCCTCCCCCCCCCCCCTTCTACCTACCCACCACCTTCCACATAGTCCCGTCTCTTAGCTACCCACGGGCAAGACCGTGTTGAAGCAGTTAAAGGCGTCCATATGTCTCATAGTGAGACCGTATAGTTATAAATATATGAGACTGCAACATTTTCACACATTTTTTCTGCAACGTTTTCATCATTTCCAAAGGAGAATAAATTGTCCTTTTTGTATTATCTATTTCAAAATCATTAAATAATCACATATTTTGTCTGCAATGTTTTCATCATTTCCAAAGGAGAATAAATTGTCCTTTTTGTATTACCTATTTCAAAATCGTTAAATAATCACACATTTTTTTCTGCAATGTTTTCATCATTTCCAAAGGAGAATAAATTGTCCTTTTTGTATTATCTATTTCAAAATCGTTAAATAATCACGCATTTTTTCTGCAATGTTTTCATCATTCCTGGAGGAGAATAAATTGTCCTTTTTGGTGTTATCTATTTCAAAATCGTTAAATAATTACGCATTTTCTCTCCATTCAGTTGGTAATTTAATATTAATGTCACTCCGCTTGTCACCGAAGGTTTATTGTTCAATTAAGATTCTTTATATTTAATTTTAGATTGTTAGTTTATCCATTGGAATAAATCTTGAAACTTGATATATATACTACATCAGTTTAATTTTACTAAGATGCGCGATAGCGCATTCATATTCAGGATTTCAAACAATATGGTATTTAGCTACATAATTATTCCAATATCAAAATACATGTTTGTGGTGTTTTAGTATTTATATCCCAGTCACACTACGGCCTCATTACCGCAACGCTGAGCCAATCAGTCCTTGCCCAATCCCAATATTGCCGAACTGGAGGCTATGTAGTGATAAGTTAGTTGGTTGGTTTGTTGGTTGTTGGAGTTTTACGTCCCGGCAACATCCAAAGGCATATCAGGACGGGTACTGACAAGTACCCAATTTGTAAGTCATAGTTTCACTCGGTCGAGGTTCGAACCCTGTGACCTTCCGCACAGGAAGCCAGCCAAGTCTCTGAACCGATTCAGCCATCCCGCCTGGTTATAATGCAGTACTGTTGTGAATACCTGTCATAACTTGTGAATGGCACCTGAAATACTGGTGTGCACAATGGTGCCTGGCAGTGACACTGAGTGTAGATAAAAGATTCACCCGGTACTTGTAGTACACAGGTGAAAGACAACGTAGTCTAAATACGGGCGAAAATAGCTTTAGTATTGAACAAGAAGTAGAATGCCTGCCTCCAGTGTCAAATGGTTACTTATATCGGCACAGAGTTGGTGAAATGGGCGAGAATGCAAAAAGACAAGATGGCAGCCGCAGAACGCCATCTGATTAAACTAGATATTATATTATATTTTTCAACTCTAAGGTAGTGGGCTATCAATAAGGCATATGTAAAGAATAATTGTTGCTTCTTAGATTGTGAAATTAGGCTCTCAATTCTTTAACCCGCTTTTTCGACAGTTTTTATATAGGGTTGGTATTCACCCGTGTACTGCGAGTACTGGGTGAATCCTTTATCTAACCTGAGTGGTGAAAACCCGTCAGTGTAAGTAGAGTAATAGGGCCTCGCACTAACACAGTAACAACCACACTCTTAATGAGACACAACAATGCCACCACCTCTGCTCCATTATCGACTACGCATGGCAACGTCCAATCCCACAGATGGTCCGTCAGCCACTTAGGGCAGCATGGACTAGTGGGTAGAGTGTCCGTTTCATGTATGCGAGGTCTTGAGTGCCTCGAGATCCTCCATTGAGTCAAAATCAAAGAATTAAGTACACAAAATCAGTACTTGTCGCTACCTTGGTTAGGCCAAAAAGAAAAATATTCATGTTTGCGGTTGGAGGGGAAATTTTGTTGTTGAGTGCCCACCTCCCGTTTCGAACCCTGATCGAATCAAACCAATGACTTAAAAATGTATACTTGTTGCTACCCAGCCTGGCGTTCGGCACAACTAGGATATGGGTCACTCTCCTGAAAACTGGTCAGCATGGGATGGGATTTTAAAACATCAACAAAACAAACTTCCTACTTATTTTTTTCCTTATATTTTTCATATTCATGTTGAGATTTGATGTAAGAAATAAGGGAAATAAAATAAACTGTGTGCAACTTTGGTCCTTTTAGTTATGAAGTGTTTTTGTACCAAAGAAACACCATTTTACAGTCAGCCATTTGTAACATGACATATGGGACATGGTTGAATCCTTACTAACATCTTGTGTTGCATTGATATATCAAACAAAACATTTATTAACATGTATGCATGCTTAAATCTTTAAAAAATGTATTTGATGTCTTCAGAAATAATATTACAAATTTCCGTCACAAATGTAACCAGTGGTGTCTGGATGCCACACAAATATTGTACACTAATTATTCAGTGAATAAACCATGGCTGGGAATTACTTTAAAAAAAAATATCAATATAAGCACTACATATTTCTGAATATTATGCCATGATTAATATGCTTCTAAGTATGAAATTATTTAATTCTGCATAGATTTTTATTAAGCAGACTGTGTGGTGTCCTAAACATGTGTTACATCTGAGCAACACATGTTATACTGCCATAAGACATAGCTTAATCATGGACTACACCTTTATTTTTGATCTCATCAATTTATATTTTACATAGATGTAAATGGGGAGATTTCCAGCTTTCATTTGCAACCCAAAAATGTTTAAAATTCAAATATTAGATGTTAACTATCCATGTGACACTTCTGGCCAGTTTCCAGGAGAGTGACCCATATAGGGCAAGGAGCAGTGGATTGAGGCAGACCAATTATCTGCGATTGCAAATTCCCCCCGCTTAATCAACTAATGTACAATTACTATTATTTTTTAAATCATTCCATATTGGGAACACACCAATATGGATGATTTCTGTTTCTTCGAGCTGCCTGCCCCAGAAATAACTATATGCTGTACCATTTATGCAGGGAGCAATTTTGTTAGTACATAAAACAGACAACATTTAACACGCTAAATTTCTATGTATTACTATTAGTGACATGCCTACCAATACCACCCATTTCCCATATATCTAAATTATACAAATCTAACAAGCGTAATTAAGATTACCATACAAAGACTGATCATGTAGCACAAAACTGTTAAGGGGTTGCAGGTTCCGATTGTTTTGATTTCCGACCATTTATTTGTTTTATAATATAAATATATGAGGTTGATCGTTATAATACATGTAGGGCTACAGTACTTTATAGTTTGATGTAACTTTCATCATAAATGACTAACCTAGGAACTATTTGATGTGAAAACATGTCCAAGTATTGGATCCGTCAAAAACTAATGTTTTTAGATATTTTTCCAAAACATAACTTAGAAATATGTCTACAGGACGCCATTTATTCTATATGATGAGCCTTGACACCCCTTTCCTAAAAACATCACAGGGATCTAAGGAATTGATTGAAACAGTATTTTAGTGAAAAAAACTTATGATACGGTATATTACCTCCAGTGACCTTCAGGTTCATCCAATCAGAATCTACTCTGCTTATTGTTTTAGCGTACATCCATACCAAAAGAATGAGTGGTAATTTGTTGCAGTAGAGTCTTGCGTTGTGATGATATACTAGATTTAGTTTCCCCTACCCCGGAATTAGGCGGCTGGTGTCGTCACAGCCTATCGTAAAAAAACGGTATCTAGCGAATTTGCGCAATACATTCAAAGTGTCCAAATTCACTTTTCAGATGTCCAAGACCCCTATAGACATAATCCAAGTGTCAAAAATTTTATAGCAGGGGTGTCACATCAAAACCCTTATTTTGCACATTTTCTGGTTGTGGATCCCAGACTATGTTGGTGTACACACCGTAATGCTTCAGCAGGAACAGCTTCTATTAAATTGACTTAGACTCAATCTTAGCATCCCCATTCTATACAACAACAGATACACCAGTATCTAAGTTAGATATGTATTGAACTTTTGTAGTAGTCTGCACTGACCTCTAAGGCAAGGAACCGCATAGATAGGCAGGCGTGAGTAGGGTTGTGAAAAGTAAATTAGAGCTGGTTATATTTAACAACACCTCTAGAGCATATTGAATTTTATCATCAGCTATGGACGTCAAACATATGGTCATTCTGACATATTTCTTTGGATGAAACCTGCTGCCAACACATAGGCTACTTTTTCCGATAAGCAGCAAAGGGTCTTTTATATGCATATTTTTCAAAGACAGAACAGCACATACCAGTTGTGGACCACTGGTTGGAACGGAAAATAGCCCAAACTGCAAATGAGTCCACTGAGCAGGATCGATTCGATGACCCACACCATCACAGTCCGAGCTACGTCCAGGGTGCTGACATCAGGCAGCCTAGGTGGTGTAATGGTTAGCACACTGGCCCGGAATGCAAAAAAATGTGGGTTCGATTCCCGCTCTAGGCGCAATATTTCTCATTATCATCACCCTCATGACAAATTTGTTAAAAAACACCTCAAAACAGGCAAATATCTTGGTTTTGAAATGTTATGCTTTCATTGGTCATTGCAACTTTTAAAAGCACCTTAGTAGAATAAGCATATTCCACGAATACTAAGCTTTGACCTGGGTGAGTGGGAATGTATACAAGAAATATACAACACTAACCAAATGCCTTCCTTGAATAAACTCCACCGAGAAGGCAAAAAAATGTAAGCGCCATGCATCATTATTTCACACCTGAAACTGTAATAGGACCCACACACCTAGGATAAGATGCCGCATTGTCGTGACATGTCAGGACAGCAACAGAACCTCACATTAACAACCAGAATCCAATAAAACACCGCAATGTCACCACCCCTTATTCATTACCGCCAGTGTATGGCAATATCCCCACGTGGCCCACTTTACAAATGGTTTGTCATTTACTTAATGCAAAAATAAAAGTAAAAATACAAAAATGAGAAAAAAAAAGATATTATACAATGCTGTCACCAATAGTCAATACTGGGCCGCGTTCAGGGTACGTCTTGGCGATGCTTTTTGGCCTATTTGCGTTCAGGGTGCGTCGCGGCGACGCCTCCTTTTTCAGATAGGAGACAAAAAGCGCCTCGAAAATGGCTGCCGTCTCCAGCGGTTTCAGCCTATCACAGCACAGCTTTCTCATTGCAAATGGCCGCCGCCTATGGGGGCGGCCATTTTCGAGACAACCAACTGCTTTTGCCGTTCCGACTGGTGTGATGTCATGCCCGGCGCCTAGACGGACTCTGAATGCAGCCCTGTCACAATTAAATGGTCGGACGTCATTGAACTACAGTAAAACCTCTCTAACTGACCACCTCCACAGATCACCCACTCCCCTATATCGATCGCTTTATTTGGTTCCCAAATGATCGCCCATATAATACCATTGTAACGATAAAAAAAAAAACTCCTTAAACCGACCACCTCCCTAAATGGACCATTTAAAGTCGGTCCCATTGTCGGTCGATTTAGAGAGGTTTTACTGTACTTCAAAACGTAAATACAATCACATTACTGTAATAGGGACCAAAGTGGTCATGGAGAAGTGGAAAAAACCGGAAATCGATGGCTAGGTGGGCGATCATAGTTACAACAATAGCATATTGATCTTCAAGGATAATCTGCATTGACTGATCAGAAGCATTGAGTTAGAAATAGGATAGTGCTAGGAGAGTACTGGATGAAACCCACTGTCCAGTTTTTCCCGCCATTTCCTGACAATGATAAGCCCATGAGAGAATTTCTGTGTTCCGCAAAAATCCACCACATCTCAGCACAGGGGTTGATTAATTAGTGATGGTTTTATGCAGAGTCAGCAGTACAGGCCATAGTCATAGCGAGAAGTGTTTAAATTTGATTCAATCATATTGTTATTTAACCATAACTTTTATACAGAATGCAAAAGTTCACAATCAATTGTAAGCAGGTGACTGGCTTCTCAGGTCGAGGTAGATACAGTAAATCCTCTCTGACCGACCACCTCCACAGATCGACCACTGCCTTATATTGATCACTTTATTTGGGTCCTAAACGATCGCCCATAAAATACCATTGTAATGATAAAAAAAAAAAAAAAATCCCGAAAGCACCCACCTCCCTAAATGGACAATTTAAAGTCTGTCCCATGATCGGTCAATTTAGAGAGGTTTTACTGTAGACTGGACACTGGGGTTTCCCTCCTTTTAAGTAATGTTGCATACTCCGATGGTTTTGAGTTTCTGTCACTTTATTACATATAAATATTGTGGCGTGATTGTTATAATATACCTTACTTTAGTCTGAAGTAACTTATTTTAAAAGGCTACCCTTTGAGATATTTGAAGTGCAAACATGCCAAATTAAATTTGCAAGCACATCAAAACTCTCATAGCATGGGTTTATGTAGTAACGGCTTCTATTAAATTGACTAAGCATTCCATACAATGTGGCAACACATTTTTTTCTTGAAGATTTATACTGCCTATCATGGATAAGTCTGACTAGACTTGTTTTCACGATGAGACAGTTTGTCGATAGAAAGCCTGAGCCTACACTTTTACCGGCCCAAGGGATTTTTAACCTCCCAGACCACATAGACGTGGTATGAGAGCAACCGTCCTTTGATGACGCTGTAAGTTATACACAGCAGTGGAAATCCAAATTGCCGGAGGTGGTGGCATGGGGAATTGAACCACCGACCTTCAGATTATGAGTCTGACGTAGAAAAGAGTCAGACACTTTAACCACTCTGCCACAGAGAACAACACATGTTTAGATATATGTAGAATCAAACTTAGATTGTTTTGGTTTGGAAAAGTTGATGCTTTCATCAGATTATGCAGCTTTAAAAGCAAAACCGGCAGTGTGGCCCAATATTTAAATAAGGAAAGAAACTGGAGCTTGGTTGGTTGTTGGAGTTATACGCCTTGGCAACATCTAAGGTCATATCAGGATGGGTACTGACTTGTGACAGTGCACACTCATGGCAACTTTTATAGCGTTGCCCCACTGGGAAATCAGGCCACTGGCACCATGACCCGATATCCCACTCAGTAACATTATCCTGACACAGAGCTAACAAGTCCTTGCCCTATCCTATTAATGCTGAGCACCAGGCTAGGAAGAGACACATACCAATTTTATAAGTCATCGGTTTGACTCGACCAGGAACCAAACTCCCGATCTCCCACACGCGAGGCCCGCACTCTCCCGATTTGGCCACCACACCCGGTAGAAACTGGAGGAATTCTGCGTAAATCGTATTCCACATCTTAGGCATCACCCCTTCCTCATATCAAGCACAAACACGTGCCCCACCCACACTCTCCATGTCACTGCTCATCACCTCTAACGCAGCACCAATTGATGCGCGCACCACCACCGGAAGCAGCTATCGATCCTGCGCGCGCCCTATGCACACATCCGGCCGCGAGGCCTGAGCGGTTCCAGTGTCAGGCTGTTGTCACTGAGACTGCTCCACTGTGGCTGCCAGGCCTCACCGGCGTCCAATATCTCTACAGCCCAGCACGGGCCTTCTCGGGTGCAAGACATTGCAATCGATTGTCTACAATGTCCTGCAACACTCGGCGGTTATCAATTTGAAAATCGAAACCATGGGCAATGTGGCATCATTGGAGACTCGGATTACCATCGAAAACTCGAGTATAATTGATCAATTCAGAGATGAAAGTGGTCTCCGGCAAAAAACGTGGAAATCAAGTCGAGATTATTACACCGACGGCGAATTTCCGCGAAAACGCGGATCCCCCCCGCCCCCCGCCATAGGATTAGCATTGTTAGGGAATTGCGGGGAAAATGCCAGAAGTCAGGCTTCAAGTTCAACTATCCTCGTTGTGCCTATATAATCACCCATACTTAACTCGTTCTTTTTTGAGTTTTATGTTCTGGCAACATCTATAGCCCCGGTCACAAACAGGCCTTAAGTCGCCTCAACTAATTCGCCTCATGTAAGTCAACTCACATTGGCCGTGTGGACGCGTCGCTGAGTCGAATTAGGGCTGAGTCGACTCATCTAGTTCGCCTCAAGTATACTGCGTCGCGAGGTAGTTTATATGAGGCGAACTAGCTTGAGTCGGCCTATCCTGCATGTGTGAACGGTAGCGGATTACTTGAGGCGGCTTAAGCACGTCACACGCATGCGCAGTCCAGCGATGGATTTGTTGTGTTTTCGGTCCATTATGGAGCGCATAATATATAATTTGGTCTATGAAAGAGCTAGCTGTGCACAGATGTTTTTGTCGTCATTTTTTTTTTAGGTTAACACTGCCCAGCAGAAGTGTTGTCCAATCCAAAACAATACGATTCTGTCAATACAGATCTAGGTCAAACCAACACAATCTCCTGATGACGTCGACTAACCGAAAATGGCGCTGGTTTGGAGGGTCGTGCTCATGCGCAGATATCGACTTCCGCTGTAAACCGCCCTAAGTACTGTAAGTGTGGACTCGACACACTTGCAAAACTAGTTCGCCTCATCTAGTTCGGCCTAACGTTGTGTGTGTGAACATGGCTTAAGGTTATAAGAATGGGATTCGAACCAACCAATAATCGGTAACTATTAACAAGCGCGGAAATCCGCATATAATAAGGCATGACAGAACAGTAACTCCCCCCCCCCCCACACTTGGCAAGTGACTGAATTTGCTCTTGCCTGAGTGGCAAAACTATTTGCCTAAGACCAAGTCAGCCAATTGAAACTGAAATCTGCTATGGCAGGTCTGAACAAATACGACTTGCCCATTTGGGCAGGTCACCGAGAACTTCACCTGCGTGACCGAGTAAGCTAGGTGCCCCGGGCAACCGGGCAGTCCTTATTGTCCTACCCTGTAAGGTATCCAAATAATGGTAACATCAGTGAGGTTAATCCGTTATGGTGCATGTTTGTAGCCTTAGGTCTCTGGATGCCCATACTACTGCCAGATGCGCCGCCCGAATTTGCAGCAGAAAGTACACAACAGGCTCCAGAGATGAGCCTAGATCCCGTCACACCGTCCGGCATCAGAAATAACACGAATAGAAAAATAAAACCCATTGTTTGTAGCCACTTGACAGAACAAAAAATAAAAGGCAATTAAAAAAATAAAAAAATAAAATAATGGTGGGACCATCGGATAATTCGAGAGTAAAAGGTATCCCTGCCATACATATATCTTACCAATCAAATTCCTCAAATTTCAAGATTATGAGAATGAGTGATACCATTCACACCCAAACTTTCCAAAATCAAAGTGGATATTTTAGCCTTAGTGATAACATTAACGCCAAAAATTGCCAGTATCAAAGTGATCAAAATAGATATTTTGGCCTGAGTGATAACATTCATACCTAACCTTCCCAATAGCAAAGTGATCAACATCGATATTTTGGCCTGCATGATAAACATTCACACCTAAACTTTCCAATAGCAAAGTGATCAAAACGGATATTTTGGCCCAAGAGCGTCTAGTAACGCGGGCCCCAGGCGTTTCGACCCTCCTCATGCCCCATACCGGAAGTGCACCACCAGACGTCACGTGACCGGGCGCGCGTCATATCGGGCAACTGGACACGGCGCTGACAGGTTCACCGGGCGAGATGCTCTCAGCTTACAGCGAGGGCATTTTCATTTCTTACCCACAGCGCGTTTCTGCCCGCACTAAAAGCCAGACGGGACGGCCGACTGGGAAGATCATTCGCTTCACCGCGTGGGGGCCTTGCGTGTGGGAGATCAGGAATTTGGTTCCTGGTCGAGTCAAGCCAATGACCTATAAAATTGATACTTGTCGCTTCCTAGCCTGGTGCTCAGCATTAATAGGATATGACAAGGACTGGTTAGTTCAGTGGCAGGATAATGTGACTGAGTGCAATATTGGGTCATAGTGCAGGCGGTCTGATTTCGCAGTGGGGCAGCACTATAAAGTCACCCTGAGTGTGCACTGTCACAAGTCAGTACCCATCCTGATATGACCTTAGATGTTGCCAGAACCTAAAACTAAAACAACCAACTAACATCACGGCATGGGGTGGAATAAATTCCCCGCCAAATCAAACGCAGAGACTTACAAAATTGATACTTGTCACTGCCTGCCTTGTCTGGTTCAAATGCCACAATACTAGCTAGCATAATGAACAATACTACCTAGCAAGGACTGGTTGGTTCAGTGCCAGGATAAAGCGACTGAGTCGGGTATCATCATATCACAATGCCAGTGATATTATATCCCGATGGGACAATACTATAAATTCGCCATGAGTGCACACTGTTACTAGTCACTTATCATGCCATTAGATGTTGCTTTGACGTTAAACCACAATAATGTTATTTGTTAAAGCCCACATTGCATGCTATCTACTGCCAATAATGATAACTTAAAATGGAGTAGTTCTTCACCGAAATTAATAAAAGCTGCATAGTCCGATGAAAACATAACATTTTCAAAACTAAAACAATTATCTAGATTTGATTCTACATATCTAACTAAGGATACACTGGGTGCCACTATTATTAAACATTTGGTGTCACATACACAAGCAAGGGAGATACTGAGGCAATTTTAATAGGTAATATATATGTGTTACTGGCAGAGAGCAGCGCGATATGCTGGTAGCCGAAGCGAAGTGATTATTGGCAATGACACTTGCCAGAAAATGTACAGAATGTTCTGGCAATGTTCATGTTGCACTTCAAATATCTCAAAAGTTATCCATTTAAAATTAAACTTTACTTCAAACTAATGCTAGGTAGATTTCCGAAATCGATTTCTTAATTAATATGTGACCACGGGATTACTGGCTAACTACCATATAGCATAAAAAAATACTATACAATTTTTATTATAACTAAAGGAGCTGTCACATTAGGTTTTTTTGCGGGAGCGTACGGTGGCGTAAGCGCATTACGTCATATACGTCGGAATACGCTGCCATACGCTATGTATACGCCGATCCTCCAACAAGCCTGTTTCCTTGCTCAAAATTGTCAGCGTATAGCAGCGTATGGATCATACGCTAGGCGTATGCTATGCATACGTCGGCATAGGTTGGGCATACACTGGATTGACACCCGCCGGGTGTCTCTTGCGTACCCCCAACGTTCTGTAAAAGTGGTGTCAAACTATGGCGTTAGCGTATGGATTTTCGACCCATACGCCGTCATACGCTACGCATACGCGCATCCGTCCAAAAATTTTTTCAGCATGCTCAAAATTTTTCGCCGTATGGTGGCGTATGGCTCATACGCTCGACATACGCTATGCGTACGCCGACATAGGTTACGCATAGGTTGGGCGTACGCTGAACTTGTCAATCACAACTGTCAAACCTCATCACAGTACGCGATACGCCTTGTAATACGCCGCCATAGGCTAGGGGTAGGTTAGGCATAGACAGGTCCTGATATGACTGTAGATGTTGTGACAGGTCCTGATATGACTGTAGATGTTGCGAGGACATAAGACCCCAACAAACATTAAAAGCAAATCCAATTAACACCGCATCCTTAACACTTGACTCTACTAGGAATAATAATTAGACATTGCACATTGCTTGGCAATTGGTGCTAATTAATTCTCAGAATTCTCTAGCAGCACAGCCACACACACACACCCATATCTGAATCTATGGCGTTGAGCTTATGTCATTTGTATTATATTAAACTGATGGTTAGAAGCAACCTTATTTTAGTTTGAAGTCATTAAGATAATTTTAAACGGCTAACTTTCGAATTATTTAAAGTGAAAACATGACATGCATGTCAAAATGTCTAGACCCTAAGCTTCAGCAGTAACAGGTTCTATTAAATGGACTTCATATTCCCTTCTACGCAGCAACATATGATTAAAAAGTGCACCAGTGTCTGAGTTGGATCAAATCTAGATAACAGTTTTTGCTTAGAAAATGTGATCCTTTCATCGGACTATGCAACTTTAATGGAACCCGCATAATTAAAGGGGCACATAGTGATGATCATTTGTGACCATACTATAAAAAGGTTCTATCTGACAAAGTGGCTGAATTGGTGTTATGGATGTAAAAATGTTCTATCTACAAAAGGTTATCATGCAGTTACACAACTGTTTCTCATCTGGTATTTTTCACTGAGATATATATATTAAAAGTAATATTGTTCTATGTGCTTTGCTATCATGCAGTTACACAGCTTCAGTCTTCATTATCTCGAAAGCACCATTTTGTCAGGTAGAACCTTTTTATAGACAAGGTCGCGCATTGACTCCAACAAGTCTCTCCCATTGTGTCACACCATCCGGTGAATAGCTATACATCTGTATTAGCTATTACTGAACAGAGGTTCACCTTCCACCTCGGTGCACTGACAGTAGTGACAGGAAGCGCATCTCCAATGCCAACACAGGTCGCCTACTACAATGACTGCCAATTACCGTCAAGTAAAAATAAAAATTGTATTATGGAAAAAAGGAAAGAAGATGAGGGTTGGGGGGGGGGGGGGTAGCAGGTAATGAATGCGACATGGTTGCACACCTGACTTTGTCCCTAGCAGCTGGTGATTGTGACATGGTCACCTAACTTTGTTCCTAGCACGTAGTGAGTGTGAAATGGTTACCCGACTGTGCATGCACCAGGTAGTGAGTATGATATGATCACCTGACCTTTCCCCTGGCAGGTAGGTGAGTACGATATAGTTACCCGACTTTGTCCCTAGCAGGTAGCTGAGTATGATATGGTTACCCAACCTTGTCCCTAGCAGGTAGCTGAGTACGATATGGTTACCCAACCTTGTCCCTAGCAGGTAGCTGAGTATGATATGGTTACCCAACCTTGTCCCTAGCAGGTAGCTGAGTACGATATGGTTACCCGACTCTGTCCCTAGCAGGTAGCTGAGTACGATATGGTTACCCGACTCTGTCCCTAGCAGGTAGTTGAGTACGATATGGTTACCCAACCTTGTCCCTAGCAGGTAGCTGAGTACGATATGGTTACCCGACTCTATCCATAGCAGGTAGCTGAGTATGATATGGTTACCCGAATCTGTCCTTAGCCGGTAGCTGAGTACGATATGGTTATCCGACTCTGTCCCTAGCAGGTAGCTGAGTACGATATGGTTACCCGACCATGTCCCTAGCAGGTAGCTGAGTACAATATGGTTACCCGACCATGTCCCTAGCAGGTAGCTGAGTATAATATGGTTACCCGACTCTGTCCCTAGCAGGTAGCGTAGTATGATATGGTTATCCGACTCTGTCCCTAGCAGGTAGCTGAGTATGATATGGTTACCCGACCCTGTCCCTAGCAGGTAGCTGAGTACGATATGGTTACCCGACTCTGTCCCTAGCAGGCAGCTGAGTATGATATGGTTACGCGACCATGTCCCTAGCAGGTAGTTGAGTACGATATGGTTACCCAACCTTGTCCCTAGCAGGTAGCTGAGTATGATATGGTTACCCGAATCTGTCCCTAGCAGGTAGCTGAGTACAATATGGTTACCCGACTCTGTTCCTAGCAGGTAGCTGAGTATGATATGGTTACCCGACCTTGTCCCTAGCAGGTAGCTGAGTACGATATGGTTACCCGACTCTGTCCCTAGCAGGTAGCTGAGTATGATATGGTTAGCCGACTCTGTCCCTAGCAGGTAGCTGAGTATGATATGGTTACCCGACTGTGTCGTTAGCAGGTAGCTGAGTACGATATGGTTACCCGACTTTGTTCCCATCTCCAGATAGTCAGTGAGACAAAATCTGACTGCACCAGCTTCAACCACACGGCCAATGAACCAAGGAACCCATTTCTTTCATAGCCAATCCGATTCAATGGAAGAATACAGGATTCAGCCTCAGTTCATCCCACAGATAATAAAACACCAAGCCACTTACCGGCGGTGTGCCGGCCGTTTTTGTAAGCCAGTGAGAACAACCCCACCCCACCCCCGCCCCTTGAGTTCCGCAAGAAAGCAATTCTGGAATGCAATACCCTCAAACCTCCATAAAGCCATTAGGGTTTCTGTGATGCCCGGATGGGTTTTGTGTGTGCGCGTGTGCGTGTGTGTGTGTGCGTGTGTGTGTATGTGCGTGAACTGCCGCCAGGGTTTCTGTGATGCCCGGATGGTGGCTATTAGATACAACTGTGTGACGGTTACCACGGTAATGCATCTGTCATACCTTACCGGACTGAGTACCGGACACCACCGGACAAAGAATTGTCTAGTCCGGTGCTCTCCGGTACACAAAATGTATCGAAATGGAGTGTAATTGGGTCAATTGCCATCGGACAACCGGATAAGTTCTGTACATGTACCGGACACGTAACGGATGGTTACTGGACATGTACTGGACAAAACAAACACCAACTGATGGGTACTGGACATGTACGGATGGGTACCGGACACCAATCAGACACCGCAGTCCGGCGGTGTCCGATAGAAGTTTTTTGCATGTTCAAAACTTGTACCGGACACCGCCAGATGGGTACCGGACATCGCTGTACAGTACCGGACAGTATCCGGTTCTCGTCCGGTTCCCCAGTCTGGTAAGGTGTGACTGGGCCGTTAATGATCGCTTCCTGCCCGAGAGAATATGTATACCAATCAGAGCTAACTATGTATTCTGATATATATATATACTAGCTGTAGTTGGTGTGGAAGGATTCTACATTTCACAATGGACTCCCTCCATCTCATTACATACCGTGAGCAGGCCTCTCACTCTCAGGGGGAAGCTATATGCGTCTTCATGGGTCAGCTTTTCAGGAGTCACTTGTTCAAAATTGAGTTACGGCTTTAATTTTACATTTTTCACCCCTAGGCGATAATGTAGATCTATCATATTCTAATGTAACCCACCCTTTTTTTTAAACATGTGTTACCCCCACCTCCCCTGCATCATTTATGTGAATTCACAGGTTGGTTGGTTATTGGAGTTCTACGTCTTGGCAACATCTCAATTCATTCATATCAGGACAGGTACCGACTTGAGACTGCACATTCATGGCGACTTCATAGTGTTGCTCCACTGAGAGACCAGGCCGCAATGAGCCTGGTATCCCACATTATACTGACACTGAGCCAACCAGACCTTTCCTTATCCCTATCCTGCATAGCGCCTTGCTAGCAAGTGACAAGTATCAATTATTAAGTCATTGGTTTGACTCGACCAGAGTTCAAACCCATGGGCTTGAATCCCACGATCTACCAAAAGGGGAGACGGACGTTCAACTCATTCGGCCACCCCGTCTGAGATTCACAGGAATTTAACCATAATCATAACTATTGAGAACCCTGTGTGGGTGATGATTTTTCTTCTTCTTCTTCTTCTTCTGGTTTCTAGCCAGTTGAAATCACCAAGAAGAGACAGGCAAGTGGAATAAAGTGTTGGTGTCCACTTTGCGAGACTGGGAAGGGAGGGGATCCCCCCCCCCCCCCACACACACACCTAAGTAATTTCCACCATGAATAGGCATTGAATAGACGTGATAAAATACACTGTTCACAATGCTGCCACTCCTAATAGTCCTATTTAAAGAACCTCCTATAACGTAGTGCACTCAAGGCTAAAACAAATCACCTGTGCCCTAAGTGCATCTAGGACAGCACACTCTTAGAGCACATGGGACCTAAGCTCTCAGCTTCAGTAGTGGAAAACACATATTAATAAAAAAAAAAAAGAGTCTGATCTCCCAGTGGGGCAGCACTATGAAGTCGCCATCACTGTGCACTGTTACAAGTCAGTGCCCATCATGATATCACCGTGGATGTTGCTAGGATGTAAAACAAACAAGTAAACAAACATGCAGACTGGGGGGTTCTATGAAACAGGACATACACATTTGTAAGCATATAACACGAATTACAAAAAAAGGAGAAACAAAAAATTGCTGCAAAAAAAAACCAACAGACTATTACGAAGCCCCGGAGAAAAACATAATTCAGTCAGTAGGAATTGATCTTTCCCGCCGCTTGAGTACTAGGAATCCATGAGTATTCTTAGCTGCCACAAGCCAAACATAGTCCACATTTCGCATGGGTACATATTTAGCTAAGATAAACTGAACAGTCGTGAAAAAGAACACATGCTCGAACCAGATATTGGATCTTTAACTGATGAATTGATGAATAGATGAATAGAAACCAACCAAAATACTGAAAGAGGCACTCCAATCCATCCCGGCCACTATAGTAGACCTATTCAACATCTCCTTTGAACAGGGGCGTTTTATCTCAGCCTGGAAAATGGCAACCATCACCCCCATTCACAAAAATGGAGACAAACAAAACATGGGAAACTACAGGCCAATATCAATTCTTCAAACATCAGGCAAGCTCATTAAAAAAGTGCTACATAGCCACATAAATGAAAACCTGGGGAAAAAATGATATACTAAACGAAAGACAAAGGGGCTTCAGGAAAATGCACTCCACATCAAAAACAATAGCTAACCTAACAAATGACATACTGGCCTCAATGAACCAAAAGCAATTAGTTGGAGCAGCCTTCATTGACTTCAGTAAAGCATTTGACACAATAGACCATAACATACTACTGGAAAAAGTAAAAACCATGGGCATAAAATCCAACACTATGGACTGGATAAAATTCTACCTGAACAACAGGCAACAGAAAACAAAAATAAACAATACACTATCAGACAACCAACCTGTCACATGTTGTGTACCCCAATAGTCACTGTTAGGGCCACTGCTCTTTATAATCTACATAAACGATCTTGAAATATTGTTGCAAACTGAATGAATCCAACTATATGCAGATGACACAGTCATATATATGCAAATGGCACCACAGAAGAGGAGGTAATAACTAAACTAAATAAGCTCCTACTAAAACTAGACGAGTGGTATGAGTCCAACAAAACAACCATCAACACAAGAAAATCAAAAACAGTACGCTTCTCGCATAAACAAATGCCAGAAAGAAAACTACACTGAAAGCGAGGAAACCAAACATTAGAAAATGTAGACCATAACAAATACCTAGGCCTTGAGTTGGACAGCCAACTAAACTACAACCTATGTATAAATAAAATTATCCAAAAAATAAACAACAAACTGTGGCTATTTGCAAAGCTAAGAGACTACATGACACAAGAATTGTCAATAAATATCTTCAAGGGCATGGTGCTCCCCTATTTTGACTATGGAGATGTAAACTACATGGGCGCAAAAAAAGAACTTATAAAAAAACTGCAAATACTGCAGAACAGAGTGCTAAAAATCTGCCTCAGAGTAGACAAGCTGCACTCCACCTATGACATACACAAAAGAACCAAAGTAAAATTACTAGAAAATAAGAGAATAATTGATTTGAAAACATTAGCATATAGTTATAGTCAAAGCAATAAACTCCTAACGAAACCACAAAGGACTACTGGAGCAAATAATGTGCCACTAGTAAAGCAGACCAGAAGCCAAATATAAGCTCATGAGAGAAGCACACTGGAAATGGCTGCCAACTAGTGGAATGCCCAAACAGTAAAGGAATGACAAGCTCCTGACCTAAAAACATACAAAAAATATCTGGGCAAAATAAGGCTAGGAAACTCCCACTAAGCTGCACTGCAAAGGGGCATGTGATATGTCACGGCCCACCAGCCAGATAGCACATCACACAGCTAAATACAAGCCGATGATATGTAAATAGGAGTAGTCTAGTAGCAAGAGTAGAAAAAAATAAAATGCATATATGCCAAGAAAATTTAAAAAAAACTAACATAGGCTACTAACCATACCAACCAGCTTATCTGCTACTGAAATGCAGGCAATCAAATACCTTATCAGCAGCTACTGTGTGATAAGATAACACCGACACTACAGCTGGCCAGCATTGAAAACAAGCCTGAACACCCGGGCTTATATGCTATTGACAGTATAAATACATCCTCAATAAAAAAATTAAAACCACTAAACTATTCCTTACATTCAAAAATATGTGCTGTGTCTAATCTAGAGATAAAGGTTAGGCTCTGAACTCTTTTCCAGTGTGAATCACAAAACCTAAACACTCATCACACATATTAAAAATAAGCGTTTTCAAGATTATATTTCTAGTGAGAATCATAAATTCTGAAAAATAGTGCTTAATAATGCCAAAAACGGCCAAGCTCCCCCCCTCCGGCTCCCATCTCATCCCATTCAGTGCCATGTGTGCACTGAATGCCAAAAAATGAGATGGTTAATATTGTACAGTGCTAATGACAATGACCATTTATGTTTTCAAATAAATTTTATTTTAAAGATTTAACTTTGGAGATATCTGACGTGAATACAATTAATTTTGGTGCGCGCAGTGGTCATCATAACATTCAGTAGTGGCAAGTTCTATTAAATCAACTTAGTACTCCTTTCATGAAGCAATACGTGATTAATGAGTGCATCAGTACCTAAATTGGGTATTTAGGATCAAATATAGTGAAGTGTTCTGATTTCGATTTAAATTCTTTAAAAAAAAAATCTGATTATACAGCTCCAATTTCAAATTTGCAGCGCCTAATACACACATGGGCGGACGGAGAGGGGCTACATAATATATGTAGATAATTATGGTGACACATGTACTGAACCCACAAATTTATACATGAGAAATCGTAGCGGTACATTTGTGAAGGACCTGTTCAGGACGTCTCAAGCTCCCACTCTCAACGTCTTCACTCGCACATGTGTTCAGATAGTTCAAACGCAGCCAACACGCGGGAAGTCTGATGATGATGATGATTGTTGTTTTACGTCCTAGCAACATCTAAGGTCATATGAGGAATGCTACCGACTTGTGATAATGCGCACTTGTAGTGACTTTATAGTGCTGTCCCACTGGGAGACCAGGCCATCAGCAGTATGATCCGATATCCCACAGTCGCATTATCCTGACACTGTGCTAACCAGTCCCTGTCCTATCCTATTAATGCAGAGCGCCAGGCTAGGTAGCGACAAGTGACAATTTTGTAGGTCATTGCTTTGATTCGGCTGGGATTTGAGTTCCCGCCCACCCGCACTGAAAGCATACGCTCTATCAATACCGGGCACCATGATGAATGCTGATGCTGAACATCATCATGCTGTCGGTCGCGATGCGACAAAGACTGCTTTCATTACTTGACTGTCACTCTTCATTTAGCTCTCTGCTGTGAGAGTGATGTCCATAAGTCGGTCTTAATGTCTCTCAGCTTCAGGTTTCGCTTGATGGTAAACATCATCATCATCCAACAATTGCACGTGACCCCTAAAAATAGACCGATTCGGCCACCATGATGATGATGATGATCATCATCATCACCATCATCATCCAACAATTGCGCGTCCCCCCCACCAAAAAAAAAAGATACCACTTCGATGCACAAAAACAAAGCCCACACCAAGACCACCGTCAGTAATGAGGACTAGCGAGGAATCAATTTAGCACGACCGCAAGTCAGCTGATGGCGTAACGTCAGAAATCAATTAAAACCGTTTTTAGCCTGGCAGCTCAAGCCAAAATGTCAGCCTCAGTTTGAGTTACGCCCACCCTGATCGGGGCCTTGGAGGAGGACTCCACCGGCGGGCTAATGTGAGTGAGATCGGTCGTAAATCACTCACAGTCACCCACTGTGGACACCGGGCGCGGTGGCCGAATTGGTAGAGCGCGGCACTCCGGTGCGGGAGATCGGGAGATCGGGAGTTCGGTTCCCGGTCGAGTCAAACCAATGACATACAAAATTGAAAACTTGTCATTTCCTAGCCTGACGCTCAGCATTAATAGGCTAGGGTAAGGACTGGTTAGCTCAGTTTCAGGATAATGTAACTGAGTGGGATATCGGGTCATGGTGCCAGCACCCTGATTTCCCAGTGGTGCAGCACTATAAAGTCGCCATGAGTGCGCACTGTCACAAGTCGGTGCCTGTCCTGATATGACCTTAGATGTTGCCAGGGCGCAAACCTCCAACAAACACATTGTGGACAGTGCTGGCCTCATTGAAATGTGATCACTTTAAGTAGTTATTGCTCGTTATAAATCTATGGCTAAATTTGCAGGCTACTGGATTGGGCATTGGGGGGGGGGGGGGGGGGGGGGGGGAAGAAGCGGCGCACCCCAGAGGCTTGTTTGTTTAGGTTTTATATTCTAACAACATTTAAGGTTATATCAGGACAGGTATCGATTTGTGACGGTGAACGCTCATAGTGACTTGATAGTGCTGCCCCAGTGGGAGACCACGCTGCCGGTGTAGGACGTTCAAAACACTACCCCGTTGAAAACACTATGGTAGTGTTTTGAACCTAAGTTGAAAACACTACCCAAGATCAAAACACTATCATAACACAGCAGTTGGGGCTGTAATGCATACCAATATTTGGTTTTGTTTGTTGGGAGTTTTACATCCTGGCAACATCTAAGGTCATATCTGGATGCACGTACTAGTAGTTTCCGCTGATAGCACTGCGGCGTCTGCACCATGTATTAGTATACACTGATGGTGCTGTGGCGATTTTAGCACACATTAGTACTAGTAGTTTACACTGATAGCACTGTGGCGTCTGCACCATGTATTAGTAGTATACACTGATAGTGCTGCAGCAACATATTACTATTAGTATACGCTTATAGTGCTGCTGCAACTGCACCACGTATTAGTTAGTATACGCTGATAGTGCTGCGGCGTTTGATTGTTTGTTGTTGTTTTATGTCCTACCTTCAACTAGGTTGAAAACACTACCGTAGTGTTTTTAGGGGGTAGTGTTTTGAACTTACTACACCGGCACCATGACCCGAGTTCACCCTCAAGTCACATTAGTCATTTATCCTGGTACTGAGCTAACCAGTCCGTGCACATTCCTATTAAAACAGAGCGCCAGGCTAGGTAGAAACAAATGTAAATTTTGTAAGTCATTTGACTCTACCAGGATTTGAACCCCCACCACATACCAGAAGGTAGAAAAAAATCAAATCCATTTTGGGATTTTTAATGTTATCCCAGACTACCAGAACAAGGCTAAAAAAAAGATTGCGTTGACTACTCATCATTGCCTCAGTTCAATTCAGGAGTATATGCTTTATTTGGTTGAAACATAACATAAAGCTCACAATAAATCAAACATATTTAAATATCGTTACGAAAAGTATTTGGAGACCATACAAAAAAAGTATTGACTAGTTTTGACAGAATGTTGACATGCCATAATTGTTTCTGAAAGCTTAATTCATTACATCTGGAAGGAAAGTAGAATGGTCGGACAAATCAAAGATTTTAACGAACTGAGATCATCTGCATGTCAGACTGAATACAGAAGGCCCACGGTGGCTTAAAATGAAAACACAGACAGCAATTTTTGCCAACACTGATGTAATCTATGCGAGTTGCGTCTCACCGATATGACGGTATGGTATTTCAGCACTTGCTATCCGGACCGCACTCTGTCCACACCTCTCTCTATCACCTCTCCACCGGCCATGCTCCTCCTTGATATGTCTGAAAAGAGTTCCAGGAGGGGGAGCCCGCCGGCATTTCACTTTCTACTCTTACTCAACTCTCCTCATTTCTCTTTCCTAGATTCTGCCCATTTCGATTTCTCCCAGGCACTTCTTCCCCTGACCAGTGTAGTTGTGTTCTTGGGTGGGGCCCTTCACCGTTACGATTTCTCTGTCTTGTTCTTGTTGCTGGAACGACCGCTGCTCCCACCTTTGCCCGCCTTCCGCAAACCCTTGCTGCTGACCGGATTCAAGTGCTACACTACACTACACCTACAGCTCAACTACACGCCGGACCGAAGAGATTCGCTGTCGCCCCAACGCCTCGCCGTTACAACGTTGTGAAGATGTCCCCAGCTTCTACAACACTCCCTACTGAAGTTAAGTCTTCAACCACAGATTGGGCCGATTTATCGGAGCCTCTCTACCCAATGTTGCAGTTCTGCAACCGGTAACCGTCGTAAGGTTACAAACACCCCCCAATCGTCGTCGTCATCGTCGGTCTTGCGGCCTCCAAGCCCAGTGCGGGAGCCAAAGTGGCAATGGTGGATCGAGAAATAAACCGGCTCTGAATCAGTACTCGCGGTGTTAACATCTTGTTCTTTACATGGTCTCAAATAGGCACTGACCCAGCAGACATGGCGCTCACAAGCTTGAAGTCGCCCGCACCGTTGAGCCTACAACTGGCGCTCATGGCTACAATCATACCACATATATGCGGTAGCCACAGGAGCAGCTACAAAAACAGAAAAAAATACAGCGTTGTGTTTTTCTGCATGTTGTGGGCTTGGAAGCCCAGAAATTGTATCAAGCGTTCAAGATAGAACAGGAACACAAAGACAAGATACAACTGCTAATGGACATATTTGAGTAGTACTGCTATGGCCACACGAACATAACAGTGGTGCGCTATAAGTTTAATTCCTACAACCAGACGTCCGAGAACATGGACGCATACATCCTGGAATTAGAGCATCGGATTGCATTGTGTGATTACGAACAGCTAGAAGACTCCATGCTGTGTGACCGGTTGGTGTGTGGCGTTAAACAAAATAGGCTAAGGGACAGGCTTCTCCAAACGCCAAATTTAATGCTAAACCAATGCAAAGACATGTGCAGGTTAAGAGAAAACTGCCATGACCAACTACGCAGTAGCGAAGAAGTCACGAGTGAGTGTGTTGATACACTCAGCACACACAGCAACGCCAGTCAACCACGCCGCGCACAACAGCCAAGGCCGCGTTCAGGGTCCGTCTCAGAGGCGCCTCGGTGACGTCTTCGCGATGCTTTTTGGCTTATTTCCGTTCAGCGTGCGTCTCGGAGACGCCTCCCTTTTCAGACTGAAAATGTAAAGCGCTTCGAAAATGGCCGCCGCATTCAGTGGTTTCAGCCAATCACAGCACAGCTTTTCCATTGCAAATGGCCACCGCCTATGGGGGTGGCGATCTTTGAGACAACAAACTGCTTTTGCAGTTCAGACTAGTGTGACGTCACGGCCATCTCTGAGGCGCCTCCGAGACGGACCCTGAACGCGGCCCAGCTCTACCACCACATGCGCGCACGTGGCCTGATCGTCGCAACCAGTTCAGCGCACCACCTGCCCCAGGTGAGGGTACAACCACGTGCCAAACCCAATGTCCTGCTAATGACAAACAATGTCTCTATTGCAAACGCATAGGACATTTCCAAAAAGTTTGTAGGTCGAAAAATAATAGTCACTTTACACCATTCATATTCCAGCCACAGCTATGCACTGTATTCCACATGATTGTATCACTACTAGAAACTCAATAATAATAATTAAAAATTAAAAAAGAAAAAATATAAGAAAAAGGGAGATGTAATATATGCGAGTTGCGTCTCGCCGATATGACGGTATGGTCTCGCGGCCTCCGAGTCCAGCGCGAGAGCCCACAACCATTATGACGTAACATAGCCAAAGTGACAATGGTGGATCGAGAAATAAACCAGTTGTGAATCAGTACTCGAGGGTGTTAACATCTTGTTCTTTACAACCGATACAGACGAAAACACAGCCAGTGTATTTTGAGCTTCAGTCTGGTTTAATATTAACTTCCTAACTGAAGATTTTTTTATCCAATTAAAATTGGGGAAAAAAACTTAGGAGTTACGGTTGGGGCATATTAGACACCATTTCATTCGTGGCATCTTCTATAAAATCAAAAGTTTTAATTCATTTTAATAGACCTTTCAGGTATGACCAAGCAAACATTCTGAAATTAATTAGAATTTTTGTAATACAATGAGAGCTACAATTATAGGGGCTTAAAATGGGGAGACTGCTCAATTCAGCAGTTTTTGTTGCTTAGGTGTGTGTTTTATTATTGGAAGGGGCCTTGATGTTTTTTTTCTTTTTTTAAATTTTGCACTCAACCACAGCATCTTCTCTTTCAAGTTACTATTCATTTGAATAGGATTATCAGGAATAATAAAAGCAGTAATTCTGAGCATGCTTCCTTGTATCACAATGAGGGTTGAAGCTGCGGTGGCTAAAAATGGCATCTCTGCTGTAATTCAGACGCGGCGTGGTCTGATTTAATTAGCTCTAAAATAATTTGTTTGTTTGTTGTTTGTTTTACGTCCTAGCAACATCTAAGGTCATATCAGGACGGGTACCAACTTGTGACAGTGTGCACTCCTGGCAACTTTATAGTGCTGCCCCACTGGAAGACCAGGCCGCTAGCACCAGGACCTGATATCCCACTCAGTCACATTATCGTGACACTGAGCCAACCAGTCCTTGCCCTATCCTAATAATGCCGAACGCCAGGCTAGGAAGCGACAAGTATCAATTTTTAAGTCATTGGTTTGACTCGACCAGGGTTCGAACCCACGACCTACCAACATGGGAGACGGACGCTAACTCATTCGGCCATCCCGTCTGGTCAGCTCTAGAATAAAGATCTACTCAAGAAGTGGCGATAGCTTTCAGAGCTCGCCTTGATTACATGACCCTCTCGCACTCAAACTCCCATAGACAGAGGTCTGCAATAGTCTCCATATCATCGGCATATATGGAATTGATTGGTTGGTTGTTGGAGTTTTACATCCTGGCAACATCTAAAGGTCATATCTCGACGGGTACTGACTTGTGACAGTGCGCACTCATGGCAACTTTATAGTGCCGTCCCACTGAGAGACCAGGCCACCAGCACCATGACCAGATATCAGACTCAGTCATGTTATCCTGACATTGACCTAACCAGTCTTTGCCCTATCCAAATAATGCCGAGCGCCTGGCTAGGATTCAGTAGGAAGCAATTTTCTAGTCATTGGTTTGATTCGACCAGGGTTCGAATCCCACGATCTACCAAACCATATATGGAATTACTCTCATTTGTGTTCTCATATATTACTTACGCCCTCTTCCTAATCTTTATGCCACTAAAAGACAACAACAAAACAACATCTGCACAGAACACCCATGCCAGGCTGTAGGATTTCACTGTAACGATCGTTACCGGCAACGTGTCATTACTGTGCTGGGGAAACTATGGAACCGAAATTGTGTTTCCCATGTGTTTCCAACGAAATTATTAGCGGAATTCCTCGCTTCGAATCCTGTTCTATTCTCACGGATGGACACTCCCCTCCATCCACACGAGTTGTGAACCACTGGTTGTAAGCTTCTCACAACCAGATTCTATGTTCAGTCTTGTCAACACTGCTTAAAGCTAGCATTCCTTACACGCCGTATGTGGCATGCGAATGCGGCAAAAAATGGAAAAGCATCTAAGTGAATAGGGGTGCTTCCATGCCTCTGAATGCAAATGCGGCAACTGAATTGGTCCCTGTAGCCATCGGTGCGGCATGCGAATGCCGAAACGCAAGGGGAAAGCCTGATAAGGCAGGGTGTGGGGTTTCACTTAACGGTGGGGGGAGGTTTCCCCTATCACATTGGGTATCTACACCGCATATACGACATTCAGTAATTTGCAAAAATACTGTTGAGCTTGATTTAATGGATTTCACCTGTTAGTATATTGAATTTGAAATAAAATGACACTTCATTTGTGAAAATCGCTCTAATATTAAAGAAAATATGGACTTTTTAAAGTTGTTACTGTGTACAAGTCAAACCAAATCGCTGCATGCCGCATGGGTGGAATCAACCCATTCGCATGCCGCATTCGCATGCCGCATACCGCGTGTAAGGAATCCTAGCTTTAGATATGCTCATAATTTGCATTTAGAACTAGTGTACAAAGGGAGGCAATCAGATCCTATTACCCCCAGAGCCAGTCGTACATCACGTGACACAGTCCTACACCTAATGACGGCCCCGACACGTGCCTGTGGTGGTTAATATGGCGCTAGCATTAACAACCGTCAGCAGAATAAGAGAGCAGATAATTAATTCTAAGAGAAGGCTGGAGGGGGTCCTCATGGCAAAGACTGCTACAAGCCAGTCTCTTAAGGCCGGCACACACCTCCCGTATAAAACCTAAAACTGCCCGTTTCACGACTAAAGTTCAAGTTTTAGTCGGTTTCAGTCTTTAGGTGTGTGATCCACTAACACTCATGAGCCTTGCGATTCGCGTATAAAACTCAGTTTTAGGTCTTATACGGGAGGTGTGTACAGGATTCGAAAAATGAATCGGGCAGTTTTTAGTCGGGAAACGGGACGGGTCGGGTTGAAACGGGAGCGGGGTCACACACCTAAAGACTGAAACCGACTAAAACTTAGTCGGGAAACGGGACAGGTCAGGTTGTGATGGGTCGCGTCGGGCAGTGCAGTTTTAGCGTGTGAATCGTATACGGGAGGTGTGTACCAGGCTTTAGTTAGAGGAAACAGAAAAATATCAGAGAGACTCCGAGTCGATAATTAAACAGACAGCGCTCGATCGAACCCAATGCACACATATTGTCCCCGAATAATATTTCTAATTTACTGGCGACTTAAAAATTATTTTAAAATTAAAAAAATTAAAACAGTAACCCTGATTATGATAACAACAAGAAAGTAACCCTGATTACAGAAAGTAGGTTATTGAGTTGAGACGGTGCGTCTTTTAGTATGCCAACTTTAATCATATTACAATATGTATACAGTAAAGCCTCTCTCACCGACCACCTCCACAGATCGACCACTCCCCTATATCGGTCGCTTTATTTGGGTCCCAAACGATCGCCCATACAATACCATAGTAACGATAAAAAAAAAACTCCCTAAACTAACCACCTCCCTAAATGGACCATTCAAAGCAAGTCCCATGGTCAGTCAATTCAGAGAGATTTTACTGCAGTTGCTTTTTCAACCCCAAAATGAAAAGTATAGGGTAACTCAGCGCCACCGGATGTGACGGCTGAATCAGTAAGAGCACAAGCTTCCCGGGCGGAAGGTCGAGTGTTCGAAAACCTGGCCGAGTCAAACTGATGACATACAAAATTTATACTTGTCCCTACCTAGACTGGCGCTCGGCATTAATAGGATCGGACAAGGACTGCTTGGGGATATCGGACAAAGGGTGTTGGCAGCCTGATCTCCCAGTGAGACAGCATTATAAAGTCACCATGAGTGTGCACTGTCACAACCGTACATTTTCTTAGGATGTAAA
The DNA here is from genome assembly GCA_030323885.1 of Branchipolynoe longqiensis. NCBI lineage: Eukaryota > Metazoa > Annelida > Polychaeta > Phyllodocida > Polynoidae > Branchipolynoe > Branchipolynoe longqiensis. Next base: position 52,240,799 of record CM059186.1, on the reverse strand, counting down.
ACCCCAACAAGAGTCAGTTATTAAATTATTCTACCCCTTTAAACCACCTCAATTATCTAATACTATAATAGGTGGCCGCTATTTAGACTCTGTGGCGTTATAAATACCAATGTCAACATTGATTTTCATATTTGAGTTTTTATATTGAATATTTAACACTTTTTATGCTTTGCCATACGAATCCCACACATGTGCTGCTCAACATACTTTGTTTATATTATCAACTAATTAGGACTAAACCACAACAATGCATCACTTGGCATAGCTAACTCTGCCAAAGGTTCGTAGATGTCAAACTAAGTAAATAACATGTGAAGAACCACCCACAGTGGTTGGCTCAAGTTGTTCCAACAACTCTGTTTAGTTGTTTTTTTGGTTTTACATCATAGCAACATCTAGGGTCATATCACGATGGGTACCGACTTCTAACAGTGCACACTCATGGCGACTTTACAGTGCTGCCCTACTGGGAGATCAGGCTGCCAGAGTCATGACTCAATATCCCACACCGTCACGCTATCCTGATACTGAGCTAACCAGTCATTGCCCTATCATAATAACGCCAAGCACCAGGATAGGTAGCAACAAGTATAAATTTGGTAAGTCATCGGTTTGACTCGGACAGGTTTTCAAATTCCTGACCTTCCGCAGGAGAAACCTGTGCGCTACCGATTCGACCACCACGTCCGGTCCCAACAACTTATAACTTACAGCGTATAACTTACAGCGTCGTCAAAGGCCAGTTGCTCTCATAGCATGTCTATGTGGTGTGGGAGGTTAAAAATCCCTTGGGTCGGTAAAAGTGTAGGCTCGGGCTTTCTATCGACAAACTGTCTAATGGTGAAAACAAGCCTATTCAGGCTTATCCATGATAGGCAGTATAAATCTTCAACAACAACAACAATTCTAAGGTGGGCGGGTCGGTGGGTGGGTGCGGGGGGGGGGGGGGAAATCATAAATAGGTAGCTGCAGGCAAGACGACCTGACACTTCCGTTAGGCTAGGCCACTGTCTATTTAATGTAATCAAATACTTACTTCAGAATGATATCAAACTTACCTACGCCGGTATCATAGATATAGTGATATGCACTATTTGATAACAAGGTTATGTCCTTATGCATTTTTAATAAATTAAGATGAATGAGCCTGATGTGTAGGTAGATAACCAATGTCGTGATTTTAAAAGTTCCTCCAGAGGTGAAGTAGTGTCCGATTGCATTGACCGAGGTTAACTATTTATTAGCCCTTCTTGTATTTATAGTGTTTATAGAGAATCAAATCTAGATAATTGTTTTGGTTTTGAAAATGTAATACTTCATCGGAATATGCAGCTTTAAGTATGTCCAACTACAAGATGTTTGTTTGTTGTTGTCTTACGTCCTAGATGTTGCTAGGACTTAAAACAACAACAAACAAACAACTTGTAGTTGGACATACTTAAAGCTGCATATTCCGATGAAGTATTACATTTTCAAAATCAAAACAATTATCTAGATTTGATTCTCTTTTATATCTAACTTAGATAGTGATGCCCTTATCGTACATTTGTTTCTTTCTGCACAGAAGAGAATACTGACTCAATTTAATAGAACCTGTTAGGTGTTACTGCAGAAGCCTACATGGTGTCCTAGTTTTGGTGTGCCTGCCAAAACTAACTTTATGTTTGTGGTTCAAATATCTCCAAACATACCCCATTTAAAATAAAAGTTACTTTAAACATAAAAGTAGATAATAATGATCAATCAAATATATTTGTCTCAGAAAAATGAGAGAAACTCAAAACCATCGGACTATTCTTCGGATTATGCAACTTTAAAATCAAAATAAGTGGAAATCTGAATTCACAAATTTTGCATGAATTTCTGGCAGTACTAAACCTATCAGATGTTGTTTGCCTTTATAAGGAAAATGGCAAACATTAGTGAAAAAGTGAAGATCTTTCATCCTTGATGACAAGCACCATCCTCAACAAGCAAGCAAAGCATGGTAGTGACACCTGAGTAGCGAGGCACTCCCACCACTCTCCCAACACATGCTATCTTCATATCACCAAGAAGGTGCTGCAAAGTTCTGCTGGAGAGCATTTCTCAAAGCACACACAACACTGGTCCTTATTGCATTAGCTCAGATGTTTAAAACGCATAATTTATACCACATAATATTAAGCACCCAAGTCACATAAATTAATTAGATTGAAATAGCTACGTGTTAAAGTTGCATAATCTGATTAAATCATAGATTATGGAATTATATTTTCTAAACAAAAACATTTGCCTAGATTTAATCCTACATATTCAGCTTAGATATTAGGTGTTCTCAATCATTTCCTTGGGGGAATTTCATCCTTAAAAAGGTTAAGACTCACTGGTTCCATCTAGCATGACCTATTTAACATAGCAGTGGTCTATCTATTTCACTTGATTTCATTCAACTGGTGCTCACATAAGAATATATAATTATCATGAAAAAACATGGATGGTGGCAGGCGGGTCATTTTCCAATGGCCAATGTGTCACTAACAACCCAACCCCAACAGCAGGGCTCATAAGTGACTACCAACACTAAAGCAGCAAACTGCAACTAACAGGCTCCCATAACTAACCACATTAGAATATTTCTATTGAACTGACATTGACATGTATACTCCATGTCTAATTCCAACTCACCATGTCCTACATTAAAACTTATTACAATATATGGTGTTCTCTGTGGCGGAGTGGTTAGAGTGTCTGACTTTTTTCTAGGTCAGACTCCTAATCTGAAGGTTGGTGGTTCGATTCCCCATGCCCCCAGCTCTGCCAATTTGGATTTCCACCGATGTGTATAACTTACAGCGTCATCAAAGGCCAGTTGCTCTCATACCATGTCTATGTGGTGTGGGAGGTTAAAAATCCCTTGGGTCGATAAGAGTGTAGGCTCGGGCTTTCTATCGACAAACTGTCTAATGGTGAAAAAAGTCTATCCAGACTCATCCATGATAGGCAGTATCAATCTTCAAGGACAATTTTACCTAAATGAATACAGAAGATAACTTCTGCCCACATTCTAAATAGATCAACTCAAGTTGATCCATCTAATATTGATGTACTCATATGACACTAGTGTTGCCATATGACTGTGGTACTTGTCGGTACCGAGCAGGAATCCACCATGCCGTAAACTGCAAATTGTGTATTTAACTGCTATCTTTACCTCACATTAATACATAGCTCATATACTCGATATCCCATTTTTGTGTAAATAATCCTGATTTGACAAAAAAAAATGGCTGGAAGACCAGTGCTTCGGCGTTGATAAAAAGAACTTATTCAACAGAATAAACAGATTTACCAACAAGAACAAAATCCACCAAAACACATCCTCCACACTAACTATGCGACTGTTTTTCTCTTGACAGCCGTGCAGGACTATAATAGTATTTAAACAGCTTGAAGGCAAGCTATTTATTTACTACATTGTAGTTCACAGCAACTGGGTGTCACTTTGTGCACCTCGTACCTAACCTGGAGAACATGCCATTAAAGTTGCATATTCCGATGAAAACATCAAATCTTCAAAACCAAGGCACTTATCTAGATTTGATTCTACATATTCAACTTAGATATTGGTGCACTTATTAAGCATTTGTTGCTGCATAGAACATCGTAATAAGTCAATTTATTAGAACCTGTTACTACTGAAGTGTAGGGTGTCAGAGTTTTGGCAAGCTTGCCAAAATTAATTTGGCATGTTTTGACATCAAATATCTCCAAAGATAGCCATTTAAATTCAGGGATGAAAGTGTTCTCCGGGAAAAAAAAGCGGAAATGCTGATATTCTCCCATAGGTTTAGCATTGTCAGGGAATTGCTGAAAATTCCCGGAAGTCGGGTTTCGTACAGATTGGTATGTATACGCTGCTTGTGCTGCGGCAACTGCACCACATATTAGTGTACGCTGATGGTGCTGCAGCATGAAACAACGTATTGGTTCGTTGTTGGAGTTTTACATCCTGGGAACATCTAAAGTCATATCAGGACGGGGGCATGGTATTAGTATACATTTATACTATAGCTACATGAAAAATCCCGGAAATCCGCGAAATCGCGGAGATTTTTCATCCTTGTAAATTAAAAGTTACTTCAAACAAATGTAACCTAGATCATAACGTTCAGCATAATGTATTTATCTCAGAAAATGGCAGAAACTCAAAAGCATCGGACTATGCAACTTTAAGCTGCTGAACAAATTACACTGCCATTCCCGTAAGCAACCCGCGGGGCTCAAGTGGCATATTCAATTGTATCTTAAAGCTGCATAGTCCGATGAAATATCAAATTTTCAAAGCCAAAATAATTATCTAGATTTGATTTTACATATCCAACTTAGATACTGATGCAACTATTAAACATTCATTTCTGCATTGAACGGAATATTGAGTCAATTTAATAGAAGTTTTAGAACCCGTTACTGCACAAGTATATGGTCTCCAAGCTTTGGCAAGCTTGCCGAAACTAATTGTCCATGTTTGTACTTCAAATATCTCAAAAGTTTACTATTTAAAATAATAAAAGTTACTTTACACTAATGTAAAGTAGATACTGATGATCGGTTTAATATATTTATCTCAGAAAAATTACAGAAATTCAAAACCATCGGACTATGCAATTTTAATTGTCATTGCGAGGTAATTGCAATTAGGTGCAAAAGCTAATCACAATTTATATTTGACCAGGTTGCTATCTTCCGTTGGCGTTGTGTTGGCCATGTGAATGAGAAACTACATAGGTAACTTTGAGGCTATCTGGCAGTGTCATTGTGTTGTGGGGGGACATTGCGCCTGGAGTTGGATTTGAACCCACACTTCTACCATTCCAGGATTAGCATCCTAACCATTAGTAGACCTGTCTAAGCTCACCACACTCGTCCCCATTGTGACTGTATATCTCATCCTTACAATTACAAATATCCAGATAGCGCGCTTACAAAACATACACAGGAATGATTCAACTATCAGGGATGAAAGTGATCTCCGGGGAAAAAAATGCGGAAATGCTGATATTCTTCCATAGGCATAGCACTGTCAGGGAATCGCTGAAAATTCCCGGAAGTCGTGTTTCATACATATTGATAGACGCTGATAGTGGTGCGGCATTTGAAGCACGTATTACTAGTATACGCTGCTAGTGCTGCGGCGTTTGAAGCACGTATTAGTATACGCTGATAGTGCTGCGGCGTTTGAAGCATAGTATACGCTGATGGTGCTGCGTGGTTTGAAGCACGTATTAGTATACGCTGATGGTGCTGCGCGGTTTGAAGCACATTTTAGTAGTACACGCTGATAGTGCTGCGGTGTTTGAAGCACATATTAGTATATGCTGATGGTGCTGCAGCGTGAACCAACGTATTGGTTGGCTGGTTGTTGGAATTTTTATGTCCTGGCAACATCTAAGGTCATAGCTACAGGAAAAATCCCGGAAATCGCGGAGATCTTTCATCCCTGAACTATATATAGTGTGTATCTTGTACAGTATCCTGGTCACGGCTACCAATGCCATGGGGGATAGCAAAAACCCAATGCATTGGCCTATGCAACCTTAATAAATCATACATTTTTCTATCGCGCAGTGGGTTTCTCAAAAGGAGGTAATTTTGCTTGCACAATTTTGAAAAGGTCCCAAAATTTGTCTTGTCTGCACAGTGCTAGCATGGACATTTCTACGATTTCAATGGGCTGGAAATATTTGGACTCTGTGGTACTAAGTATTAGAAATGGCATCACAATTAAGCTTACCAATTTAGTCAGAATGATACCAGACTTTTGCTTTCCTTGGCCACAATTTTTAGAATTGCGAGCTTTTAACTTCATAAGTTTGGTTTGACACATAATTGATCGCATGCTTTTACATTCTGTGTAAAAGCGACGGCAAGTTGAGCACTTCTCCCCATGAATATGGCCTTTTGCTGTCAACACAGCGCTCAGCAACCACCAATCAGTCAATCAATCACATTTAAGAGCATTATATTTTTCTGAAAATAGAAACAGAACCCATTTCTCACCATGGTGAATCGTATCCACATGTAATGTAATGCACTTTCTCTTTAGTATGAGTGGACGAATCTTGAACAGGATGTTATGGGCCTGTATTATATATCCGCCTGGCGAGTTAACAAGTACATTGAAGTAGCAGTGGTCTCTTACTCTGAGTAGGACGTATCCCCTTCGTTATAATGGCATTAGGTTGCGCCATAGCGTCTCACCAGAAGAGGCGCGTTCTGCAGCGCCCTCTATATTGACTGCGAAACTGCGGCTCGTGCATCCTACTTTCCTTTTTCTTCTTTAACCCCAAAAAACTATATATTTTAAAGTATTGATATTGGGTCATGGTGCCGACGGCCTGGTCTCCCTTTTTTGGGGGGGAAGGCAGCACTATCAAGTGGCCATGAGCGCACACCTTCACAAGTCAATGCCAATCCAGATATCTTAGATCTTGCAAGGATGTAAAACCCCACCAAACTAAAGTAGGCTGCAAAAGGCTCTGCATAATGCTGCTCCTGGTTATATAATATACTCAGGCATGTGATTGGGTACAGGGGAAAAAACTGAATTTTGTTAAAAGGTTATCGTGGGGACACACATCATTCCACTGAGTCACGAGGGGGATGCAAATAGTGTATTTCAGAGGTGTTTCGGCGACCAGAAAAAAAACAGGGAATTCCGGAGAAATCACATGCCTCTATAATATATAGTACAAATATTATATTATATGATGGGGCCTAGTTTGGGCTTTACCGCTGGTATGCAGATTTTTTTGGTGATGGATTAAAAAGCTATTGGAATAAAACGCTTACAAACCTACTTCAATATTAATATATATATTTGTAATCTCAGGTGGTACACAGCCTCGTACATGTGTATATATGGAACTACACTCCTGTATAAGTGAATCACTATCGTGTTTTAGAGACTGATTTACTTTTGGCAGGAACCATATGGGATAGCCGAATGACTTGAGCGTCTGTCTGACATTTTGGTAGATCGTGGGATTCGAACCCATGAGTTCTAACCCTGGTCGAGTCAAACCAATGACTTAAAAATCAGGGATGAAAGTGGTCTCCGGGAAAAAAAAGCGGAAATGCTGATATTCTCCCATAGCATTGTCAGGGAATCGCTGAAAATTCCCGGAAGTCGGGCTGCATACAAATACGTTTGAAGCATCTGCACCACATATTAGTATACACTGATTTGTGCTGCAGGGTAAAACAATGTATTAGTATACACTTATAGTGCTGGGGTCTTTGAACAACGTATTAGTATACACTTATAGCTACATGAAAAATCCAGGAAATCCGCGAAACCACGGAGATCTTTCATCCCTGAAAAATGTATACCTGTCGCTTCCTAGCCTGGCGCTCGGAATTACTAGGATAGGGTAAGGACTCGTTGGCTTGGTGTCAGGATACTGTGACTGAGTGGGATATCAGGTCATGGTGGGTGGCCTGGTCTCCCAGTGGGGCAAGCGCTATTAAGTCGCCATAAGTGTGCACTGTCACAGATCGGTACCCGTCCTGATATGACCTTAAATGTTGCCAGGATGTAAAACTCCCAACAACCAACCAACCACCTTTTGCCAGGTGTAGTGGATGGCGTTGCGTTGCGCTCCTCCTCTGGCCTCATGCGGAGCTCCACAAGGATGAGGCTGAGATTGTTTTTGCGACCTTTGTTCCGCCTCCTGGTGCACTGTGCACGGCCTAGTCTGAGCCCTACCCTTACATCTCGCCAGCCTATTATATATACAGTAAAACCTCTCTAAATTGACCGACCATAGGACCGACTTTAAATGGTCCATTTAGGGAGGTGGTCGGGTTAGGGAAACTAGTCGTATTATCATTACAATGGTATTGTATGGACGATCGTTTGCGACTCACATAAAGCAATCAATATAGGGGAGTGGTCGATCTGTGGAGGTGGTCGGTTAGAAAGGTTTTACTATAAACATTATATATATATTACAACGCCAGTCGCCATTTTGTGACGTGTATGTAACAGCTTAGGCGTTACACTTGGACACTCGCAGCAGCTGGTGATGGTTTAACCCACTTACCATCGCCTCAGGCGACATTTAGTGTCAGCAGACGATGCTAACACCAGCGTTGAGAAAGGAGAGAGAAAGAGATTTGATTGGTTGGTTGTTGGAATTTTGCATTCTGGCAAAATCTAAGGTCTAATCAGGATGGGTACCGACTTGTAACAGTGCACACTCATGGTTGCTTTATAGTGCTGCCCCACTGGGAAATCATGCCGCCGGCAGCATGACCCGATATCCCACTCAGTCATATTACCATGACACTGAGCTAACCAGTCCTTGCCCTATCCTATTAATGCTGAGCGCCAAGCTAGGAAGCGACAAGTATCAATTTTAACTTCATTGGTTTGACTCGACCGGGAACCAAACTCCCGACCTTCCATACGCGAGGCCCGCGGCTCTGCCGATTCGGCCACAGCGCCCGGTCGCCACCAAAGAGGTCACTGTCCATATAGTACCGGGTCACAACGTTTTAGATCTTTTAACTACTGTACTGACCCCAGCTTCTGTTGCACAGGCGGAGTTTCACATTTCAACAAACCAATTCAAGTTGCATATTCTGGTTTTTTTTGTGGGATGTTTTTCTTAAAGCTGCATAGTCCGATGAAATATCAAATTTTCAAAAACAAACCAATTATCTAGATTTGATTTTACATATCTAACTTAGATACTGATGCACTTATTAAGCATTTGTTTCTGCGTAGAAGGCAATACTGAGTCAATTTAACAGAACCTGTTACTGCAAAAGTCTATAGTGTCAGAGTTTTGGCAAGCTTGCCAAAACTAATTTTCCATGTTTACACTCAAAATATCTCAAAAAGGTTTACCATTTAAAATAAAAGTAACTTTGAACTAATGTAAAGTAGATATTAGTGATCGATCTGATATATTTATCTCAGAAAAAATACAGAAATTCAAAACCATCGGACTATGCAACTTTAACCTGAAGCAGTGGCTGGATTGTGAGAGCGCAGACTTCCCGTGCGGAGGGTCTGGAATCCCAACAGAGTCAAACCAATAGATCTGACTCTGCAGCTTTAACACATCATTAAATCATATTACTTGGCACATTCAGATGAGTAATTGTTTATTTTTCAAATAGTAATCACTTATATTTAGTAGTCAGCGCCTCTTAAATCAGTGTGTGTACAAGAAAGTCACCGACAACAACTTTATAATTCAAACTAAATTAACCACAAGCCTGACTAAAGTAGGTCACATCCCTAAGGGGTCCTCCTACACTTATGACTGAACATAAATTTCATAACTTTCCATTACCATGAGTCGCCATTTTGAGGATTTAGTTTTGTTTTAAATCCTATTTAGTTGTCTAATTATAATTTATGTTGATTTCCAAGTGTCCAAATTTTCACAACCAAAACAATTATCTGGATTTAATTCTACATTATACATGTATTTAACTTAGATATTAGTGCATTTCTTAAACATTTGTTGCCAGATAAAACGGAATATTGGAGCAATTTACTAGAATCTGTTACTGCAGAAGCCTATCGTGTTACAGTTTTGGCAATCTTGCCAAATCTAATTTTGCATGTTTGGTCGTAATGCGAAGCGGTGGAGGGCTCCTCGGCACCCCCTCACAGAACACCCACTGACTCTGTACTCTGCCTGAACTTTATTAACTATTTTATCATGTACATTTCTTCACTGCTCCTCCTTACTGCTTTATTTCATTACTCCGCTCCTCACGAGCTTATGTACTTTACCAGATTATTCCTATTTACTTCTATTTGTCCTCTTGTTACTCTGTCTGACCTGTATGCTCTGTCTGAGGCGTAAATAAAAACGCCTTATTTCCACCCCCGCCTCCTCTCTTCCTTTTCGCGCATCATCCTTCAACTATCTCAAAACTTAAGACATTTAAAATAAAAGTTACTTCAAACTAAAGTATGGTAGATTATAACAATCAACCTAATAATCTCAGAAAATGACAGAAATTCAAAACCATGGGACTATGCAGCATTAATTTGGGGAATAAATATGTATGCAAAATAATATAATAGTACAGACAACTTAGCATTGGGTACATACAATGAAGAATGCTTCACCCCGTTGTCAATGTCATCCATGATTTTCCATCGCTTGATTTGATCATGGCATCCTCTGCCATATTCTTTTTCCCCATTTCTCGCAATCTACCACCTCCCTCCTTACTTTTCAAATACTTTCAAGGATAGAGAAAACTTGCTTACAATTTTCTAAACTTTCCAGGTTTTCCAGAAAGTATTTATAGGCACAGGTGCTGCAGTTATACCCCAGTCACATGAGGCCTGCGTTCGGTTATGATCGATCCACGAGCATTTTTGCAATTAAATTACGACTATCTTACGACTAATCGCCGAGTGCTCTGCGAGCGATCACCGACTGATCGCCGACCATTTCGGCTCTTTTTGGTCACAAGGAAGTTGTCGCTGCAGCACCAACAATCTCCTTGCGACCTCTGGCGTCTTCCACCGATCGCCGACTGATCTGCGACCATAGTAGCTGTACTCAAGTGTCACACGAGGCCTGCGTTCGCTTACGATCGATTCATGGGCATTTTGCAGTTAAATTACGACCATCTTACGACTAATCACTGAGCGATCGCCGGCTGACACGATGTGGCACGTGTACGATGACGCCACAATGTCGCCTGGTGCATCATTGTCGACATGGCGACACATTAAAATAGTTTGTAACAAATTGTTTCAATTTTGTCGCAAGGAGCTCACAGACTTTTGGTCGGCAAGTGATCGCAAGCGAACGCAGGCCGTCGTTTGACTGGGGCATTAATAAAGGTGAGTCCTAATGGTGATATTGCCTGTCAGTACAGAATCACATGACTCGGCGGTCACTATGCGGGTTAATGACTCCAGAACCCTTAATAACAGTTGACCTCCCCCCCCCCCCTCACACACACACTTCCCTGATGACTTGTCACTTAATTGCTAACGTTACTGAAGGGTATTGTGCTAATGACAACTCCAAGCGGGATCAATTTATGGATATATCGCTAAAAAATATAACGCAATGAAACAAAAACAAGTCACCTGCTTAAAACAACAACCGTCACATAGTTTAACTGCCGCTAATAACTCCAAGGAAGTGCAATTGTACATGTTGCAAGAACATGGGTAATTGAATACGCAGACCGACGTCTCACCAAATGGATACAAAGCATCAAGAACGCTATTTATAGATCAAACCAGACACTGGCCACAGCGCCTCCTAGCTTAAGAAGTTAACATTAACGCCGTCGCCGATTGGGCTGATTCACTTTAGTTTTGACTGCGGTTCGGTCATCATCTCTCTAAGCCTTGGGTTTTGAACCATCCCACCCACCCATACTGTTATATTGTGGGGTCAAGTTCTGTAGTCCTTGAAATCATTTGATTGAACTCTGATATGTAACAAAAATCAAGAAGACAATAAATAAATCCCAACTTAGAGTCAGTCGGTCTTGCTGTTCTTTCAATTAGGTTGTAATTTATTTATAGTCCCTAGAGTCAATAACTACATCATTAGGTCAAATGGATTAATCTCTGATTGAAATCTCACCCACCCACTCACTCAGTGCTGAGAGAATTAGATTCAAATCACCGTCAGTTAGATTAAATGGATTAAGCACTGGTGGGAATCTCACACATTCAATGTTTAGAATTAGATTCAAATCGCTCCCAGTTTCAATAAACATATATAGGTCAAGTGGATTAAGCACTGGTGGAAATCTCGGTTACTCAGTGTTTAGAATTAGATTCAAATCGCTCCCAGTTTCAATACATATTACTTAGATCAAGTGGAATAAAGTTGCATAGTCCGATGTTTTTGAGTTTTTGTCATTTTCTGAGATAAATATATTAGGTTGATCATTATAATCTATCTTACTTGAGTTTGAAGTAACTTGTATTTTTTTATGGCTAACTTTCGAGATATTTGAAGCACAAACGTACTAAATTAATTTGGGCAAATATGCCAAAACTCTGACACCATGGATTTCAGCGGTATCAGGTTCTATTAAATTGGTTCGATATCCCATTCTATCTGGTGACAAATGTCTGACAAGTGCACCAGTATCTAAATTAGATATGTATAATCAACTCTAGATCACTTTTTTGGTTTTGAAAATTTGATGTTTTCATCAGATTATGCAACTTTAAGCGCTGGTGGATTGTTTGTTTGTTGTTGTTTTATGTTCTAGCAACATCTAGGGTCATATCAGGACGGGGCAATGGTGGAAATCTCACATACTCAGTGTTTAGAATTAGATTCAAATCACTGTCTGTTTCAATATGTATTGGAAAAAGTTAATTCAAACATAGTACTATTAGTAGAAAACACATGTATTGATTATACTCATACTGTCAGAGTCATACTCTTAGACATGGCTTGACGACTCTTTCTATTTCCTAAAACAAGTATGCCCTATGTAAACATAGAAATATAGGCTACCAGGTGCGCGAGTAATGTGAAGCAATGCACCTAGTTCAAACACCTTACACTACAGTACATTTAGTTCAGAAGATTCCCTTAAAACAACAACAAAAAACAAGCATTTGCATCAGACATGTAAACAATGTGGGAATGCCAGACGGACAAAAAAAACTTGGGGGATAATAAAACGTAGTGTCTATACAGTTCTGAAATATACTTTTAAAGAAACCCAAAAAACATTAACATCAACGCGAAAGTGAGAAATTAATTAATTATGGTGCTGTCACATTACGAAGCTTCTCGCTGGCGCGTCGCCAACGCGCAAAATCACTTTTAATCGTCGGGACACGTCAAACTTTTCGGCATCAGCGCAACGTATTGGTAGCGTGCGGCCGACGTTGTGGTAACGTATATCGATGCGTGAGAAAAAAACGAAAAATGTTTGGCGCAACGTGTGGGAACAAGCCTCACGCACATGCGGCGTGTGCCTAGCATTCGCATTACGTTATTCCAGCGCGTCTAACGTATCTCGACGTGCCCCCATACGTCGCCATAACGTTGGCACCCACGCGTTGTCACACGTCGAAAGTTTTGTGCAAGCACAAAACCTCGCCGACCCCCTGACGCGCGCCACCGACCGTCGCCGTAGATCAATGTATACCAATGTGCCTACCACTTCCTGACGTAGCGACCAAAAATCACATACGTCCACGCACGTTGGCGAGAAGCGTCGTAATATGACAGCACCATTAGTACCAATCATCTACAATCGATAATTGTTGATAACAGTCCTGCAAGGGTTAATTCGAATATGAGATAAGAAGATTTATGACGATCAGTCTTTTTCTCAGTAATTAGAAACAGTGTGCAGAAGGCATAATGCTCCACAAACGGAGTGGTTTTTATTTTAATTTTATATTCCAAATATTTGTGTTCATTGTCTCCTAATGCTATTTGTATACTCAATACGTAGAAAGCAGCATACTGTGATTTAGGAGATGGCACACCCGATAACTGTGTTTATTCTATAAACACCACTGGAATTCGTTATTTCTATTTTATAAGGCATATATATCCCCAAGAAAATTCCTTCTGTGACAAATATTCTAGTATTTTTAATTCCTTTCCTTCAATAAACCCGTCAAGGCACATGTAAATAATAATAATAATAATAAAACAATAATATTAATAATAACAATAATGGGGTCTTTTCCCCAATAACCGGCTAGAGGATTGATATTAAAGTATGAAATAACTCTCAGTACTATTAAGCACAGTACAGTACAACCCCATTAAACCAAGCTTGGTTAAACCAAATGATCGGTTAATCCAAACTTTTTTCGGCGGCCCGGCAAAATACTACCATTTATCATATAAAAAAGTTGGTTAAACCAAAGTCGGTTAATCCAAAGTACCGGTTAATCCAATCAAAATTGTCGGCCCCAGGCCACTTCCGGTACAGTTAAACCAAACTTTCATGTGGTTTTAAGGTCATCTGAGACTTTTTTTTATATATGATAAATGGTAGTATTTTGACAGGTCGCCGAAAAAAGTTTGGATTAACCGATCGTTTGATTTAACCGAGGTTGGTTTAATGGGATTAAACTGTATATATATATACATAAAAAACAATACTCATAGTGTCCACATACATTGTACATTCATAATGCACCCCCGTTTTTGCCAAAGCCAAGTCAAGGTCAAAGCTCGGTTAAACCAATGATCAGTTAATCCAAACAAATTTCTAGGGTCCCTTCAAGTTTGGTTTAACGGGGTTATACTGTATCATCTTCATAGAATCAATGTGAGGAAGATAACTAACTACTTTCGTTATGACATGGTGCAATGAACTGTGGATTTGCAATGCCAAATAAGTACTGGAACAATTGAAGTTTGAACATGACAATTTGAACTATACTTATAAATCGCAGTACTCGTTGATTTGTATGGAACTATCAGTTATGCATTTCGCTTGTGTCGTTGTTTAATTCCTGGCTGTATTACATCTAAGGTGCCCCTCCCACCAAACTTTAATACTGGAATCAAACAATTAATACTGGAAACAAATCAATAACATGTTGACATGATACCTTTGTAATAGTCAAAGTACTTGTTTGTTCTTGGTTTGTTCTTGATAAGTTGCAAATATGCTGATTGACAGATCATGCCAAATGTTAAAACACTGAGGTGCTGCACTAGTCTATAGTCTATCTGACTATCATAATCTAGACTATGTAAAGAACTGAAGTTTCTGATAAGTTGAAGATGTTCTATTATTGACAAGATAAATAACACAGTGACAGTCAACTTGAATCTATCTGGAACTGAGTAATTTGTTCCAGTGATTTTACTGATAACTAACTAATAAGTAATATCTGCACTTCTGATACTAAGTAAGTTGTGTTGATTGGTTGACACGACCTATTCATTCACAGAATCACAACGTGAACGGAACTGCAAGTGCACTAAATAATGAGCAATACCACAAATTCCATCGTGCATATATGTGTGCATATGTTATTATGTATTCCCATCTTCGAAATAGCGAATGGTAGACAGGAAGTGTGAACACTTATTTGTGTCTCATTTTTGCTTGAGTGCAATTAAATAAGCAACACAAGGAATAATTAGTAGCATGTGGTGAAATAGGGGTCAAATTTCCCTGGATCATCAGCCCATGCTTTTTCTAATCTATTCTTGAATGAATTTATTGACTTGCCATCAATAACATTTTGTGGGAGACTGTTCCATATATTTATGATCCTGTTTGAGAAACTGTGTTGCCTTAACTTTGAAATGGCTCTGGGTTTTACTAGTTTGAGAGTATGGCCCCGACTGCATTCTCTTTTATTCAAGGTGAAAAACGTGTCCATATCTATTTTTATCAAAACCTTTCATAATTTTAAATACTTCAATTATGTCACTTCTTTCCCTTCTGTAGGAAAGGGTAGGAAGTTTCAATTCCCTCGTTCATGTCCACATAGGAATATATATATATGCAAGTGGAATTTGGCCACCTCTCATTGAACTACTATTAGTACTAAATAAACTTAGTCTTAGATCTATCATCTAACTTCTAAGTATTAATCGCGAGACGTGACTGGACTGGGGGACGCGCGATACACTTTGCAGTGTGAGTGTCCATGGCATGTGTAATACATATTTTAATAAACTAATTCAATATGAGAAAGTCATACACCTACCTGTAAGATGGTTGGGGGTTGATACGGTCTACATTCGAGAGAGACTTGTATTTACCACACAACTAAAGTACTATACTAACTATTACTAAAATCACTGGGCTTGAGCCATCACTCACTGAAGCTACTGCCCTGGCACTGGCCACTGCCACCGGCAGAGATAGAAGTGGGTCCACAATAACACGCAACATACTAACAAGTTCATGTTCTATACGTATGCCATTTTCGTCTCTTGTATGAATCAACTGAGAAGTCCCGTATTGTGTCTGAAACTGAATTAATCCCACAACTTACTAAGCCTGGTGGAAACAAGTGTTTAGCGCCTGTAGGCTGTACCCACCCTCGGCCTCTGTCAGTGTGACACTCAGTTACACTCACTCACTACGAGTCCCACTCACACTCAGTACTGACACAGGCCCTTGTTGTCGGGTTCCGTCCCAGGTCGTAGTAGCTGTTGCTTTTGGACGTTCCCTAAGCACCCGATCACAACCACAACTGGACATGCTATTAAACGGGTACAATAAGGTATCTTGGGTACACCTACCTAATCAATTCAGCGTCAGTAGTCCGTGGAATACTTATAATGCCGAGCGGAAAATCGGACACACCAAAACACACCCATCCATTTAGCATGCACTTCGGTCACGTGACTGACTGGAATTTCCATACGTCACTTTTTCGCCACCGGCGCCGCCATCTGGCGACTCAGCGGTAACCTAGTTAAATGATAGTGTGTCGGTTTTACGGTAGGTAGCGCCACCAGGTATGCAGGTATTGCAAGTATAGCAATATCTCAGGGAGTTTGACGACCCTGCCCTGCAGAGTTGTAAACCATTGCCTTGTGGTACAGGTTCTTGACAGAACTGAAGGCTAAGGGAGCAAACCCTAAACAGAAAACCATGTTATTGTGTCAGCATTAAGGGCGGTTGATGTATGGAACTCCCAACATCTCCCGACCAGCCACTGCAGGGACAAATTGGTTTGCGCCTGTCTTGACATGTTCTTGCCGGTGTGAAATCTATTTGCTCCCCGAGAGAGTGCCGCTGGTAACTTGCAAAAGCCAGCAGCACTTCAACACTTCTGCAGGCAGCTTTCATGAAATGCAAATCTGAAGCTGAGAGACATTAAGACCGACTCATGGACGCAACTCTCACAGCAGAGAGCTAAACGGAGAGCGGCAGTCATGTAATGAAAGCAGTCTTTGTCGCATCGTGACCGACAGCATGATGATGATGAGCACCACCAGCCAATTTGGTGGTTTTCAAGTTACTAGGTTGCAAATAGTACACGACTCAAGCTGGTTTGCTAGTTAATTCGTTGTTTAGTTGATTTGCTGTTGGCTGATTAATGAGGAATATCGTTGGCATAGAAGAAGGGCAATCCACTTAGGTTGGGTGATTGGTGATAGTTTAATGATGTGTCAGCAGCAAAGACCGTCTTCATGATGACATCTATGGAAAAGTTCATGTAAAAGTTGGGGGATCACATAATAACTTAACATGTTTTTGATACTCAATGCGATCATCACATTTTAAGCAGGAACAACAACAACATTAATAAACAATTATCACTAATAACATATCCTAGTGCACATACATATATCCTATATTTGTGTTAAGGTTGGGTTACCACATGCACACATTCACTCATTTTTCTATTCGATATTTCATTTTAAAAGACATAAGAAAAATGTTCGGGTAATTATCAGATATACTATTCCCATTTAGTGATTTGTTTACGCGCACCATATTGCTTACCTATCAGAGGCGTAGCTAGACCTTTAACGATGTGTACGCCTAATTTCGGCAGTGGGTTTAGGGGGCCGCTTAAACTTAAGCTGGCGGATTTTACACATTTTTAGACTTGAGTTTTCGACACTCTGGACTACTACATGCCTCCTCTCTCTCTCTCTCTCTTTATTATTTTTTAATTAATTCTTTTGTTGACAAAACGATGTGGACGTTTTGGCGTACGCATGTACACCAAGCTACGCCCCTGCCTATCATTCTCAATAAAACGATTGGTGTTAGTTAAATCGCACTTTTATTAACATGTTATACTTGATCTGCTGCCCAGCTGTCTGGTCCATCGGGCTAATTCACATTTAAGGGATACTACTTCTGTAGGTACTGGGTAACGCGCCCTTCCACACCATGTTCATCGTTGACATAGTCCTGACCCACATAACCAGCGATAAGAACACCTCAGGTAGAACAACATAGATAACACAACCTGACTGGCGACACCAAACAGTAGAAAGCAAAATCCAACATGGCGGGATTTAACGAGGCTTCAGACTATTGCAAAATCCTAGTTTTCCTATTAGGAGGCAACCTGTTCATCCATGTGGTGTCCTACGGTTCCCCATACTGGACGACGCGGATGGATGGCAACGCGGGGCTGTGGACAGGGTGCACGGATGGGCTGTGTTACGAACGCTGGAACCAGTGGGTTGCAGGTGAGTGAGACATTTTACACATGTGAGGTGATAACCATTAGTGTCCGCTAAACACCACCCCGAACGTGACAATTAGCAACAGGGTGGTCATTTGTATCCACACGTGCTGAATCTTTAACTACATCCACACCCATACCTAGATCTATATGATTATATTATGTATACATATGCATATTTGTGTATATATCCATGAGTGTGTGTATATGTATGTATGTATGTATATATATATATATATATATATATATATATATATATATATATATAGGTGTATATATTAAATATGTACTATTATCAGACATTCTCTACAACCATAAGCATAGGATTGCATGAATATCTCTGGCTGGTCCCCAATCATATATATAATATCATTAAGCACACACCATTCATATATATTTATATGTATATGTATAATTATATATATATATGTATATATATGTGTGTGTATATGTGTCGTTAATGATATAATATATATGATCACTTCTCCACAAATTCTATCAACAGAAATTTTGGAGGACTAAAATTAAATATATTATACCTATCACTTTTATTTTGTTCATCAAATACAGACAATACATTTGATGAATCTGGAATTGTTACAGCTTAAGTTCCAATGTTATGCCTGCGACAGTTATGGGACGCTAATGGTATCTATATCTTATGAGAAATACATACGTATGGCTTCACATTTTTGATTTACTTGGAGACAAGACTAATCAATTAAAAATTGTTTTTCATGGTTCACATTTTCAGAGGAGATTTATATAGGCCTATGTACTGATGTATGGTGACAGCATATCTATTGCTATAATACTCCACGAAGTGACATATTCTGGAAGGATATATATATATATATATATATATATATATATATATATATATATATATATGTATAACAAAACTGACACTGGGTATAGTTAAGGGATAGCTTCTGTTTTACTGAAGGCTATTGCCGAGTGTAACTTTACATAGCGTAATGTCCATTCACGAAATACATAATTAGCACGCATTGTGAAATTAGAATGGATTTCAGATAAATTTTACAAAACGCTCAGTTTTATGCGTCTTTGAACCGTTGCAGGGTGGATCAAGATGAGCCAGACGTGCATGACGCTAACCTTCATCACACTCACCTTCTCCACGACACTTGTTCTGCTGTACGTCTTCCAGAAGTCCTTTGATAAGGATAAACGCTGTGTTGCCATGTCACTCCTACTCATGGTTCTCTCAAGTAAGACATGGCTGATTAACTAAACTATTATCACATAATAACTGTCATTATCATTCACTTGTGACTTTTCTGTGTGACCAACCTTAGTGATTATTCAGACTTGCCACATTTCTTTGGATGGTAAATCTGTATTCTCTACCTAAACTCCTGTATGAATCTGTATCATATAATAATTCATATACATATGTCCCACATACTATAACAAACACGTGAATGCAATCACATCATTTTATTACTCAACCATTATATACAACAAACTACATTACATTCACATGCAACACTCATCACTTTGGCTGAACATACAATAAACAATTGTGCCACTATGCTGTACTGTTGTCGAATGCATACAAGGGAATAATGTGGTTACACATTTTTATTTCAATGAATTTAACTAAAACTCCCGATCAAAATGGACTATGGCCATATCACTAAAAATAACACCAACATCCGTATCGGATACGGGTAACCCATATAATGTGGCAGGTGTGGATTATTAGACTGTTCACCTGTATATCTGTAAACCCCCTGGCACCCGCACATACACACAGACATACACACACACCGTCCCGGATGGAATCTCACACCAGATGGCAGCACCATAAGTAGTGTCTCGAAGCTTACCCTGACATTATTACGACTGCAATGCTGGCAGGCTTGCATTTTGCCAAAAAGAAAACCTTTGTAGGAACTGCCACAATGATGTAATTCCTTGTACACACTCACTGCAAGCTTACCGATTACACATGAATCATCATATGCCATATCTTAGTAATAGTATAGTACTACTACTAGCAGTATTGTTGCTCTGATCGGAAAGAGTCAATCCTGCTTACAGATCTGGTCACATGGGTTTATTGTGTATTTCTTATATGAATATTATCCTTACATGACTTGTATCTTAAGAAAAGATCATGCATAGTATGGGATATCTGAGCTTAACCCCCGTAGCTCAATATTAGTCGGCCCAGTATCATTAGACTTAGATACAAGATTCACCCGTACTTGTAGTACACGAGTGGAGGACAACGTACTGTAAATATGGGCAAAAATAGCCTTAGTATGGAACAGGAACTAGAAACCGTGGCTCCAGTATCAAATGGCTACCCATATAGGCAGAGAGTTGGTGAAATGGGCGAGAATGCAAAAAGACAAGATGGCGGTGCTAGAACACCGTCAATTTCACTTTTAAATCTTATTAAACTAGATATTTTATTATATTTTTCAACTCAAAGGTAGCGGGGAAATAATAAGACATATGTACAGAATAATTGTTGCTTCTTAGATTGTGAAATTAGGCTCTCATTTCATTTCCCCGCATTTTCGACCGTTTTTATATAGGGCTGGTATTCACCCGTGTACTGTGAGTACCGGGTGAATCCTTTATGTACATTAGACTCTGAGAATTCCATGGTTATTATCAGTAATGTTGTGATATCACACAGGAAAGGGAAAGGAGCACCTACATAAGTCATAAGACATCCGAAAACCTTGAAATTTACAAAGCATTGCAGAATTTGCATTACTTTCAAAGTCTATGCTATGCCCTAGACTAAATCAATTTTTGTGTGTGTGGGACAACACGCGGTGGCCGAATCGGTAGAGCGCAGGCCTCGCGTGCGGGAGATCGGGAGTTTGATTCCCGGCCGAGTTAAATCAATTACTTATAAAATGATACTTGTCACTTCCTAGCCTGGCACTCAGCAGTAATAGGATAGGGCAAGGACTGGTTGGCTCAGTGTCAGGATAATGCTCCTGAGTGAGATATCGGGTCATGTGCCGTAAAATCCAACAACTAACCAACCTTCCGTGTGATTAATTTGGTTGCTTGACCTGTAATTTTCCAGGTGTCTTCACCTTCATGGCCGTGGTGACCTGGACTGGTGGTGAGCACCTCAGCTCGGGTGAGGCGCTCAACTGGGGCTACGTGCTCGCCTGGGTGTCATCTCTCTGCTCACTGGCCTCAGTCCCGCTGTTGTATAAGGAGATGACGTGAGTGTTAAAGAAAGCTAACATAGAGTAAAATTCTCCGATTATAAGGCAATATACAAGAGAGGGTTATGGTGCTGTCACATTATGATGCTTCTAGACAATGCGCGTTGACGTATGTGATTTTTTGGCGCAACGTCGGGATACGTCAGGAAGCGTTACGCACGTGTTAGGCGCGCGTTGGTATTCGTTGATGACGGCAACTGTCGATGAGGGTCGGCGGCGCGTGTCATCGCACGTTAACATTTTGTGATTGCACAAAACTTTCGACGTGCTCCGAAGCGCGGGTGCCAACTTTATGGCTACGTTAGGGGCGCGTCGAGGTACATTAGAGTCACTGGAATAACATTATGCGAACGGTAGGCAGGCACCGCGCATGAGTGAGGGTCATTCCCACACATTGCGCCAAACTGTTGCTTTTTGTTGTTTTATGTCCTATCAACATCTAAGGTCATATCAGGACGGCACGCCAAACTTTTACCACAACGTCGGCAACACACTACCAATACGTTGCGCTGACGCCGAAAAGTTTGACGTGTCTTGACGATTAAAAGTGATTTTGCGCGTTGGCTGCGTGCCGGCGAGAAGCGTCGTAATGTGACAGCACCATTATGGGAACTACAGGGACTCAGCAGGCAGAGGGTTAACACAGACAGATAAGGATATATCCAGCCAGCACACAAGCCAGTGTGTGTGGGTGGGGTTGTGGGGGGGGGGGCAGTCTCTCCCACCTCTATCTAGGGCTGTCAATACGGTATGTCTGGATCCCTACACCCAATGGGAGGACAACCAATCAGACACAGGCTCTCCTACACTCTCCAAGCATATATTGTTGTACTACTATATATTACCAAACTGATGATAATTAAAGGAATTGATTGATTGATTCTCTACTAAGATGCTATGTTGTCAGGTATGTGTGTTGTGTTCTGTGGGATTCACTAGCAGTGATAAGTGAGGTGATAACTATCTGCCTAGTGTAGGGGGAGTAACTATCCTTAACTTGTACTGATGGCATTCTAATGAGGGTTTACTAAATAATATCTATGAAATGCGGTCCAGTAACAATACTAATAATATGTGAAGCATGGTAATGTAATCATACCAAATTCAGAAACATAGGAAACTTGTCACTTCATATTGGCGACTACAACGAGCCCTGCTTACCTTAATTAGATACTTATTTAAGTTTATCAACAATTATATATTTGTAAAAAGTGCACTGATTTCAAACTAGTATTATTTCAATAGAGTCATTATTATATAACTTTCAACTATAATTAGGAAAACACAATTTGGCATGTTATTGCAATAATGCTGCTAACGTTAATCAATTATGTGCACAGTAGTCTCTGAGCACAGTGTTTATCCCAAAACAATACAATATACCTAATTTATTTGTACCATGCTAACAGGCTAATACAACTCCCATTCAATGGTTCTTAATCCATATTTTACTAATACTATATACATGTACTCATAAATAAGTAAAATTTGTAATGTTTTTTAAAAAACATTGAGTATTTCTAGTCATTTCAGATTAAAGTTATTATCAACACCACTGAAAACCTAAATATTTCTTATTATTACATTTGTTGATTAATTTAAATCGCGGACAGTTGGTCTTCCTAATTCCACAGCTCCTTGCCCTATCCTAGTAATGCTGAGCACCAGGCCAATTTATAGCAACAAGTACAATTCTTTTAATCATTATTTTGACTCGGTCAGGGTTTGAATCCTATGGATTCAAATCCCAAGCTTGCCAATTAGGAAGCGGGCGCTCAACCCATTCAGTCATCCCATTTGCCCATTTGATACTGCAGAATGTTTACATGCAACAACCAGACGGGATGGCCGAATGAGTTAGAGCGTTCGTCTCCCGTATTGGTAGATCATGGGATCGTGGGTTTGAATCCTGGTCGAGTCAAACCAATGACTTAAAAATTGATACTTGTGGCTTCCTAGCCAGACGCTCGGCATTACTAGGATAGGACAAGGAGCAGTGGAATGAGGGAGACCAGTCATCTGCGACTGAAATTTCCCCTGCTTAAACAACTAATGTACAAAAAACAACTCATCCCTCCAATTACCCAGAAAATCATAATTGCTATGCCCATATCTCAAACTTTACTAACCACATATTGTCACAATCTCCTCCTCCCCGCACCCACCGAACCCTTTCACACAGCTCCGAGAATTTCTTCGACAATGACATGCATCGCAAGGACTTGGAGGCGGCTGCAGCCAGTCGGCGTGAGAAGGAGGGGATGGACTTTAACTATGGCCCGTTTGGTGCTGGCCCGTCCCTGGGACAGCTTCCTTATACTCCCACCGGCACCCTGAACCCAGGCCTCAACTACTCACGAGACTTCAGTTGAGCAGTGCAGTAATTACAGTAATATGGCATGCAGTAAATTAAGTAGTGTCTGTCTTCAGTGACCTCCGTGATTGTCCAACACCTGCCGTGTGTAGACATTTTCTTTTCAATGTAGATACTGTAGTTCTCTCAAACTTTCTTTGTCTCATTTGGTTGTCTTTCTGATGACAAGACACCGGCCATGTGAGGACGATATTGCGCGACCTTACTATAAAAAGGTTCTATGTGACAAAATGGCACTTTCGAGATAATGAGGACTGAAGCAGTGTAACTGCGTGATAGCAAAGCAGATAGAACAATATTATCTTTAATATATCTCAGTGAAAAATACCAGTTGAAAAACAGTTTGGTAACTGCATGATAGATAGCCTTTTGTAGATATAACATTTTTACGTCCATAACACCAATTCAGTCACTTTCTCAGATAGAACCTTTTCGTAGTAAGGTCATGATTGGTCTAGATCAGTAGCGTACAGAGAGGACTGTCTTTAACTCATTTGGTTGTGTTTCTGATGACAGGACACTGACCATGTCAGGACAACATTGGTCTAGGTCAGTAACGTACAGAGAGGACTGTCTTTGTCTCATTTGATTGTCGTTCCAATGACAATACACCGGCCATGTCAGGACAACATTGGTCTAGATCACAATCGTCCAAAGAGGGGTGGCTGGGGGCAGAGGGTGCGACGGCCCCTGGCATCCATATCAGGGCGTATTTAAAATATCTTCCTTGCTCACATTCCTCAATACTAGACCATGTTCTTGAGTTTTAGGAGCATACAATCAAGGAATTGGCCACGGGCATCACAATTCTTTAGTAGGCCCTACTAGACCTTATTCTTTAGTTTTAAGGACATATCATTAATGAATTGGCCACGGCCATCACACTTCTTCAGTACTAGACCATACATACTTGAGTTTTGGGAGCATACAATCAAGGAATTAGCCACGGCCATCACACTTCCTCAGTACTAGACATTATTCTTGATTTTTAGGAGCATACAATCAAGTAATTAGCCAAGGGCATCACACTTACTCAGTACTAGACATTATTCTTGAGTTTTAGGAGCATACAATCAGGTAATTAGCCGCGAGCATCACACTTCCTCAGTACTAGACATTATTCTTTAGTTTTAGGAGCATACAATCAAGGAATTGGTCACAGGCATCACACTTCCTCAGTACTAGACATTATTCTTGAGGTTTAGGAGCATACAATCAAGGAATTGGCCATGGCCATCACACTTCCTCAGTACTAGACATTATTCTTGAGATTTAGGAGCATACAATCAAGTAATTAGCCACGGGCATCACACTTCGTCAGTACTAGACATTATTCTTTAGTTTTAGGAGCATACAATCAAGGAATTGGCCGCCAGCATCGCACTTCCTCAGTACTAGACATTATTCTTGAGGTTTAGGAGCATACAATCAAGGAATTGGCCGCGGGCATCACACTTCCTCAGTACTGGGCATTATTCTTGAGTTTTAGGAGCATACAATCAAAGGATTGGCCGCCGGCATCACAATTCCTCAGCACTAGACATTATTCTTGAGTTTTAAGGGCATATGATCAAGGAGTTAGCCCCTGGCATCACAAAGCCTCTGCACGCCACTGGTCTAGATGCAGAGTCATCTGTTGAAGATAAAGACTACTGCATGGAAAGTGGATCGGCATTGCTCCCCACTATTGATGTCAGTGTCAGTGAGATGAATGTGAGGTGTGAACAGCCAGGCCGACACCTACACACAGACCAAAGGTGGTCTCAGCATGTTCAATGTTCCGTAAAACCTCTCTAACCGACCACCTCCACAAATCGACCACTCCCCTATATCGATCGCTTTCTTTGGGTCCCAACAATACCACTGTAACCATATTCTAACTCCCTAAACCGACCACCTCCTTAAATGGATCACTTAAAGTCGGTCCCAATGTCGGTCGATTTAGAGAGGTTTTATTGTATATGCCAAGTGCTGTTACTTATGAAGCTTTGAATCGACCTAGGGTGGTGGTTTTGTAAGCTATGTCTTACCAAAAGAATCTGGCAGCGATTAAAGCTGCATAGTCCGATGGAAAACAAATCAAATTTTCAAAACCAAAACATTTATCAAAATTTGATTCTACATATCTAACTGAAATACTGGTGCACTTATTAAACATTTGTTGCCACATCGAAGGGGATACCAAGGCAATTTATTTAATAGGACCTGTTTCTGCAGAAACCTGTGGTATCAGAGTTTTGGTTGGCTGGCCAAAACTAATTTAGCATATTTGCACTTCAAAGATTTAAAAGATTAGTCATTTTTAATCCAAGTTACTTCATGCTAATGCAAAGGAGATTACGACGATCAACATAATATATTTATCTCAGAAAATTACAGAAACTCAAAAGCCATCGGACGAAGCAATGTTAACCTTATGGTACATTCCAGAGTATCCAGGGGGCGCCACTGATCCAGCTCTAGTCCGCCATGTCTTCCTAATAACTTATAACCATCGAGCTATGCAACGTTAAGCTCAAACATAGCAGGGTGGCACAACAGGCAATGGCTGTGCAGTGTTGTGATAGTGTGAGCATTTGCTGTGGTGTGATAATGTGATCAATATATAGATGACAGTGCAGTGTTGAACTCCTGTAATCACTATAAAGAAGACCTCAGTGTTGTATTAAGTCAGCACTATATTGAAGACTTTGCAATGTTATTCTAACGTCATCACTATATAGAAGACTGCAGTGTTGTATGAATGTCATTACTATATAGACTACTGTGTTGCATTAATGTCATCGCTATATAGACTCATGTATAATGCATCACTATAAGAGACTGCAGTGTTGATAGTCTCACTATTAGAAACTTGCAAGTTATCAAGCCATCCCTATATACAAGACTGCAGTGTTGTACTAATGTCATCATTATATAGAAGACTGCAGTGTTGTACTAATGTCATCACTATATATAGAAGAATGCAGCATTGTACTAATGTCATCACTATATATACAAGAATGCAGTGCTGTACTAATGTCATCACTATATAGAAGACTGCAGTGTTGTACTAATGTCATCACTATATAGAGAAGACTCCAGTGTTGTACTAATGTTATCACTATGTAGAGAAGACTGCAATGTTGTACTAATGTCATCACTATTTAGAGAAGACTGCAATGTTGTACTAATGTCATCACTATATATAGAAGACTGCAGTGTTTCACTAATGTCATCACTATATATACAAGACTGTAGTGTTGTACTAATGTCATCACTATATAGAATACTGCAGTGTTTCACTAATGTCATCACTATATATACAAGACTGCAGTGTTGTACTAATGTCATCACTATATAGAATACTGCAGTGTTGTACTAATGTCATCACTATGTAGAGAAGACTGCAATGTTGTACTAATGTCTTCACTATATACAAGACTGCAGTGTTGTACTAATGTCATCACTATGTAGAGAAGACTGCAATGTTGTACTAATGTCAGCACTATATATAGAAGACTGCAGTGTTGTACTAATGCCATCACTATGTAGAGAAGACTGCAATGTTGTACTAATGTCATCACTATGTAGAGAAGACTGCAGTGTTGTACTAATGTCATCACTATGTAGAGAAGACTGCAATGTTGTACTATTGTCATCACTATATAGAAGACTGCAGTGTTGTACTAATGTCATCACTATATAGAACACAGTGTTGTACTAATGTCATCACTATATAGAAGACTGCAGTGATGTACTAATGTCATCACTATATAGAAGACTGCAGTGTTGTACTAATGTCATCACTATGTAGAAGAACATGCAGTGTCTTACTAACATGATCATTATATAATACCGCAACAGTGGAAAATAGTCTTCAACCTTCTTTCAAATAGAAATTTATTTTTGATTAAAATAGAAATTTATTGGCATTTCAACCGGCTTTAAAGTTGCATGGTCCGATGGTTTTGAATGTCTACCACTTTTCTGAGATAAATATATTCAATTGATTGGGATAGCCTCCTTTACTTTGGTTTGAAGTAACTTTTATTTTAAATGGCTAAGTTTTGAGATATTTGAAGTGCAAATATGTTAAATTAATTTGGGCAAACTTGCCAAAGCTCTGACACCATAGACTTCAGCAGTAACAGGTTATATTTAATTGCCTCTGGATTCTCCTTTATGTGGCAACACATGTTTAATAAGTGTGTCATTATCTAAGTTAGATATGTAGAATCAATTTTAGATAATTGCTTTGGTTTTGAAAATTTGATGCTTCATCAGACTATGCATCTTTAAGTAAAGTGCTTAAATTATATATATATATATAAGTATATATATATCGACAAATATACATCCTTCTTACCATTAATCTAAAGTTATATACTTAATTAATTTAGAACCTGAAGACAGTTAGGGATATGCAAAGCATATTTTGAAATTGAATACACCTTCGCTGGTGAATCCCTCTAGTAATGCAATGGCGAATTCTAAGTAATATTATGTTTAAAGAAAATTAAGCCAGGCTCTACTTTATGCACACTCATCCGATAATTATATTTAATTTTTTAAATTATTTGATCACAGGATAAAAATTGCAAATGTTTGTTATTATGTGAGGTCCATGAGTCTGGCAGCCAGAAAACCCTTTAAACATATTATCTTTGGGAACCTTCAGGGAATTTTTATGGCCACCAGACACGAGGGAAGAACCTAAGGGACAAGTCGTGATGTTTTACTATTGCAGTAGTCAAATTAGGGAAATCAAAGGAGCGAATGCTTGTAACTTGCAGTAAAGTAACCTGGAATAAACTGTCTTAGATAATTTTTCATGGTTTTATTTGTTCAATCTTTAAATATTACTTTTAATATTATATTTCACATATCGAAGCCTTCCAGTAACCAATTCATTTGTGTATGTATAAATATGTATCCATATATACATCTATGCATATATTATTATTTGTTTATATATATATTCATAAGTGTAGATATATGCATATAGATCTTCATATAATATGTGTGGATGTAAATAGGCCTATATATATAGATGTATATAAATTGCAGCTGCTTCTTAAAAATATATATTTAGATATGCATATATATACATGTATCTATATATGCATGTATGGTTATATGTATTCATATGCATAGGTGTGCATATTTGCACAACTGTATATATATATATATATATATATATATATATATATGCATAAGTGTATATATGTAAATAATGCATTATTATCAGACATTCCCTACAAAAAAAAACATAGGTGTGCACGAATATCTCTGGTTGGTCCCCAATCAGGCTCAACCGACTTTATTGACTAAGAGCTGACAAAGAGCTCATATCCAACTGAATAGTTGTTACAATGTTGACTAGGCCGCACCATCACTTAATCATTGAACCCAACGCCTTCATGTGCAGACTCCATTAAAATTAATATACATATAATACAATATGCCATATATATACACACACAGCTAGGTACAGACATATTTATGTGACAGCTCCAATTGTTCCAACATTCCAGTCTGACAAAACTCCAAAATCTGCCGCAGGGGGGAAAGCAATATGAATTGGACTATGCCTGGTTAAGTCAAGGAATATATTAAACAGAAGCATATGCCCTGGAATAACATGGGCTCCTAGAGAATATAAAGAAAAAAGGGACACACTGTTAATCTTTGTATTTATTCAAGACCTTCCCCATACCGACTCCTCCCATGTCAGTTATGCCGAGTACGAGCCCTTGTGTGCACATCCGCTAAGACTGTGTTCATTTGTTGTTGTTTTTGTAACCCCCCCCCCCCCCACACACACACCAGAACCAGTGGCATAGCTAGAGGGGGAGCCGGGAAGCAACCACTCCCCCTGAACACATTCTTCAAATGTGGCGCCTTTTCAACAATTTTTTAACTCTTTAGTTACTTTGTACGAAAAAAAGTAATATCTTCCTTATGTTTTTATTTTAAATATAATAATAACAATTATGTATTTCCCTTAAGACTGCATCTTCCTTACACAAAATAAAAATGTGTAATACATTAACAATTATTTAGTATGCATTATGGCATCTATTTTAAAGTGTTCTGAACCAGTAACTATAGAATCTAGCTTCGCCCCTCCCGAAGACGACTCCGCCCATTTAAACACACATCCAACACTTCTTGATTCTCATAAAACAACCTCCCAAAGCAATACACATCCTATCTCACAACCCAGGCCCTCAGCATGAAATCATCCCAAATCTCCACACGACATGTGGATGTGGAAACCAACAAGCTATTTCGGCTGCCAGATGCTTCGAGGGAAGGAACACACCCATGGTATAATTCAACCAACGCAAGACAAGTACAGTATAAAGTGGCATTTATTCTTACTATTTCGTTGTTACATTTAAGCCATGAGATGTTTGATTTATTAAGATTTCGAGGATTTCAGGCACGTAGCCCTATGAATGTCACTTGTAGTTTGGGTGGGAGGGACGGCAAATCCAAAGGAGAGAACACGTCCTGTCGATCGAAATACTCTGGTCGAAGTGTCTATAATGAAACTGGGTCGCATCTTGTTATGCCAATTTACAGCAGATGGCGCCACAGTCAGAGCATTATTAATCAGAAAGACTTTATAGATGGCGCCAGTAGTCGCCTCCATATTAAGTATGTACTTTTACTTGCGGGTTAAATTACCCATGTTGAAATCAACATTGACAATTCAACCAACACAAGACAAGTACAGTATAAAGTGGCATTTATTCTTACTATTTCGTTGTTACATTTAAGCCATGAGATGTTTGATTTATTAAGATTTCGAGGATTTCAGGCACGTAGCCAAAAAGATAGCTCAAGTGCCTGGAAGCTGAGACTGGATGTTGTATGTTGAGACATCAGCAGAGGTCCAGTGACCATTGTCTTACATCCTGCCTCAATGACCCTTGTAGGCAGAACTATGGAGAGTTGAACGCATAGTGTATAGCGTTAAGCACCGGGTGCTAAGTGGCCCGCCACGGACAGGGCTAGTCTTATGATTGAAAGCACTGGGTGCTAAGTGGCCCACCATGGACAGGGCTAGTCTCATGATTGAAAGCACCGGGTGCTAGGTGGCCCGCCACGGACAGGGCTAGTCTTATGATCGAAAGCACCGTGTGCTGGGAGGCCCGCCACGGACAGGGGCAATGTCATGATTGAAATTAATCCACGAATATGTGAGTGGTAGCCACATGAGTCAAGGAGACCGGCCGTCGTGCCAAGGTGGTGTCCCGGACACGTAATAGCCCCCACGCAGGTGCTGCGCAGAAGGCAACCAGAATTGCTGGAATGCGATGTCTCTAGGAGACGGTGAGTTGATTGGTGTCTGGATGACGACACGGACATTGATGCCCAGGAGTGTTAGCCTCAGATCCTCGCGCGACTAAGTGACCAGGAAGGCCACCGGATGTCGTTAACAGATTGCTCTGCAGTACCTTATTGTCCATGTACAGCCGGGAGGCCTGCCGCTATGGGGTGTCGGAGGCACTGGTGTGGTATTTGGATAACCTGGGAAGAGAGGCAAAAATAAGCAGTCAAATCCCAGGTTATAATGTGTGGTTGTGAGCGACGGTGGTTTGTGGTTGGGCCCATACACCTTGCAATGTATGGGAGCCACCCGACCTTTGGCGAGGTCCTCCTGTGGTGGATGATGTGTGCTTTGAGTTACAACTCCTCGATGATATGTTGGAGTTAATATAGTATTGTCACTGCGAATGAGGCTACAGTGCGTGCCCACCGGAGACTGCACCTCAGATGGCCCGAGCATGGCACCAAGGAAGAGTGAGCCTATTGTTGAAAGTCATAACGTACCCTTGTCTGAAGGAATTATTTGTAGCTATGGCTAGTCGCCCGTTGGCGACTGAGTAGTACCAGCCAAGCACGATGATGATATGTTGGAGTTAAGATGTTATTGTCACTAGAATGAGACTAGAGTGCGTGCCCACAGAGACTGCACCTCAGATGGCCCGAGCGTGGCACCATCCGTTGCAACATTTAATTAGGCAATTTGGGACCTATCCGTGATTGCCTAGTGTGGTGCACCTTTGGTTGTAAGAGGAGGGCCATGGTGATAAGGCTTCGTGTCTATTTTAGCGGTGACTAGGGTGGATAGCCGGGGCAACTGGCCATCCCTGTCGTGATAGATGAGGATGGTGTCATGTCCGCCTCATGTGGCATGGCAAAGTACCCAGGCCATGTTAATCCGACGTCCGTAGCATCGAAGTTGTGAGACCGTCCGTATGGTTGTAAACGGCGATGTAAAGCCCGTCTGGCGAGGTCATAAGGCACCCCTGCGTGAGTGATGTCATAGACGGATGAAGAATGCTTCGCGGCTTCATGTCAGTAACCAGATCCCATGTACTGCCCAACCTCAAGGTCGTGGTGATGTCAGCAGTCCGTGAGACTTTGCGTCTAGACAATGTCTAGACAGTCGCTATCACATCTGCCAGACAGATCTGGGTATAGTTCACATGCACTCTGCGTACTGATAACTTTTCTCTTGCGAGTACAAAATCTGGATATGAACATCATCTGTAGATGAAATTAGGTTCCGTGTAGGAGGTTGTTATACTCGTGACTTTAATGTGGCTATGTATACTTAAGCCTGTGTCACTTGGTTCTACGAGTACGCTGGAGCTAAGATGTTACTTGTCACTAGAATTGAGACTACAGTGCATGCCCACGGAGACTGCACCTCAGATGGCCCGAACGTGGCACCATCCGTTTCAACAGCGCGAAACTGTCTGGCGGGAACCTGTCCTACTGATGGTCAGAACGTAGTCTCGTATGAGTGGCATTGTTTATGAGTACGAGCAGATATCTGTTGGTGAAAGTCAATTGAGAGTGTTATTGTTATGACATAACCCTCTTGCACATGTTGGCTGAAGGCTTTTGTGTTGTTATATATGTGTGCTTTATGTGGCAGTGTCGTAATGATATTGGTGAATTTCAATTTAGAGTGTTACATCCGTTTCTACAAAGTCGCCAGACACGTGAATCCGACGTCCGTAATGTCGAAGTTTTATCCGTGCACTGGTCGTGTTGTAGTGTCTCGGTACATATAAAACAAATCACAAGAATAACAGCGATTCCGACATCCGTAGCTCGTTTTTCCTGTGACTGTGCGTTGATTTTGTTGTCGCATATCACGGCTTCCACAATTCCTTGTTCAACGAACACGATAGTTATTTTTTCGCTAGATTTATCGGGATAGGGCTGACCTTGTCCTACCCTAGGTTTAAGGAGTTTCACGGGAACCAGGTCCGTGATGACTGGCGTCACAATGAACCAGCAGTTAAATGAGCCGACAGTGAAATAGTCTTGTGTCGTACCAAAACCTCCCCCAAGATGATCGAGCAAGGTGTCATGGCCGCTTCCACGTGGCGTGACGTCAGCATTCATATCCACGGCGTAGTAGACCCGAAAAATGACAGTCGGCATTCTTGAAGCCAATGGATCCAAGCAATCGATCCTGTCACTGACATCGACCATCCGTTTGTATAGGGTAGCCAGACCACGGTTAATCCAACGTCCGTAGTTCCATCCCCGCATCCGTGCATTAATGTTGTCGTCTTTCCAGGGCTCGTGCCGGTCCTTTGTTCAACCAACACGAGCAGTTATTTTCTGGTAGAAAAATCGGGATAGCCACTGACTTCGACCCACCTTGTGCTTAAGGAGCTAATCCTCCTCATTCCGGAGTTTCTTCTCTCGATCTTTAAATCGTGTATGCTTATCGACCGTCATCTTGTCGACTTGAATCCAAATCCAAAGGAGAGAACACGTCCTGTCGATCGAAATACTCTGGTCGAAGTGTCTATAATGAAACTGGGTCGCATCTTGTTATGCCAATTTACAGCAGATGGCGCCACAGTCAGAGCATTATTAATCAGAAAGACTTTATAGATGGCGCCAGTAGTCGCCTCCATATTAAGTATGTACTTTTACTTGCGGGTTAAATTACCCATGTTGAAATCAACATTGACAATGTCACTCTTCTCTCTATGATAACAGAATATGGAAAGATACACAATGGTTTCCCTCAAGCAAATAGGACAGGTTCACTGTTATCCCATAGCTTTAAACTTGCCACTGAACCACACAACCTAATGGGAAGGGTGATTTCAAATGGGCCTCAGCCTTCGGCTTTGTCCCATTTGAAACGACCCTGTCCACCCATCATCATCATCATCATGCTGTCGGTCGCGATGCGACAAAGACTGCTTTCATTACTTGACTGCCGCTCTCCATTTAGCTCTCTGCTGTGAGAGTGATGTCCATGAGTCAGTCTTAATGTCTCTCAGCTTCAGGTTTCTCTTGATAGTATCCTTGAACCGGAGACGAGGGCGCCCTCTCTTTCTGTAACCAGAAGACAGTTGAGAATAGAGGATCTGCTTTGGTAGCCTGTCTGATGACATCCTCATGAGGTGTCCAGTCCACCGAGATTCTTTTTGATCAAAAGATCTTCCATAGAGGGAAGCCCCGTCTGTTCGAATATTTTCTTATTTGTCACTTTGTCCTTCCAGGTTAGCCTCATGATTGAATGCAGATGTCGCATCATGAGGGCATGCAGCTTTTTCACCTGTCGTCTGTACACTGTCCAGGCCTCGGCTCCATATAGTATGGTGGATAGCATGATTGCGTGGTAGATCTTGCCTTTGACCCTCATGGACACATGGTGGTTGTTCCAGAGTCTCTGGCGTAGTCGGCCGAAAGATGCGCTAGCCTTGGCCATCCTCCTCTGTATTTCAGCATCAATGCATCCATCACTTGATATAGTGCTTCCGAGGTAGGTGAATTCCGGAACAGAGTTCAGCTTGTTTCCGTCAACCATGATATCCTCCTTTCGGGTTCTTGTAGAGTTGGATTGGTACAGCACCTCCATCTTCTTGATGCTAATCTTCAGGCCAAACTTCTTTGAAGCATCGGAGAAAGCGTCCACTATTTTCTGGATCTCTTCAGCAGAGTGGGCAACCAGTGCACTGTCATCTGCGAATAGCAGCTCTCTCACCAGTATCCGAGTAGTCTTGGTCTTCCCTCTGAAGTGTGTGACATTGAATAGGTCAGCGCTCTGTCTGGACTGTATATAGATGCCATCCCCCATGTCTCTGAAAGCCTCATCGAGCATTGCTGATAGGAAGATGGCGAAGAGCGTGGGGGCCAGTACACAACCTTGCTTGACCCCATTGGGAACCCCAAACGATTCCGAGACTTCCCCTCCAACACTAACGTTTGCCATCATTCCTGTCCACCCACTTGCACCATTATGTATGCCTATATGTGTGTATAACATCATGTTCTCCATTATAGTAAGATGCTACCTTCATACCGCATACCCGTCAAATACTACTTTTTGACCGTAAAGACTATGGTTTTACATGTAAAATTACAACTACAGCTGTAGGTGAGAAACTTTTATAATAATTATTATGGATTGTTTATTTCTTACCACTGACACAATATGAATGTAACTATATGTTTATTTTTTTTTACAAATATACATATAAATATACAGTGGTATTGTTGGGACCCAAATAAAACGATCGATATAGGAGAGTAGTTGATCTGTGGAGGTGGTCGGTTAGGGAGGTTTTACTGTATATGCATACCTGTCAAGTACTACGTTTTGGCCGTAAAGACTACGGTTGTCACAATCTTAGACTACTGTTTTCATTCTTGGGGGTTGACACCTATGATACCACCCCTTCAACGTGACATACTTTATGCGTTTTCTCTAAGCAACGAATTCCAGATTGGGCCTTTCTGATTGTTCACGATGTCTGTGGCCGATTAATCAAGGCAGTATATTTCTACAACGGGTTTGCTGTAAGTGTAAGCAGGTAAGTGTAACCATCAATTTGAGAATCCAAGTAATATGGTATCCTGTCCACCTTCCCCGCCACACACCAAGTGGATAGCCACACACTATATTTTTTGTGTGTTAATTTTTGTTTGTTTAGCGACGCCTCTAGAGCACATTGATTTTCATATCATCTGCTATTGGACATCAAACATAGGGTCATTCTGACATATTTCTTTAGAGGAAACCCGCTGCCACCACATAGGGTACTATTTCCGATAAGCAGCAAGGGGTGTTTTATATGCACTTCCCCACAGACAGTACAGTACATACCACAGCCATTGATGAACCATTTGTGGACCACTGGTTGGCCACACACTACAGGGCGACACCTTATGTTTCTCAGGGCGTCCTGGCATTTGAAGTATGTATAAAGTAGTTACTGGATGCGGTCGCCTAATCGGTAGTGCGAAGGCCTCCTGTGCGGTAGGTCTGGAGTTCAATTCCCAATCGAGTCAAACCAATGACATACACAATTTATACTTGTTGCTTCCTAGCCAGATGCTCGGCATTATTAGGATAGGGCAATGACTGGTTGGCTCAGTGTCAGGATAATGTGACTGAGTGGGATATCAGGTCATGTTGCTGGCAGCCTGGTCTCCCAGTGGGACGGTAGTAAAAAGTCATCATGAGTGTGCACTACCGCAAGTCGGTACCTGTTCTGATATGAGCGTAGATGTTACCAGGACGTATAACTCCAACAACCAGCCAACCTAGATCAGTAGCAGTATAGCTGGCAGGACGATACAGTGTGTGTGTGTTCATGAACAAATTGAAAGAGGGGTGGAGTGGGGGTCGCCATGGCCTCACAATTGTCTCCTCCTATCACCGGAAGGCAATTGGCAGACACGGGATCAACCTACCTGCTGAGCCTGCTGAGCCTGCTGAGCCGGCTGATTAGTCGAGAAAAGGGCGAGCTGAAATAGGCCAACTTGGCCAACTTGGCCAACTTGGCCAATTTGGCCATCTTGCACCTGAAGTACAGAGCGCTTTCACATTCGTTTTGTTATGGGGATTTACGTCTTAGATACATATAAGGTCATAGCAGGACGGGTACTGACTTAATTGTCACAGTACACACTTATGGCGGGTTTATAGTGCTGCCCCACCTGGAGACCACGCCGCCAGCACCATGACCCGATATCCCAGTCAGTCCTGATACTGAGCCAACAGTGGTGTAGTGCTTTTGGAACGAATGGGAACGGCGCTCTCTTACTTTGTTTGGGAGGGGGAACGGAGTTCCCTCACTATTTCAAATTAAACCAAACCTGCGTTCCCCACGTCTCTCTTTCTCTCTCTTTCTCCATCTTTCACTTTCTCTCTCCCTTTCTCTCTCTCTTTCTCTCTTTCTCTCTCTTTCTATCTCTTTCTCTCTCTTTCTTTCTCCTTTTCTCTCTCACTCTCTTTCTCTCTCTCTTTCTCCCTCTCTCTCACTCTCTCTCTCTTTTAGCACTACACCACTGTGAACTAACCAGTCCTTGCCATATCCTAGTAATAGCGAGCACCAGGCTAGGTAGATAAAGGATTCACCTGGTACTCGCAGTACACGGGTGAATACCAACCCTATATAAATACGGTCGAAAAAGTGGGTTAATGAATTGAGAGCCTAATTTCACAATCTAAGACGCAACAATTATTCTTTACATATGTCTTATTGATAGCCCGCTACCTTTGAGTTGAAAAATATAATATAATATCTAGTTTAATAAGATTTTAAAGTGAAATCGACGGCGTTCTGTGGCCGCCATCTTGTCTTTTTGCATTCTCTCCCATTTCACCAACTCTGTGCCGATATAAGTAACCATTTGACACTGGAGGCAGGCATTCTACTTGCTGTTCCATACTAAAACTATTTTCGCGCGTATTTACAGTACGTTGTCGTTCACCCGTGTACTACAAGTACCGGGTGAATCTTTTATCTACAGGCTAGGTAGTGGTATATATCAATATTGTAAGTCATTTGTTTGACTCGGCCAGGATATGAGCTCCCAACCTTCCGCACATGAATGAAGCCAGCGCTCTAATCGATTCGGTGTCACCGTGCCCAGGTGGTGCAGTTGGCTGCTTTGTGTCAAATAACGGGGACATTTAATATTGCCTGTTTCAAACTAGATAAAAGATTCACCCGGTACTTGTAGTACACGGGTGAAGACCAGCCTTATATAAATACGGCCGAAAATAGCGTTAGTATGGAACAAGAAGTAGAATTCCTGGCACCAGTGTCAAATGGTTACTTATATCAGCACAGAGTTGGTGAAATGGGAGAGAATGCAAAAAGACAAGATGCCGGCCAGAGAATGCCGTCGATTTCACTTTTAAATTGCATTAAAGTATATGTTTTATTATATTTTCCAACTCAAAAGTAGCGGGTAAACATGAAGATATATACAAAGAATAAATGTTGCTTCTTAGATTGTGAAATTAGACTCTCATAAAGACTCAGTTCATTAGCCCGATTTTTCGACCATTTTTATATAAGGCTAGTCTTCACCCATGTACTGGAAGTACGGGGTGATCTTTTATCTAGTTTCAAACATGTTCCTGTTTAATGCGTTTAATACACGGCTCTCCCGTTAGTACTTTCAGGGGTTGACAGCCAGCGCATAACAGTTGCCAGAGGCCTACTAAATCGGCCATGGCTAAGTAAAAGAAGATCAGCTCATAGCAAGACTGTCAATAGACCCATTTCAATGTTTATAAACATTGTGCATGCACGCGCAGCTTGGCGGCAGAACGAATGCACACTGCCATTGAGTTTGGTGGTACGCGCACTGCAAAACGTTTATTTATTCAAAATTAATAGAAATGCAGAACCCTAACCTTATGAATTTAATATAATCTGTTCGTTGAATATGTTTTCTATATGTGTTCCAATCGGTTTGTTTCTAGGTGGTGTGGTTTTAGAGATATTTAACTTTTTCTGTATGAAGATTGCTCACGGCCATTGACAATGCATTGAGTTTGCCAGTATGCGCAGTGCTATTTTATTCAAAATTAATAGAAATGCAGAACCCTAACCTTATAAATTTAATATAATCCATTCGTTGAATAAGTTTTTTATATGTGTGGCAGGCAGTTTGTTTCTAGGTGGTGTGGTTTTAGAGATATTTCACTTTTTCTGTATGAAGATAATTCAAGATTCCTCACGGCCATTGACAATGCATTGAGTTTGCTGGTACGCGCAGTGCAAAACGTCTATTTTATTCACAATTAATAGAAATGCAGAACCCTAACCTTATAAGTTTAAGATAATCTATTCGTTGAATATGTTTTCTATATGTGTTCCAAGCGGTTTGTTTCTAGGTGGTGTGGTTTTAGAGATATTTCACTTTTTCTCTATGAAGATTGCTCATAACCATTGAGTTTGCAGTGTGACAGTGTGTCGTCCTGCACCCAAAAGGTGCATGCACCCACCTAGATACCTATGCTGACGTCATATGAAATAGGTCTATATAAGGAAACTATTGTTTGTTTGTTTGGGTTTCAAGTTGTGGCTACATCTAAAGTCATATCAGGATGGATGCCGACTTGTGACCGTGTGCAGTCATGGTGACTTTATAGTGCTGCCCACTGGGAAATCAGGTCACTAGCACCATGCCCTTATTTCCCACTCAATCATATTATCCTGATATCGTGCAAACCAGTCCTTGCCCTATCCTAGTAATGCCGAGCACCAAGTATCAATTTAGTAAGTTATTGGTTTGGCTCGGCTGGGATTCAAACTCCCAACCTCCCGCACCGAAAGCCTGCGCTCTTACGGATTCAGCCACCGCGTCCTGTAAGAACGAAAAGATGCTGGGCGAATTAACTGCCTGCTATTTGCCTGTTTAGCAGCACTATAAAGTCGCCATGAGTGGGCACTGTCACAAGTTGGTATTCGACATAAAGCCACAACCAACATACTAATAATCTGATGTGTGCTTAAAGTTGCATAGTCCGATGGTTTTGAATTTCAGTTTTTTTTTTCTGAGATAAATGTATTAGATCGATCACTAGTATCTACTTTACATTAGTTCAAAATTACTTTTATTTTAAATGATAAACTTTTGAGATATTTTGAGTGCAAACATGGAAAATTAGTTTTAGCAAGCCTGCCAAAACTCTGACACCATAGACTTCTGCAGTAACAGGTTCTGTTAAATTGACTCAATATTGCCTTCTACGCAGAAACAAATACTTAATATCATCATACTTAATGCATCAGTATCTAAGTTAGATATGTCAAATCAAATATAGATAATTGGTTTGGTTTTGAAAATTTGATATTTCATCGGACTATGCAGCTTTAAGATAACTGGTGCGCATCAATTTTGTAATATTATTTCATCAATTGTAATTTGTATGAACTTTACCACTATATGCCACAATACATTTGCACATAGATAAACACCAACATGGAATGCTGTTTATACCATACAACTAGGTTACCATTTAAAGTTGCACAATGCGTTAGTTTTTAATTGATCGTATTATTTTAGTTAAACATATTAGTTTGCAAATTCTGGTTTAGTTTGGAGTAAGCTTTTTGATAATTGTCAATTTTTGGAAATGTCTGAAGCAAAAGCATGAACAATAGTTTGTGTGTGCACACCAGTTGAAGTCAAAGGGAATGCGCCACCACCACGTTAACTAGGCCATGTTGTCACGTGCCAAAAACCAGCCAGTTTTGACATATTGATACTTTCATTGGACTATGCAGCTTTAATAAACTAATGTACAAAACAACATATAATAAAATATAATTTGGATAATTCTGGTTTTGAAAAAAATCCCCTGTGCATCTTAAATAAATCAACATAACCCGTCACATAACCCGTCACTGTCTGCCATTACCGCATGGCGATATTCTTGTTTTGTGTGAATAAGGATTGCTTCACTTGAGTGAATTATATACAGTGATACATATATGTAACAACTATTTATTCCTAGGATTCTAAGCCCAGTATAATTGAAATGACAAGAATGTGAACTCAAGAATGTAAATATTTCGGTGAATTCACCTCATCGAATATTTAGGGAATGCCTTTGCCAAACTATATCACCCAATGACATAAAACGCCTTGAGGCCAAAATCTCCTGAGTTGTGAGGGACTCACGTTAGAGGGCGCCACGGATTCCGACACGCCACATTACACCGTTGACGTCACAGGTCACAACCGCAGGGGGAATCTTTATATATACATATATATATATATGTATATATATACACATTGTATATATATATATATATATATATATATAAAGATTCCCCCTGCGGTTGTGACCTGTGACGTCAACGGTGAGTGTAGGGGGTATATATATATATATATATATATATAAATATATATATATATATATATATATACCCCCTACACTCACCCACAGCTGTTCGGGCGTGGTGGCCGAATCGGTAGAGTGCGGGCCTCGCATGCAGGAGGATCGGGAGTTCGGTTCCCGGTTGAGTCAAACCAATGACTTATCAAAGTGATACTTGTCGCTTCCTAGCCTGACACTCAGCATTAACAGGATAAGGCAAGGACTGGTTAGTGCAGTGTCAGGATAACGTGACTGAGTGTGATATTGCATCATGGGTTCAGCATCCTGATTTCCCAGTGGGGCAGGACTAGAAAGTTGCCATGAGTGTGAACTGTCACAAGACGGTACCCGTCCTGATATGGCCTTAGACGTTGCTAGGATGTAAAACTCTAACAACCAACCAGCCCACCCAGAACTTTGTTTCTAACATCCTCCATAATTTCACTTCCTCGTCATCTTCCACCACCCTTGGGTCAATGTCCTTTGAGCGTAGGTTCGAAGCTGTCATTGTGATAGCCTCATTTCTAGCACTCTCCACTTGTGGTTTAAAGTTGCATAGTCCGATGGTTTTGAATTTCTGTATATTTTCTGAGATAAATATATTAGATCGATCACCAGTATCTACTTTACATTAGTTCAAGGTTACTTTTATTTTAAATGGTAAACTTCTGAGATATTTTGAGTGCAAACATGGAAAATTAGTTTTGGCAAGCTTGCCAAAACTCTGACACCATAGACTTCTGCAGTAAAAGGTTCTGTTAAATTGACTCAGTATTGCCTTCTACGCAGAAATAAATGCTTAATAAGTGCATCAGTATCTAAAGCCCCAGTCACACTACAGCTTGCGACCACTTTGCGACCACCTTAGACCTAAGAACCCACAGTCACCAGTGACGTCTTTGCGACCAAAACAATGCTTGCTGATATCTAGGTGTCACAGGTGACTGTGGGTTCTTTGGTCTAAAGTGTTTTCAAAGTGGTCGCAAGCTGTAGTGTGACTGAGGCTTAAGTTAGATATGAAAAATCAAATCTAGATAATTGGAAAATTTGATATTTCATTGGAGTATGCAGCTTTAGCAGAACATATTTCTTCAGATAATCCTTCCTCTGTTTCCTTAGATTATTGCCCTTTTTTTTCTACCGTTCTCCTTTGCTTACATCATGCTTCTGCCCACCGGATTCACATCAACTTGATTACATCTTTGATCATAAATGGCGCAATTAAACTGTTTAAAACCCTAAGCCAATCCCCCATCTGCCATTCTTCTTCGGCGCAGAATGCAGGCTATTCTATTCTATTTGAGCAACTCAACAACTCAACAGCAAATAGAGTCTTGACCATGTTGCTCAAGACCAGACGGGATGGCCGAATGAGTTAGAGCGTCTGTTTCCCATGTTGGTAGATCGTGGGGTCGTGGGTTCGAACCCTGGTCGAGTCACACCAATGACTTAAAAATTGATACTTGTCGCTTCCTAGTCTGGTGCTCGGCATTATTAGGATAAGGCAAGGACTGGTTGGCTCAGCATCAGGATAATGTGACTGAGTGGGATATCAGGTCATGGTGCTGGTGGCCTGGTCTTCCAGTGGGGCAGCCATGAGTGCGCACTGTCACAAGTCGGTACCCGTCCTGATGTGACCTTAGATCTTGCTAGGATGTTAACCAACAACAAACAAACAAATATTGCTCAAGTGCTTGAACATTGAACTTACATAACTTCACACATAGACTCCATTAACAATAATATATATATGCCCCCCACCCACAATTTAACAGTAATTTCATAACAAGGGCGGTGGCCGAATTGGTAGAGCACAGATCTCCTGTGTGTGAGATTGGAATGGGAGTTCAATTCCTGGTTGAATCAAACCAATGACTTACAAAATTAGTACTTGTTGCTTCCTACATTGGTGCTCGGCATTAATAGGATAGGGCAAGGACTGGTTAGCTCAGTGTCAGGATAATGTGACTGAGTGGGATATCGATCGAATCATGGTGCTCGTGGCCTGATCTCCCAGTGGGGCAGCACTATAAAGTCACAACAACCAACCAACCAACCAACCTAACAAGCCGGACTGTGAGAGCCCCTTTCAGTGTTGGCAGGTCTCCAGGATTCCAGACGGGCGTGGACT
Organism: Branchipolynoe longqiensis; assembly: GCA_030323885.1. NCBI lineage: Eukaryota > Metazoa > Annelida > Polychaeta > Phyllodocida > Polynoidae > Branchipolynoe > Branchipolynoe longqiensis. The sequence goes on along the minus strand of CM059186.1, from coordinate 52,197,755 downwards.
GACACCGACCCAGGATCAGGCCCCGCCCATGTTTAACCAACACTAGACGCGGCCCGACGCGCCGGCAAGCATCACACTGGTCCGCTACACCAGGGTGCGCCACAACACGCCACGGCACACGGCGGCCCACACTCCCCGGCAGGCGTGGAGGACCTCCCAGCGCCCCCCGTCAACGTGCCGGCACCACAAGGCCCCTGCTGTCCTCTGGTGGGAGATGGTTCACCCTTGTACGGGCGTCAAGTCTACACGAGTTAAGTCTAACACCGCTACAGGTAATGGTTAATATATGTATATACAATATAGTATATATAATATACATATATATACAATTTAATATACATATACACATGTATATATATATATATATATATATATATATATATACATATACACATGTACATATACACATCAAGTTTGTTTTATTTAACGACGCCTCTAGAACACATTGACTTTTATAATCGGCTATTGGACGTCAATACATATACAAATGTACACATATACACATATATACATTATCATATACATATTATATAGTTGTTGTTGATAAAACAGTTTACCAACTAGGGATGGGGCACAGGTGAAAGGAAGGTGGTAAAAGCAAAAGTCAGGGACAATGCCGTTAGAACTATGGTTAACAATTTAACACTGCAGCGGACCCACCTGGTCACAGGCCCGAAGAGTACGGATGTGTTCTGGTACATCTCGGCACTAACTAAAGACATCTGCGTAGAATGCATGTGGAATCGGAGCTGACCCTGGATGGGGATCCCATTAAGTCGTTGATAAAACCAAATTTCTGGGCCTCATTCTCGACGCAAAACTGTCTTTCGTGCCACATATAAAGAACCTGAAAACAAGATGCCTGAAAGCGCTAGATATTCTGAGGGTGCTGTCCAGCTCAGAGTGGGGAGCGGACAGAGATGTTCTGCTCTCCGTGTACAGAACCTTGGTTCGGTCACGAGAGGATTATGGCAGCATAGTATACGGTTCCGCAAGGAAATCATATATTGGGCTGCTAGACACGATCCACCACCAGGGACTGCGCCTGGCCCTTGGGGCCTTCTGCACCTCACCAGTTCAGAGCCTCTACGTCGACGCCAATGAACCATCACTTAACAACAGGAGAATCAAACTGGCCATGCAATATGTAGTCAAGATAAAAACTAATCCATTGAATCCTGCACACAATTGTCTATTCGAGCAACATGACAAATCCAGGTCTGAAGACAGGCCGAATTACATCCGGCCACTGAGGCTCCGAATGAAACCTAATTTGGAGGCCTTGGGCATGGATTTGGACATGTTGGAGGATGCCAAAGTCCCAGAACATCCCCCGTGGTCGTTGAGGAAGCCATTGGTTATCCTCCGACTCACGGAACTGAGGAAGTCTGGGACACATCCACTCGAGTCCCAAGGACTGCATGCAGAGATTCAAGGCCAGTTTGCAGACCACCTCTCCATATACACTGATGGTTTGAAAGACCAAAGCCGGGTAGCTGCTGCGGCAGTCTGCCGATGGGAAAAATTTGGCAAACGCTTGCCCGATCAGAGCTTGATTTTCATTGCAGAAGCCCGAGCACTCCTTCTCGCGTTGGAGTGTATCGAGGTATCCAACCACACTAACTATGTTATATACAGCGATTCATTCTTTTGCCTCCTGGCTGTTGCTGGACTGAAAACGAATCACCCTATTTTAGCAATGGTCATTTATAAAATGAACCTACTGACAACGGATGGGTATGACATACACCTGTGCTGGGTGCCTGGCCATGCCGGCATACAAGGAAACAAACGAGCTGATCGGGCTGCGAAGAAGGCCCTGAACTGTGATCTTGAACCATGTTTGATCCCTCACTCTGATCTGAAACCACTAATAGCCACCCACATAAAATCCAAATGGCAACATGAGTGGGATGAAAACATTAATAAACTTAAACAAACCATCTGTGGGAAAGCCACCACAGACTCATGCGGGAGGTCGGCGGGACCAAGTGTTCTTTAGCAGCTGCCATATTGGCCACTCGTGGCTTACACATGCTTTTCTGCTCAAGGAAGAACCTCCCCCTGAATGTATTGGGTGTCAGTCCCCGCTGACACTCAAACACATTTTACTAAGTTGCATTGATTTTTTGGCCCTGCACCAACAGTTCTACACTGCAGACAGTATGCCTGACCTTTTTACTAAGGTAAAACAGGAAAACATTTTAGCCTTTTTGAGGGCAGCTGGACTGTACCACTTCATATAGTTTACTAAATAGATTCTATCAATTATTAATAAAACTTTTCTATTGGCACATAATTGATTGTCTGCTTTTACATGTAAAAGCGATGGTTTGAACAAAAAACAAACATTTCTTGCCATGAGTATGGCCTATGCTGCCGACACGTAGCCGTCTCGCATTGAAAACAAGTACCCTCGTGGGACCTTACACGCTATGGACAGAATAAATACCATATCAATAAAAAGAATTTTTTTTAATTCATCAGAATATACTTCTTTTTCTCCTGCGTCGAGGCACTGGTCTTCCGTTATTTAACATTTAGATTGCAGATAGGTAGCTCAGCAGGTACCTAGCTAGAGCATGTTAGTAAATTAAGAAGCAGGTTCGTGTGTTAGTGGTATATATATATATATATAAATATATATATATATATATATACTACTGTAAGTACTGTGTGTGGCTTCATATATATGTACATGTATGTATTCACACATACATATGTATATATTATGAATCCACACACATAATACTTACTTGTTCATATGCACACACATACCGACCAACACAGTAAGCCTACTCAGGTACTTACCTGTCTAATACCCCATGTCACACTACGACGTAACGAGCGAACGTGAGCCTAACGTGGTCATTTTTCATCATTACGTTGACATACGTTGGGTTACGTTATGATGACGTCAGAATGACGTTAGACTGACGTCGAGCTACGTCACATTACGTCGTGTTACATCGAGTTACGTCAAGGTTTTGGACATGTTCAAAACTTTTGACGTACCTCGAACGTAAGGGTTTACGTTCACCATACGTTCTGTACACGTTCAGCGAACGTCAATGACATTAAACGGACGTTAGTCAAATGCTGCTCACTACGTTCAACTACGTTCCACTACGTTGACCCACATTAAACCGGGTGGAAATGTCCACGTGGCGTAATGGGAACGTCAGGAGAACATCAGGAGAACGTCAGGAGAACGTACATTCAACGTACGTTCAATGTTTCGCCACCGTGTCATGACGTATGTAACATCATGTAGCGTTCTTCTGGTGATGGAATAAAGTTCATCACGTTCCGTGAGCGTAATGATGTTGTCCTCTCTTGTTGAATGACGGTATCACTACGCTTTACTGACATTACGCTCTCGTCCACTACGCTGCATCCACGTTCAACTTGTGCTCAAATTTGCATACTATGCCGAGAAGTTCAACGTTTTTCACGTTTTCCCTACGCTGACGTCGTCACGTCATAGTGTGACAGCCCCATTAAGTGACCCCTGTGATTGGAAAGCCCCTACCATGTGCCGAGCAAATTTCAAGGCGCAAACTGTCCTTGCCTCATTTGATTGTCCCTCGAATACCAGGACACTGAGTATGGCACGACCTCATTGGCTGTTTGGTCTGGATGCACGTTTGTCCACTGGAGAAAGGTACTAAATTGCATGTTCATATGCATATGTGTGTGCCATGCAATATATAATGTGAACATAAATAACCAAGGTCATCAAACATTTTATTGGCAATTTTATTATTGCGATCATTATTCTATTTCGGCCTTGTCTGTTCCTGTTTTTATACACTACTGCCCCGCCATCTAACTACGAATATGCTCACTATCGCCCCTTGATAAAAGTTGCATAGTCCGATGCTTTTGAGTTTCTGTCATTTTCCGAGATAAATATATTTGACTGATCGTTATTATCTACCTTCCTTTAGTTGGAAGTAACTTCTATTTTAAATGGCTTACTTTTTGAAGTGCAAACATACAAAATAAATGCCCTCCCACACACACCTACACTCCCACCACACCCCTAAACCCTCACCACACACATACACCCCCACCACACACACCCAACACACACCTACACCCCAACCACACACATACCTACACCCCCATCACATCCCTAAACCCCCACCACACACCACACACCACCACCACCACCACCACACACCTGCACCCTTCTATCCAACCATGATGGCCGACTTGGACCGGGAACGGGTGCTGCCACCAAGTGTATAGCGAGAGAACTGGCTCATGAAAGGTCCCCATTGACTTCCTACTTCCTTCTATTCAAGAACTGAGCAATAATGCTTACTAAATGCGTCACTGACCTGTGCATTGATTTAATGTATTATGTTGTGGACACCAATTGAAACACCGGATGCGGTGGGCGAATCGGTAGAGCGCGGGCCTCGTGTGCGAGAGGTCGGGAGTTTGGTTCCCGGTCGAGTCAAACCAATGAATTATAACATTAATACTTGTCGCTTCCTAGCCTGGTGCTCAGCATTACTAGGATAGGGCAAGGACTGGTTGGCTCAGTGTCATGATAATGTGACTGAGTGGGATATCAGGTTATGGTGCTGGTGGCCAGGTCTCCCAGTGGGGCAACACTATAAAGTCATCATGAGTGTGCACTGTCACAAGTCAGTGCCCGTCCTGGTATGACCTTAGTCTATGCCAGGACGTAAAACTCCAACAACCAACCAACCAATTGACACAAGAGTTTGACTATTATGGTACAACATCTAAGTGGAACTCAACAAAGTAGGACCATGTAAGGAGGTTGGCATCTGGATCATTGTAGGCTGGTTTAAGGGTCGCCTTGAGGGTATGCAGGTATTGCCTCAGGTATGCAGGTAATACCTCAAGGAGTTTGACGCCCCTGCCCTGCAGAGTTGTAAACCACTGCCTTGTGGTACAGGTTCTTGACAGAACCGAAGGCTAAGGGAGCAAACGCTGAACAGAAAACCATGTCACTGTGGCAGCATCAAGGGCGGTTGATGTATGGAACTCCCAACATCTCCTGACCAGGCACTGCAGGGACAAAGAGTTTTGCGCCTGTCTGGACATGTTCTAGCCGGTGTGAAACCTATATTTGCTCCCCGAGAGAGTACCGCTGGTAACTTGCAAAAGCCAGCAGCACTTCAACACTTTTGCTGGCAGCTTTCATGAAATGGACTGACTCATGGACATCACTCACACAGCAGAGAGCTAAATGGAGAGCGGCAGTCAAGTAATGAAAGCAGTCTTTGTCGCATCGCGACCAACAGCATGATGATGATGATCATAGTGGATAGCTAAAAACTGCTGAAGTGAAATTTAATAGATATAAATCACACATAGACAGATGGCTCTCATCAGTTAAAAACTACGCAACTAGATGAGATGGCTGAGTGAGGAAGGTATCCGCTTCCCCGCCAAAGGTCGTGGGTTTGATCACCAGTCGAGTCAAAGAAACAAATAAGACCTCGTAAAATAGGTGCTCCAGTGCTTTGCATCGCTAGGAGAGGGTAGCAACGAGCTGGTTCAGTGATATAGTGAGCGAGTGGTATATTGCATCATGGTGCCAGTGTCACTCTCTAAATCGACTGATCTTGGGACCGACTTTAAGTGGTCCATTTACGGAGGTGGTCGGTTTAGGGAGTTAGAATAAGGTTACCATGGTATTGTTGGGACCCAAATAAAGTGATCGATATAGGGGAGTGGCCGATCTGTCAAGGTGGTCGGTTAGAGAGGTTTTACTGTATTAGTATTAATCCGCCATGAGTGCATGCTGTCGGTACCTATCCTGATATCACATCAGGTGTTGCTAGGACATGAAACCCCACTCATTCATTAAGGCCACACCCTGAAATGACACCGATTATGGTGGAGGGCCCAGTATGAAGGAAAGACACTGCATGGCTCAAGCTGCAAATGTGCATATATATTACAATAAAACCTCTCTAACCGACCACCTCCACAGATCGACCACTCCCCTATATCGATCGCGTTATTTGGGTTCCCAACGGTCGCCCGTACAATACCATTGTAATGATAAAAAAAAACTCCCTAAGCCGACCACCTCCCTAAATGGACCACTTAAAGTCAGTCCCATGGTCAGTCGATTTAGAGAGGTTTTACTGTATAAGAATCTTGAATATGCTACGTCTCTTGGCATTGGGAATAAATTAATATTGATTTTATTCCAAACTATGTAATTGCAGTCTTCAGGGTCTATGCCGTGTTCACACGGGCAAAATGTGAAGCGATTTAGACAAGGCAAATCATATGAATCGATTTAGATGCGCGTTCACACGGACCGAGTTTGAAATTGTTTCGCGTTCACACGAGCAGTGCTTTGAGTCGGTTTAAGGCGGAAGTGGATATCTGCGCATGAGCAAGTCCAGACTAACCAGCACCAGTTTCGTTTAGTCGACATGGGAACGAGAGAGTGTGGGTTCGACCTAGATATGTATAGACTGAATCATATTGTTTTGGAAGGGTAAAAACTTCTGCTGGGCAGTGAAACCCTAAAAATAAATGATGAAAAAAATATCTGTGCACAGCTAGCGGTTTCATAGACTAAATTATATAATATGCGCTTTTGATCGACCGGAAAGTCAACAAACTAAGGTCTCGACTGCGCATGCGTGTGACGTCCTTAATCCGCATCAAGTAAGCCGGTTGCGTTCACACAGGCGATTTAAGTCGATTCATAAAATTCGCTTCATATAAACCACCTACTTAGGTGCTTTATAAAATCCGAATTATATGATTCGATTCAGGCTTAAACCGCCTCAGCCGCGCGTTCACACACCAAATGTGAGCCAAACTATACAAGTCGATTTTTATGATTCGAATTAACTGCCCCGTGTGAACACGGCTTATGGCTGTGGTCAATCAGAGGAAGTTATACACAGGCTTTTTGTTTATTGCTGTTTTCCGTCCTAGCAACATTTAATGTTATATCAGGGAGGTGTTATACAAAGTTATAATGTCCTCACCGATCTCCACCCTACACAATGACCTTGCCGATTGTGTACAGAAGCCGAAAGGGTCTGGTTAGCGTCATAAACCTGACAAAGCTCTGGAATGTCCTTAGCAATTATCTAAATATGTGAGTTCTTTTTGTATTTTCCTGCAAGGCTTATATGCTATATAAAACATTTTGTGAATATAAACAACACAACTATTGCTATATATCACACTATATCGTGCATATTTTTAACACCCATTGTACCGCAAGCATAAGCATAATGATTAATAGTCGAAAAGTCAAGAGCGACGAGAGTGTGTGGGAGGTTGCCGGAACACTGTTATGTGAGCGTCCTAGGGGCATGCACAATACTAAAGAGGCAATACCGGTTGTAAAAGCTTTGAAATAACATCCGGAAAGTGCGGAGGCAGAGTGACTGCCCGGTGCAGAGATCGGCCGGTGGTGGCGCTCGCACCCGGCTAGCCTGGGAAAATCCCGGGCAGGTCACCGATTGGACAATAATATAACTAACCAAGTATACAAAATAATAAATAATAATGCAACTCTGCCTGTTTTTATATCTGCATAATTCATTATACATCCTATAAAGTTAGGCTATGTAATAGAGGAAGGAAGAGACGAGTGTTGGGTCGGACACTTTATTGAGAGTCTAGGGCATGCACAATAAAAAGGCCAAAGGAGAATGCCTAAGCAAGTATACCAAACTATACCAACTAACCAAGTATATGAAATAATAAATAATAATCAAACTCCGCCTGTTATTATATCTGCATAATTCATTATACATCCTATATATGCAATATATAATATCTATAGCATATATAATATATTTAGGCTAACATATATGGGATAAGATATATATATATATATGTAAAAAGCACAACATATATATATATATATATGTATATATATATGTTGTGCTTTTCTTGGTCAACACAATTAGTCTGTGCACTTTCCGCAAACATAGTCTCTCTCTATATAAGGTAATATATGATGTGAAGCGTATGGAGGTTAAACAAAAGAATTCTAATAAGTAGCAGCTTTCCAGCCGTGGGGTTGAAGTTGGTTCTATTAGATCAGTAGGGCCTAGTGCTACCATTTTCCAACTTATAATGTCAATGTGGTATAGTTATCTAAACAGAGCTGTTTGACCTCCAATAACCGATGATAAAAATCCATGTGCTCTAGAGGGGTCGTTAAATAAAACAACCTTTTTCTAAACAGAGCTGGTAATAACACATATCCATAGTCTGCTTTGTAGTCTATAGCAAATACCGATAGACATGACGACTTGATTGAGTAATTATCTGTACATACAATTCACCGGAGTAGTTAGATCTGTGTTGAGCTTACAAATGAAGGAAGTGAAATGACGGTATCTTCCGTGTTTTTGCCTATGGATAAAGGACTTCATACATTATTTCATACGTGGGCTGGTTCTCAGAAGGCAAAGCTAGGAAAGTGGCTGTGCGAGGGGAGGGGAAAAAAGAACATATGCGGGTTCAGTTTCATATCAACTGTTTACACACAGGTTGTGGGGCCATGTGGACTACTTACAATGATTACAATAGACGAGATCACCGTTCCCACTGCGCATGCGCCAAAAACGGCGTTGGCAGCAAAGCAAATGTGCACAGCCATTGAGTTAGCCGATACGCATAGGGAAAAACTTAGATTTTATTCAAAATTATTAGAAATACATTTGGCATAAACATGTATGCACACATGCAATATAATGATCTGATGAATATATCTGATGCATGACAAAGGAGGAAGAGGAGGCCGAGGTGGAGAAAAAACAGCAGTTTATTACAGAATAAAATGTGAGGCATAAGGTAATAGCAGAGAACAATACTATGAGTACAAGAGAACAATAATATGAATAATGAGTAATGAGAGAAAAATACCATGACTATAGGGCAATAATGTGTAAATTAATTGGGTAATGAGGGCCGGGCAGTAAGAGAGTTCATGGGAGGCGGGTAATGTCAGGAGGGGGGGAGAGGAACCCATGACTACAGGGCAATAATGTGTAAATTAATCAGGGTAATGAGAGCCGGGCGGTAAGAGGGGGGTAGTATCAGGAGGGGGGAGAGGAGCCCCGAAGAGCCCTACACCAAAAGGGAGGCGAGGGCGCGAGGGGCGCCAGAGGGTGCGAGGCGGGGCATGTATGCATGCACCGCCTGGGAGGTCCAAGTCCCTTGGGCCATGATGTCGGGGAGGGGGACACCAGTGCACTGGCAGGCCTGGGCGGCACTTCGCCGGAGGGTGTGCAAGGTGAAAGTGTCCAGAGCCTGGACGGCGAGGGCACGGAGGGCAGTGCGGAGGATGGTCGTCAGGGTCCGAGGGTCCAAGGGGCGGCCCGAGGGCATGATGAAGGCTGGGTCGGAGGGCACGGCCGGGACCAGGGCGACGGCCGCCTTCCAGGCGGCGACGGGGCAGAGCCTGGAGCCCGAGGAGGCAGGGATGAAGAGCAAGACTGCTCCGGAGGGTCCGGAGATGGTCTTGGTGCACCAGAGGGTCAGGCAGAGGCCGCCGGGAGCGAGGGCCACATCGGCGCTTGTGATGGTCTGGGGGCCGCCCCACTCCCCGGAGCTTGGCAAGTCTAGGCTGGACTGCCGCAGCATGCTGTAGTAGCCGAGGAGGAGGGCCACCCGAGGTACGACACCCGAGGCCCCGGCTGTGGCGAGGTAGGCGGAAACGGCAGAGAGGTGCTCGGGCATGAGTGGTGGGGTGGTACATGGGATATGCACAGAGGCCCGCTCGCCTCCGCAACACACGTCTCGCACGAGGTGGGCGTCGAAGGCCGAGGTGGCATCCCCGGCTGCCTCGACCCAGGAGCTGGCACTGGAGAGGGCATGCCGGACGAAGCGGGCGCCATGGTGCCGGCATAGAGGGAGGCAGCATAGGCAGCCACCTCGAAGTCGGAGGGGGCCAGATCGTCGAGGTCGTGGGCCGACATGAAGCCGACGTAGGCATCGGCCTGGCGACGCCGATTCCTCCAGGTCGAGGGCGCCAGAGCGGTGAGGCAGAGTCTGTCGACTACGGTGACCTCCAGTGTGGTGAAACCTTGAATCACAGGCCAGGGTTGAAAGGGAAGTCGTCGTTGCAGGGGCTCACATAGGCAAGCCCGAGCCGGGCGACTTCGGCCCTGGCCACCCCAGCCCATGGTCCGGCGAGGTGGGCCCGGCTGAGGGCATCGGCGAGGACGAGGGCGGCCGCGGGCTTGTGGACCACTGAGATAGTGAACGAGCTGACGGCCGCCATGAGCCAGAGCTCCCAGGCGCAGGTCCTGAGGGTGCCGTCTCAGGCACGCCCAGACTCGAGGGAGGTGGCGGAGACGATGTTGTCTGTGTTCACGACCACAGTGGAACCCGCGACGTCCTCAGGGAGGAGCGCCCGAAGGGCGACCACGAGGTTGACCACCTCCAACTTGTGGATGCCCAAACTGCCTCGGAGTACCCTCGGGCATAGCACCTCGTCGGAGGAGTAGGCCCCGCTGCCGGGGAGGAAAGAGTCACACTCTATCACCAGGCAGCGGACCTCGGGGGCGCGAAGGAGGCGGCGGCCGTTGGAGACTCTGGACCTCATGGCAACCGATGGTGGGATGGGCAATCTGGGCCTTGCAGTCGACGATGAGAGCCTCAACATTGTCGGGAGCGATCCGGATGGTCATCGCCTCGCTGTCGAGGGCGAAGCCAAGCCAGGTGAGGTGGATCGCTGGGGGGTGACACTTCCTGGGGGGCGCCCTCCAAGCCGAGGTCAGCCACCAGATCGATGAAGCCATCGAAGGCCTGGTGGGCCTGGAGGTAGGTCCGCTCGCACCCGACAACATCATCGACATACACGAGGGTGTGGAAGCCCTCGTACCAGAGGATCCAGACGACGCTGGATGCAAGCAGCCCCCGAGGAATGGCAGCCGAAGGGGAGGGCGAGGTCGACGTAGGTCGCGCCATCGAGGGTGGTCCCATATAGAGGGCAGGCGAGGGGGTCGGCACGGAGCTGGTGGTAGTCCCGGGATATGTCGGCCATCCAGGTGTAGGAGCCGGGCCCCACCCGGAGGAGCCGGCGCCCTATGTCGGCCATGCAGGGGAGCCAGTAGGTGTGAGGTTTCCCCAGGTACTCACGACGGAGGATGCTGGCATTCATGCTGCCTCCAGGAGGGTAGGACAGCTCGACGATGACCCGACTCTTCCCAGGGTCAGACTTGGGCTGGGTCATCATCGGCGAGACCTGCACCCAGGGGGTAAAGTGGGGACCGTGGAAGGGGCCGGCGAGGGCGCCGTGAGCGAGCTCCGTTTCCACAAAGTCGAGGATGTGGACCTCGTGCTCCCGAGCCTCCCAATGGTCGGTGTATGTGGGGCAAGTGGGGACGTGCATGGGCAGAGTAGTTGGCCGGGAAGCCGAATTCGAGGAGGACGACCACGTCGAGGTCGTGGTGCTCCCGGAGCCAGTCCCACCAAGCAGGGATGTGGAGGCCTGAGTGGAGGGGGATGCGGGCGGCCAAACAATTAGGGAGGCCCGCATCCCAGAGGGCTCCGTAGGCCTAGGTGAAGGTGGGGTAACGGGCCCATGCCTCGCCGGAGGTGTGGGGCCAGATGGAGAGGAGGGTGGGTCGGTAGTTGTGGGGGGTGGGGCCGCAGGAAGGGACAGAGGGGAGGGTATACTGGATGGCCAGATCGACCACGTCGGCGACCGGTTCCCCGAGGTCGCCGAAGGGGGTGGGGTGGGAGGGGACAGGAGTAGGGGCGGGAGAGGAGGTCCAGTGAGGGGCGGAGAGAGGAGCGCCGAAATAGGTGGGACAGGTAGGGGCGGCTAGTGTGAGGTCGGGGAGGGGGTTGGGTGGGGGTTGGGGGGTTGGGGGGTGGGGGGTGGAAGCCGGGGAGGTGGCCTATGTAGGCGGTGTTGCCGGCCAACGGGCCGCAGCGGGCCGCAGCGGGCACTGCAGCGGCGGGTGCGAGACAGGCCCCCCGCCCCCCCCCATCGTACCGACCGGGAAGGTACCCTCAATTAGTTTCCTCAAGACCTGGTCGAGAGGGGGGCAGAGGGGAAGGCCGTGAAGAACGGGAAATCTACTGAGGGGGCCAGCCACCAGGGCGTGCTCATGGCTCCATTTAGTGTACACACCGCCTCGCTATGAGCTGTCAGGATGCGCCTCATGTTCGCGCAGTAGGCGCAGGTGTGGCGCTTCCGGGCGCCCTGGTCGCCGTGGGCCTCGCCAGGAGACGCGAGATGGCATGAGGCGGGGTCCTGGTTCCAGGCGGTGCAAGGGGCGCCATACGCCTCCCAGGTGTTGGGTGTGCGTCCATCGCCTTGGGAGGAGGAGCGTGGCGGGGTTTTAGGGCTGGCCGAGTAGGCGGCCCGGGAGGATGAGGTGGAGCCCGCGGTGGCCATTGCGGGGGCGGTGAGTACCTCGAGGCAGATGGCATTAATGGCGATGGGGTCGTGCCAGCCCTCGGGAAGCCTACCGTCCGCGATCCACGTGAATACCGTCTCGGAGTGGATGAGTGGATGACGTTATCCCTGAGTACTGTTAGGGTGTGGTGAGTAAGGCCCGGGACGGAGTCGGAGGGGAAGGAGGGCTAGGCCTTCCGCATCCGGAGGGCGAGGTTGTATTCCTCCCTGGTAGATTTCCCCTTCTTCACGGCCTTCTCCTCTGCCCCCTCTCGACCAGGTCGTGAGGGAAAACATAATTTGAGGGGATACCTTTCCGGCGTCGGGTGTGTTGCGCCTCGGCCGACTCCAGAATCTCGCGGATGGCTTCCGTGGCAGAGGTCGGGGTGTGGGCGACGGGAGTGTGTAGGGGGGCAGTCATGGAGGCAGCCAGAGGTGGTGCTGGGCTCCAGTGCCGAGCGTAGCGTCGGTACTGGGGGTGGAGCACACACGCAGCTGCTGGGTGAGGGCGGCATAGGCGGCGGAGGCTGCTGGGTGAGCCGGCGGAGCCGGGTCAGCATAGGCCACGGAGGTGGAGGCGTGCGGCGTGGCCAGAGCGAGTTGGGCGGGGTCAGTGATCAGCACCATCGCCTCCATGATGCCGGCGAGACATTCCACGGAGTGGCGGCGCGAGGTGGAGGAAGTCGCGGAGGCAGAGTCCGGGGTGGAGTGTTCGGCGGCTCTCCTGGTTCCACAACGGCCGGCAGCGTGGCCTCGTCCATGAGCTATGGATGACATGCTGGCGGTGATAGTTGTAGGCCCGGGTGTAGGCGTGAGTGTCGGTCCGGAGGGGCGTGAGTGTAGGCCCGGGAAGTATCGTCGGGAAGCGCAAAAAAAATGAGCAGCAGGACAGGGTCACGGGAGGAGAGCCGCAGGACAGGGTCACAGGAGGAGAGGTGGAGGCGGAGTGGCTGGAGCCAGCGGCGGGCTCGGTTATAAGGGGCGAGACCCCGGGGGGGTGACATAACCGCCAACCGTTGCATGGGGAAAGATACAGTAGGGGGGTCCTCCTCCTATGCCACGAATCAAACGCAATGCAAGCATTATGACCAAGACAAAACTAGCCATAGTTAAACATTTTGAGCTAAGAAACATACAATTCCACACAAAACAATCAATCACTGCTATCCAAATCACCATTATTGATTATTTTCTAAATAATAAAATGCCAAATGTGTCAACAGACACTTCTTTCAGAGAAATATATAACCAATATCTGATTAACCCTACCCATTCTCTAGTTCTACATATGTCATTAACCATAGGATATAAATAAAAACATGAATAAAATAAGTAAAACTGACTCTGGCTATGGCTCTAGCACTAGTCTGAGTGCCTAGATTTGTCTAAATCTAAATGTACATGGCATATGATGTGCTGATTATATTGATGTAAATGCAATGCTGGATAAACGATTAATATCTGAATTTATTATATATATAATTTTTAGTTGGTATTCTATGTTTCAAAGAAGAGCTGAGATGATCTGAAACAAGCACATTTCATAGCTGCACCCACTGTCTTAGCATTAGCCATGTGCTTCGCGAGGGTTTGTTTTTCTTCCACACATCCCACAATGCACCGCGTGGCTGGAATGGCGATGTAGTCTATTCAACGCATGTTGTGGCTATGTCTCCATGTTATTCACATCACCAGCCCGGGCTCTGTCAAACTCCGTTTAGGCCGAATGTGTCGCAGAAAAATTTCATTATATTATTTGTAGAAGGCTTTTATATTAAAACGAAAAAAACGGAAAAAAAGGATCATTCGGTTGCGATTCTTATAGTGAATTTGGTTGTTAGGGAAAACATGGCTGCTTATAGTAAATGTAAAGCAGGGTGAACATTATTATTAATAACATTTAATTACACACTTTGGGCCCCAAACTTGTCGCCCCAGTTATTTATTCATACGACTAGATTTCTTCATATAAAATATAAAATATGTAAAATATATAAAATATATAAAATATATGAAATATATGAAATATTTAAAATATATGAAATATATATAATGTATATAATATATATATATGTATTAATATATATAGGCCTATATACACTATATAATATATATAATAACAATAATATATATAATATATATAATATATAATACATACTGCATAACACAACACATAACACATAACAGATAACACAAAATATGTAATATATAGTATAGTGTATAATATATATTATATAACATATACCATATGGTATATGATATATGGCATGTGACATATGCGATATGCCATATACCATATTGTAGAATCTAATGCTCGGATCTGTGGCTGTGTAAGTAGACTATGAGGAAAACAAGAGAGTCCAGCCCTCTGGTTTATTGTTTATATAGTTACACGGGTTCATTGTAGAGTATCACACCACCTCCTTCCCCCAATGGGAATTGAGCATTCCTCGTCCTACCAATAGGAATCGAGCATTCCTGGTCTCCATGGATACCAGTGGTCTGCCCACCACCAGTAGCTGTATGGCCCCTTGGCCACCACCAACCTTGACCTTTTGAGTGTGGTGACCCCTACCCCAGCAGAAGGGCTGGGCCCTGAGTGCAATCACACCCAAACCTGCCAGCACCACTATGTCTATTTACATCCCACTCAGGCACCACAACCCTATATATATATATATATATATATATATATATATGCACCTGGTCACATACACCGATCAGTAATAGAACATTTGCATTTCCCCCTTGCCGAATATCGGAATATTTTACAATATGACATATGATATATGCTATATGGTATATGATATTATGATATACGATATATAATATATAATAACCAAAATAATATATATATACATGTATTATATGTAATATATATAATAATATATTGAAAGCTCACACAAGTCCACCTACTATAAATTTATGTAGACATACATATACTTAAAATAGCAAACAAAATATAGCATTACCAATAACCAACCTGAGCTCATATTCAGCATTTCGTTGTCTATGAAACATTTACACACCAGTGAAAATGGTTTGTCGTTGGTCGGAGAGGTGTGGAAAAAACGAAGGTAAGTTAAAGTTGCATATTCCGATGTTTTTGAGATTCTGTCATATTTAACAAATAACTGCATGAAGGAATTCGTTTAAAATTGCAAACCTGGGACACGGCACACACAGAGACACGACACACACACACAGACACGACACACACACACAGACACGACACACACAGAGACACGACACACACAGAGACACGACACACACAGAGACACCACACACACAGAGACCCCACACACACAGAGACACCACACACACAGAGACACCACACACACAGACACCACACACACAGAGACACCATACACACACAGACACCACACACACACACAGCCACCAGACACACATATACACCACGCACACACAGACACCACACACACAGACACCCCACACACACAGACACCCCACACACACAGAGACACACACACAGACACACACACAGACACACACACAGCAACGTGCGAGCAACGGACCTCCAACACGCTTGTAACGTGTGTCGACGTCATGCTAACGTGCCCATAACGTGCGAACCAAAACGTTGACGCGCGTTGTCAATTTGAAGTGAAGACAGGCAACATAATTTTACGGTACACATTGAAATGCCAGACAGTGGAGACTTTTATGATTTGCAGCAGTGAGAAGTTATATAAAGTTACCTTAATAATCCCCTAGCCAGAAATAAATGCTTAAGAAATACCACAGTATCTCAAATGGAAATGTAGGATCAAACGTAGGCAAGTGCTTTGGTTTGGAAAAATTCACGGTTTCATTGGATTATGCAAATTTGGGTAAAACGGCAAAATGAAATAATGTAAAGTATCTCCAACGGCAAATCCTATTTGGGTCACGTGCAGGGGATCACGTGACTTGACTACCTGCGGCGAGTTTGGGCGTTGCCGGGAATGACTGCAGTACAAATGACTCATGCACTAACCATCCATACAGTTGGTGCAGCTAGTAATACTGGGAAGACAAATACAGTAAAACCTCTCTATACCGACCCCTCCACAGATCGACCACTCCCCTATATCGATCGTTTTATTTGGGTCCCAACAATACCATTGTAAGGATATTCTACCTCTCTAAACCGACCACCTCCCTAAATGGACCACTTAAAGTCGGTCCCATGGTCGGTCGATTTAGAGAGGTTTTACTGTACGCATCTGTTTGTACCAGTGTGGATCTGGCGCGGTGGCCTTATCGGTAGAGCGCAGGCCTCGCGTGCGGAAGGTCCAGAGTTAGCTTCCCGGTTGATTCAAACCAATGACTTTAAAAATTGATACTCTCCTCCTAGCCAGGCGCTCAGCATTATTAGTGTAGGGCAAGGACTGGTTAGCTCAGTTGTCAGGGTAATGTGACTGAGTGGGATCTTGGGTTATTGTGCCAGTAGCTTAATTTACCGGTTGGGCACCACTATGAAGTCACCATGAGTGCGCACTGTCACAAGTCGGTACCCATCCTGATATGACCTTAGATGATGCTAAGACGTAAAACAACAACAACCAACCTGTTTGTACCAGTAATCACCCACTACATCAACTCACGTATGAATAAGCAGATGATCGGGAGCTCTGGCCACATTTCGTAAAATTGCATAGTCCGATGAAGCATCAAATTTTCAAAAGCAAGATAATTAAGCAGATTTGATTCTACATATCTAACTTAGAAGTTAGATACTGATGCCTTTATTAAGCGTTTGTTGACATATAGAACTTTTAGAAGGGAATACTGAGTAAATATAATAGAACCTGTTATACTTACAGCAGAATCTTATGGTGTCAGAGTTTTGGCATTCTTGCCAGAATTAATTTAGCATGTTTGCACTTCGAATATCTTAAAAGATGACCATTTAAAATGAAAGTCCCCCCAAAACTAAATTAAGGTAGATTATAGCAATCAAATTAATATCTCTATCTCAGAAAACTGACAGAAACTCAAAACCACCGGACTATGCAACTTTAAAAGGCCTGAATACATTTAGAACAACTGGTTAATTTTAGAGATATTTGAAGTGAGATGATGCAAAATTGATTTTGGTTTGCCCATCGAAATACTGGACATAGACTTTTAGGCCTTCATTTTCCTAATCGATGTGGTTCTAATAAATGTGGGTGTCATTCAAGTGGTTGCACCGAAATGTGGTTGTATGAAATGTGGTTGTAGGACATGTGATAGTAAGAGATCGGGTTGTAAGAGATGTGCTAACAATCATATTTCTTAAAATCATATTTCTTACAATGACCTTACATTTATTACAACCATATTTATTACAACCTTATTCATTGCCACCACCTTTTGTAACAACCATGGCCGCCGACAAAAGTTTGGATTAACCGATCGTTTGGTTTAACCGAGCTTGGTTTAACGGGGTTGTACTGCATATAGATATTTTGCTCTCATTATTTCCTTCTCACGACATATTGTGTTGCTTTACAGGTGATCGTGATGGCAACAGAAAGAGGTCCGGCCCCTCTAGTAGTATAGTACTAGTAGTACCCGCTGTCCCATCCAGGGCGGATTATGCCCATATTACACGGCCGGGAAAGGAAGGATCTGGGCAATCAACAAATCAGCATCGGTGCACACCATCACGGAGAGCGGGCTGGGCTCCACCGTCTCAGAGTGTGCGCTACTCTCCCCGAAGGGTAGTCAGTCAGCAGGAGGGCGACCAGCGGAACAGGCGGGCGGAGGGAGCTCAACGGCAGGCAGAGTAACGGCGACCGCGGAGTGTGACGCTCCGACGACACACAGGAGGAAACCCATTACAACGAGGTCGCCGGAACCCATGTACCGACCTGGGGCGACCACGCCTGCCCCGTTCGAGGAAACGCTGCTCTCATCCATCAGGGGGCGCGTCGAACCTGACGCCGCCATGCATGGCATCCCAGTGACGTCACAGACTAAAGTGGGAATTCTGAGCGCGGCGACTCAGACTCGGAGGCCACTAGTGTCTGCAACTTCTGTAGAACGACGCCATGGCGAACGCGCCACTACCCGGAAGTTGTACACGTTTCCGGCAGGCTTCCCGCCCAACCTGGCCTACTTTGGATTCATCCTGTATGACACGACCCCGGGGTTCCCGGCGCGCACAGCTCACGTCCAGGTCGGGTGGCGCATGCACGATGGCCCGGCGTGGATTGCAGTCATCTCCGTCACTTGCTTCTTGGTCGGGGTGCTGGTGGCTGCATTAATATCGTACGCCATCTACAAGTGGAAGCAGCAACACTGGTTCCGGCTGCACACCACAATCGATATCAGACCCAGCTGCATTAATGACAGCCCCGACCAATATGGTGGACGAGTGCTAGGCATGCGACTCTCGCAGTCGGACTCTGAATCGGAACAACTTCCGGATGACGGCATGAGCCGGTTGCTGTACGACATGCCTGCAGATGACGCGTCATTCTTGTACAGGAACCCGAACCACCCACAACAGGGATTGTTGGATCTCTTGCCACGTGAATCACTCAGCAGTGGGTCATCGTGTGGTTCAGCCTCCACCTGTAGCACAATGGTCAGCCTTGGCAGCCATTGGGACTTGGCCAGGAGCGAAAGAGGCTTAGCACACAACTATGAGGACTCCGACTCCACCCCTCTCCAGGTGGCGCTGCACCAGCCGGGAGCAGACCGCCGCCAGGTGGAAAACGTGCGTTTCACAGACCGCCGCCAGGTGGACATCACAGGTTTTACAGACTGCCGCCAGGTGAACAATGTGGATTTCACAGACCACTGCCAGCTGGGAGCAGACCGCTGCCAGTTGGAAAACGTGCGTTTCACAGACCGCCACCAGGTGGACATCACAGGTTTTACAGACTGCCGCCAGGTGAACAATGTGGGTTTCACAGACCACTGCCAGGTGGATAACGTTGGTTTCACAGACCACCGCCAGGTGGACAATGCTGGTTTCACAGACAGCTGCCAGGTGGATAATACGGGTTTCACAGACTGCCGCCAGGTGGACAACTCGGGTTTCACAGACTGCCGCCAGGTGGACAACAGTGGTGGGTTTCAACTTCGAATCAGAGATTACCTGATCTGATTATCATCACATCGCCTCTATAATCTCTGCGATCAGTCTAAGTCACCGGGCAAGTGTTCACATCACATGCTCACTTCACGTGATCACTCGGCATGGAATTGATTATGGTGAGCGATCATTTCCGGTTTCCATTATATCCATACTGCTACATCAATGCTTGTTCAACTGACACACAAGATGTCTCACACTTCTGGGTCCGGTTAATCTTTGCCCACAGTAGCGCCTACTTGTGCTAGATGCCTGACCGGAAGGAGGCGCTACAGAAGCTGGTGGTGAAAGGTAACTATGGCAACGAAAGGTAACCAGATGCAACAGGACAAATGGATGGGATGGCCGATCCAATGGCTTCCGGTCGTGCCTTCAAACCCTGACCGATCAGACCAAAGACTTTATAAGTTATAGTAAGAGCTCATCACTACTCTATTCTAACCCTACATTACTCGGACAGCGCGGGGACTGGTTGGCTCAGTGTCAGAATAATGTGACTGAGAGGAATACTGTGTTGTTGTACTGGCATCACTGTACCTTAGTGAGGCAGTGCTATAAAGTCACTGACTCAAGACAATATCATCACTACACCTCCCCGCCGGCTTTGCTCTCTGGGTTAATGTCCAGTCGCTGTCCGCATGGAATTGGATGAATGCCTTATCACTCGTTCCCATTGCCAGGTTGACTGAATTCTACAGTCAATGTGACCTGAAGGTTACCTGAGGTGAAATATTCCCCAAACACCATTCAATCAACAAAAGGACATTGCAGGTAGGTGTGTGTAATATATATACAGTTAAACCTACCTAACCGACGACCTCCACAGATCGACCACTCCCCTATCAATCAATCAATAGTTCCATCCTCTAGTCGAGGGTTGGATGCAATGGTTCTCCACTTGTCCCGATGTTGTGCTGTTCTGATAGACTGTGAAGCCTGTCCACTGTGAAATATTTGTAAACCATGATGTTCTCGGTCTCCCTCTCCCTCTGCTGCCATTCACCTTCCCTTCCAACAATGTACGGTATATTGAACTCTGACGAATGATGTGGCCAAAATAAATAAGTTTCTTTGTCTGTATAGTGGCAAACAAGCTTTTCTTATTTTTAATTTTTCTGAGAACTTCTTTGTTGGTGATCTTCTTTGTCCATGATATTTTCATCATCCTTCGATAAGTCCACATCTCAAATGCTGCTAAACGTTTGTACATTTTCTTAGAGATTGTCCATGTCTCTGCCCCATACATTAGAGTAGACCACACATAACATAACACATAACTCCCCTATACCGATCGCTTTATTTGGGTTCCAACAATACCCTTGTAACCATATTCTAACTCCCTAAACCGAACACCTCCCTAAATCGACCACTTAAAGTCGGTCCAAGGGTCGGTCGGTTTAGAGAGGTTTTACTGTATATATATATATATGATCTTTTTCTTCGTGTTATATATTGCATAACAAGAAACCAATTAAATGCAGATGTTAAATTATAGAGGAAAATCAGAGAGATATAGGACCAGAAACAATGGTAGTGGAGAGGGGCTTTTGAATAATGGGAGCCCACCAAATTTTCCACTTTGGGACCTTATTTGGTCAGTCCATATGTATGGGTGATATATATATATATATATATATACATATATATATATATATATATATATATATATATATACAGTAAAACCTCTCTAACCGACCACATCCACAGATCAACTACTCTCCTATATCGATCGCTTTATTTGGGTCCCAACAATACCACTGTATATTGATATGTATATTTGTAAAATAAATAAATAAACATATAGTTACATTCATATTATGTCAGTAGTAAGAAATAAACAATCCATAATAATTATTATAAAAACTCCCTAAGCTGCCCACTTAAACTTAAAGTCGGTCCCAAGGTCGGTCGATTTAGAGAGGTTGTACTGAATACATATATAGATGTACATATATATATGTGTAGTGGTCTGCACTGACCTCTCAGGCAAGTAACCACATAGACAGGTAGGCGTGGGGAGTGTATTGATATCAGGGAGCCTAGGTGGTGTAATGGTTAGCACACTGGCCCGGAATGCAAAGAGATGTGGGTTCGACTCCTGCTCTAGGCACGGTATTTCCCATTTTCATCACCCCCACGACACTGGTTGCCGTGATCAGGATCCTGTACAAGCTTTGCGCTGTATAGTTGTTGAACCTACCCTGTGTATGTATGTGTTAGTGCATTGCCTGTATGTATGTAATTGTAAGCATTACAAGACTTACAATTCCAGGGGGACAAGTGTAGTGGTCTGCACTGACCTCTCAGGCAAGTAACCACATAGACAGGTAGGCGTGGGGAGTGTATTGATATCAGGGAGCCTAGGTGGTGTAATGGTTAGCACACTGGCCCGGAATGCAAAGAGATGTGGGTTCGACTCCTGCTCTAGGCACGGTATTTCCCATTTTCATCACCCCCACGACATATGTATATATATATAATATATAAAGTTACGTTGTGTCTTCCCGTGTTCAGCAGAAATAGGGCGTTATCAGCTAAGTCTATCAGAAACCTAAACTGGCACGGAGACGGCTGCGTATTGGTTCGGTAGCATTAAAGCTGCATAGTTCTATGGTTTTGACTTTCTGCCATTTCTTAGATGTAAATATATTAGTTTGATCATTAAAATCCTCCTAACATAACTTTGATTATAAATCGTGACCATACTATAAAATGTTTCTATCTGACAAAGTGACCGAATTGGTGTTATGGATGTAAAAATCTACAAAAGGCTATCATGCAGTTACACAACTGTTTCTCAACTAGTATTATTCACTGAGATATATTAAAAATAATATTGTTCTATCTGCTTTGCTATCATTCAAGTTACACAGTTTCAGTCCTCATTATCTCGAAAGCACCATTTTGTCAGATAGAACCTTTTTATAGTAAGGTCACGGAATGGCTAACTTTGGAGATATTTGAAGTGAACTCAGGCTAGATTAATTTTGCATGTTGGAATACTGACACCATCGGTTTAAGCAAAAAGATACTCTATTGGATTGACTAAGTTCAAATATCCCCTTCTCTGTAGTAACACATTCCCAATAAGTTCACCAGTATCTAAGTTAGATATCTAGGATCAAATCTGGCTAAATGTTTTGGTTTTGAAAATTTGATGCTTTCATCGGACTATGCAGCTTTAACTTCAAGTTTAAGCTTTACAAACCTAGATGCCATGCAGCTGTTATAGCTGCTATGGCCTCTTGATGTCAGCAATGGGGTAGCGTTCCTAATAACCCTGAGACTTGCCTGACTTCTCATGATCATGGACACGAACTGGCTAAGCGGAACCCCGACCAACGCGATTCCATTCCCAATATAGGCTACTGTCAGCCGAACTTAATACCCCTGTCACACTACGACGTAACGAGCCAACGTGAGCCTAACGTGGTAATTTTTCGTCATTACGTTGAGGTACGTTGGGTTACGTCATGATGACGTCAGAATGACGTTAGAATGACGTCGAATTACGTCACATTACGTCGTGGTACGTCGAGTTATGTCAATGTTTTGGACATGTTCAAAACTTTCGACGTAGCTTGAATGTAAGGGTTTACGTTCGCCGTACGTTCTGTTCACATTCAATGAACGTCAATGACGTTAAACAGACGTTATTAAAACGTTAGTCACTACGTTCAACTACGTTGCACTATGTTGCACTACGTTGCACTACGTTGCACTACGTTGCACTAACATTGTCCCACATTAAACCCGGTGGAAACGTCCACGCAGCGTAATGGGAACGTCAGGATAACATCAGGATAACGTCAGGATAACATCATGATAACATCAGGAGAACGTCAGGAGAACGTACGTTCAACGCTTTGCCATCAGGTAACATCATTTTGGCGATGGAATAACGTTCATAACGTTCCGTGAACGTAATGAAGTTGACCTCTCTCATTGAATGACGCTTTACCGACGTTACGATCTCGTCCACTACGGTGCATCCACGTTCAACTTGTGCCCAAATTTGCATACTACGCCGAGAAGTTCAACGTTCTTCACGTTCTCCCTACGTTGATGTCATTACGTCGTAGTGTGACAGGGCCATTACATACAGAGGTGGACATACGGCAGGAGTGCAAAGAAGTGGGCGATAAATAAAGAAACAACAAATACTTCCTGTTACGTTATTTCCCCACAAAAAGAGGAGAACACATAACAATGTAGGTGTGGGGGCGGAGAGAGAGAGAGAGAGCGAAAGAGAGCGCGCGAGAGAGAGGGAGAGCGAGAGAGAGAGGGAGAGAGAGGGAGAGAGAGAGAGAGAGAGGGAGGGAGAGAGATAGAGTGAGTGTGGGATGGGCTTGGGTGGAGAGGACAATGTTGGAAAATTCTTAGTATACTTGCTTACAGACTTCTTCGATTGACCTAGATTACTGACTGGGTGTCAGCCATTGGTAGAGTGGGATAGTCAGATAGTGGGGAGGCGGGTGGTGGTGGGGGTAAGGGGTGGGTGTGGATAGACGGAAGGGGTGGTGTGGAGCAGTGCATGTGAAGTGGTGTGGGTGTATTGTGTATGGTGTATGCTGTGGGGTTTATGGTTATGGTGTGGGTGTATGGTGTATGGTGTGTCGTGTGGGTGTAGGGTGCGTGGTGTGGGGTGTATGGTGTATGATGTGGGGTGTATGGTATATGGTGTATGGTGTATGGTGTGGGTGTAGGGCGTATGGTGTGGGTGTGGGGTCTATGGTATGGGTGTGGGGTCTATGGTATGGGTGTATGGTGTGGGTGTAGGGTGTATGGTGTGGGTGTATGGTGTGGGTGTATGGTGTGGGTGTAGGGTGTATGGTGTGGGTGTAGGGTGTATGGTCAGGGTGTATGGTGTATGGTGTGGGGTGTATGGTGTGGGGTGTATGGTGCGGGGTTATAATGTAGGGTGTAGGGTGTGGGTGTAGGGTGTGGGTGTATGGTGTAGGTGTAGGGTGTGGGTGTACGGTGTATGGTGTCAGGGTAGGGTGTAGGTGGGAGTCTAGGGTGTGGGTGTAGGATGCATGGTGTATGGTGTGGGCGTAGGGTGTATGGTGTGTGTGTGGTGTGGGTGTAGGATGTGTGTATGGTGTAGGGTGTGGGTGTAGGGTGTATGGTCAGGGTGTGTGGTGCATGGTGTGTAAAGTGTAGAGTGCATGGTGTACGGGGTAGGGTGCATGGTGTGGGGTGTATGGTTAAGGTGTATGGTGTATGGTGTGGGGTGAATGGTGTATGGTGTATGGTGTGGGGTGTATGGCATATGGTTAAGGTGGATGGTGCATGGTGTCAGTGTGGGTGTAGGATGCATGGTGTGAGGTGTAACGTATAATGTGTAGGGTGTGGGGTGTAGGGTGTGGGGTGAATGGTGTATGGTGCAGGCTGGAAGGTGTAGGGTGTATGGTGTGGAGTGTATGGTGTACGGTGTGTAAAGACACATCTGGGTGTAGGGTGTGGGGTGTGGGGTGTGGGGTGTGGGGTGTGGGGTGTGGGGTGTGGGGTGTGGGGTGTGGGGTGTGGGGTGTGGGGTGTGGGGTGTGGGGTGTGGGGTGTGGGGTGTGGGGCGTGGGGCGTGGGGCGTGGGGCGTGGGGCGTGGGGCGTGGGGTGTGGGGTGTGGGGTGTGGGGTGTGGGGTGTGGGGTGTGGGGTTGTGGGGTGTGGGGTGTGGGGTGTGGGGTGTGGGGTGTGGGGTGTGGGGTGTGGGGTGTGGGGTGTGGGGTGTGGGGTGTGGGGTGTGGGGTGTGGGGTGTGGGGTGTGTGGTGTGGGGTGTGGGGTGTGGGGTGTGGGGTGTGGGGTGTGGGGTGTGGGGTGTGGGCTGTATGGTGTACAGTGTAGGATGTATGGTGTGTGGTGTAGGGTGTAGAAGGTATGGTGTATGGTGTAAGTTGTATAGTGTAGGGTGTAGGATGTAAGGTGTGTGGTGTATGGTGTATGGTGTATGGTGTAGGGTGTAAGGTGTGGAGTGTATTATGTAGGGTGTATGGTATGGGGTTATGGTGTGTGGTGTATGGTGTAGAGTATCTGGTGTGGGGTGTATGGTGTAGAGTATCTGGTGTAGGGTGCACGGTGTAGAATCCTTCACGGTGCTGAGCGGGGCGAGTGTGCAGTATTTTCAGCTGGCACGAGACAGAGTCAGGTGGGCGGGTGGGCGGTGGCATGGTGCAGGTGGAGAGTCGAGTGGTGTGTCTGTGGTGTCACATGATCCAGACACGGTGTCGTATTTTCAGCGCCCGGTCATTGTCAGCGGCCTGTCGTGGCTTCTGCGCATGCGCGGATTTTAAGACATATGCAAAACACCCATGCCCTCGCCGGCTACAAGCTCAACCACGGTACGCGGCAGTGTTAGGGACCGATTAGGCTGAAATCTATTGAATGCGATCATATTTAACAGAATTACATACTCAAATAATGAAATTTAATTAAATTAACCTTAAATTACAAGCGATATCAACGTAGCAGCTAGATCAGCGTCGAATCGCCGAGTGTAAACAAAACAAATAGCAGTGATCGCCGCAACGTGCGAAAATCCGCGCATGCGCAGAAGCCGCGACAGGCCGCTGACAATGACCGGGCGCTGAAAATACGACAACGGCATGGGTGCGGTGTTGGTGGTTGGACTGTAGAAAGAAGCGATGCTGGAGTAGGAGTCGGGTGGGTGGTTAAGCTTTGGCACGTGCTGGATGGAGTGCGCGTTATGTGATGTGGATAGTGGGTGATGGGTGTGGTGTGTTGAATAACTGGTGTGTGGAGTGGGTAATGTATGAAGTGTGTGGTGTGTGAAGTGTGTGGTGTGTGAAGTGGGCGGTGTGTGGAGTGGGTGGTGTGTGGAGTGGGTTTTGTGCACAGACCGGTCACATGGTGTGGGGTCGTGATTGATGCGTGTAAAATATTTCTCTTCACTTAGACTGGCTGGTTGTTGGAGTTTTACATCCTGGCAACATCTAAGGTCAAATCAGGACGGGTACCGACATTTGACAGTGTGCACTCATGGTGACTTTAAAGTGCCGCCCCACTGGGAAATCAGGCTGCTGGCACCATGGCCCGATATCCCACTCAGTCACATTATCCTGACATTGAGCTAACCACTCCTTGCCCTATCCTATTAATGTCGAGTGCCATGCCAGGAAGCGGCAAGTATCAAGTTTAAAGTCATTGCTTTTATTCGACTGGGAACCTTCCGCACGCGAGGTCCTTGCTCTACCGATTAGCCCACCGCGCCCGGTCTCTTTACTTAGAGGTGGCATTAATTAAGACTAAATGGTAGGCGATATTCAACCTGGTCTATATATTATTAGGGTTATGTGTGAGAGGGTGTACAGCCAGTTGAAGTGTGAAGGGTTGTTGAATAGTGTGAAGAGTAATCTCTGTGGTATGGCATGTGGAGTCTGAACTGTAGGGGTCCAGCATGATTTGAGACGGGTGCAGGGGGACTGAGGAAGGCTGCGGATGCTTTATAGCATTTTGTATCCTACCACTAGTGTTGACATCATAAGGATCACCACCTCCACCCCCCCATCTGGTGTGATATGAACAATATACTTCCCACACATTTGGTATGCGGGTAATGCAGTACCTCGGATACCTTAGGTGCTAAAATACCTCAGGGAGTCGGAGGGTGCTAAAATACCTCAGGGAGTCTGATGCCCCTGCCTTGCAAAGTTGTAAACCACTGCCTTGTGTTACAGGTTCTGGTTCTTGATAGAATCAAAGACTAAGGGAGCAAACCCTAATAGAAAACCATGTTATCGTGGCAGAATTAAGGGAAGTGATGAATGGAACTCCCAACATCTCCCGACCAGCCACTGCAGGGACAAATAGTTTGCGCCTGTCTTGACATGTTCTTGCCGGTGTGAGACCTCTATTTACTCCCTGAGAGAGTGCTGCTAGTAACATGCAAAAGCCAGCAGCACTTCAACACTTTGCAAGCAGCTTTTATGAAATGTACAACCAAACAAAGCGGCGGTTAAGTAATGAAAGCAGTCTTTGTCACATTGCGACTGACAGCATGATGATGATGACTTCCCACCCCCAACCACCACCGCCCCACACCCTTCGCCTTCCTTACCCGCTCACACATACATCACTCGCAGTGTGTAGCGCCTGCCACGTTTTTGTTGTGTACTCCACATTCCTGCTTTGTAGGCTACTTGGTGCCTGTTCGCCGGAAGGCCCTTGTGTAAATAACCCAGTTTAATATATAACCGTCAACCCGTGTGCCAAGCTCTGCTGGTCGGTCTACCAATCCGCCAACTATCAGTAATACCCCTGTCACACTATGACGTAATGAGCTAACGTAAGCCTGACGTGATCACATTTGGTCATTACGTTGTTGTACGTTGGGTTACGTTATTATGACATCATAATGACGTTAGACTGACGTCGATCTACGTCATGTTACGTCGTGTTACGTCGGCGCGCGTCAATGTTTTGAACTTGTTCAAAACATTTGACGTGACGCGAACATAAGGGTTTACGTTCGCCGTACGTTCTGTACACGTTCAGCGAACGTCAATGACGTTAAACGGACGTTAGTCAAACGTTCCTCACTACGTTCCACTACGTTCCACTCGTTGACCCACATTAAAGCAAGTGGAAACGTCCAAGCGGCGTAATGGGAAAGTCAGGAGAACGTCAGGAGAACGTCAGGAGAACGTCAGGAGAACGTACGTTTAATGACGTAAGTAACGTAAGGTAACGTAAAGCAACGTAGTTCTGGCGATGGAATAACGTTCATAACGTTCCGTCAGCGTCATTACGTTGTCCTCTCTCGTTGAATGACGGAATCACTACGCTTTACCGCCGTTACTCTCTCGCCCACTACGCTGCATCCACGTTCAACTTGTGCCCAAATTTGCATACTACGCCGAGAAGTTCAACGTTCTTCACGTTCTCCCTACGTTGACGTCGTTACGTCGTAGTGTGACAGCCCCATTAGATTCATACGGTATGTAGCTAATGCATCACTTAAGGGGCTGTCACACTACGATGTATAGCCTTAGCGTATGCCGACGTATGTGATTTTCGACCAACACGTCATATGTTGTCATACGGTACGTATGCACTGGGCATACATCGGGTACTTCCGGGTACGTCGTTATACTTCATCTTACGTTGCCGTGCCGAGGCTCCGAAAATTTGTTGTGCATGCTCAAGATGTCCAATGTGTGTTGACATGTGGCCCGTATGTTGAACATATGCTGCGTGTATGTTCGGGATATGTTGGAATACGTTGCTGCACGTTAGCCATACATTCAGCCGGTGGGAACGGGCATTCCGCATAGTGTCTGTGTACTGCCAATGGATGCATAATGTACTCCTAACTTACTTCGAACGTATGCCTGCCATATCTCCAGCATACTTAATGTATACATCATACTTCTAGCAATGGAGTAATGTACATAACGTTGCTCAGCATACAATGAGCATATGCGAGCATTTTGCGAACGTTTTGCAAGGCACATGAACGCTCTCATATGCTAGCAATAGGTCAGAGATACATTCTCCATACGTTACGTACATTGTGTGTACGTTGTGTGTACATTGTGTGTATGCCATTTTTATCCCCCACCGCTGAAAAGTTCGACGAATGCCGACATACTGGAAAATTGTTGACGTTGAGCACGTGCTGACGCCGTACGTCGTAGTGTGACAGGGCCTTTAGGAAGCATAGACCTATGTTCAATTTTCAAACAGCCAATGTTCAATTTTCAACATATCAAGGCTAGCTAATTCATGTGGCCTCTACTAGGGATGTGCATTGTGCCAGTTCACCGTGGAGACTATGCTTTAACTTTAAGGCTAAGACTGCATATATACAGAGTTGGTATTGGGATTATACTGTGTCATGCATCTTGTTGTACATTGTATATATATATATATGCTTATGTATATATATATAATTACGTATTTATATTGATGCATAGATATATATACATAATTATATATATATATGATTATATATATACGATGTATATATATGTATATGTATATATATATCTACAGTAAAACCTCTCTAATTCTAAATCGACTGACCTTGGGACCGACTTTAAAAAGTTTACGTGGGTCCATTTAGGGAGGTGGTCGGTTTAGGAAGTTAGAACCTGCTTACAATGGTATTGTTGGGACCCAAGTAAAGCGATCGATATAGAGGAGTGGTCGATCTGTGGGGGTGGTCGGTTAGAGAGGTTTTACTCTAGATATATATATATATAAATATACAATGTCTTACAAGATGCATGCCACAGTCTCATCCGAATACCAACTCCGTATCTATGCAGTCTTAGCATTAAGGTTGCATGGTCCAATGAAACATATTTTTTTCAAAACCAAAACAATTACTTATATGTGATTCTATATATGAAACTAAGGTACTGGTGCCTTAATGCTTTGGTACAACATATACAGAATAATCAGTGAATTTATTACCCCATCCTTTTGGACACCTGCTTTGAGACAGGCATTAGGTAGAGAGGGCACTGACCAATTAGGTCAATCTCATGACCTCATTAGTCTGGCCCTCATTCCAGTACCATATATGACTTTAGTCAGGTTCCAGGACATATAGTTTTGATGGGATCCCTCCCAACCACCCATGGTTGGGTCAGTTGCTCACCCACTCCCCCCAGCACACACACTGACACCAGCTTCTAGCCTCTCTCCTCTCCACACACCCCTCCACACACCTATTCCTCACACCTACTGCCGCCCCCTACACACACTTGGCCAGTAGTATTTGATAGGGGACCAGCCTACCTACAGATTAGTAGGTCATTCCTCATCACGTGACCATCGCGAGATGTGAATCTGGACCACAACCACTGGACTTTTGGCAAGCTTGCCGAAATTATGTTGGGTTATTTCAGCTTGAAATTGCTCCAAAATTCGGTGTTTTTTAATCAAAGTGACTCCAGAATAACACATATGACTATTAGGTTATAATGGTCGACCTGATACATTTATCTATAAAATTTAGCAAACATTCGAAAGCCATCGGACTATGCAACCTTAAAGCATACACGATGAACTTGCAACAATTTCTATCTAGAAAAATTGTCCCCGCTTCTGGATATGGAATCCTATTCATCGTCTTTGCCCTCATCCCTTCCACAACCAGCTCCCCCCAACCAACCAATAAGGTCCGTCACTACCGCTTTTTTTGGTCCATTAGTTGTTTAAGCAGGGCAAATTTCAGTCATAGACGACTGCTCTTCCTCATTCCACTGCTGGTCGATAGAAAGCCCGAGCCTACACTTTTACCGACCCAAGGGATTTTTAACCTCCCACACCACATAGACATGGTATGAGAGCAACCAGCCTTTGATGACACTGTAAGTTATACACAGCAGTGGAAATCCAAATTGGCAGAGCTGGGGGTACGGGGAATCGAACCTCCGACCCTCAGATTAAGAGTCTGACCTAGAAAAAAGTCAGACACTCTAACCACTCCGCCACAGAGAACAGCTTCCCTATCAAATATAAACCAATCCTCGCCCGATAGCAATGGTTACATACACCTTCCACAGCTCTCCTTTCTCTAACTAGTCTCTATTTTCCTACCCTAGATCACTGTAGATGCCATGATTGGGGCCGTCAGCACTCGGGCTGCAGAAACGCTACTCGTCTCAAACCGGCCAGCCACAACGCCGCCACCTGGTGTTATTTATACACAACGTGACACTGCTGCTGTTTCGCCGCTCGGCGCCGCCACCATAGCAGCAGAGTCTCAGGAACCTACTGACTGCCTTGCTCCCGCTCCAGCCACGTAACGCAATCCGCTTCTCGCCATAGTGGTCTAACATCTCTCCCATGAGGAAAATGGTTATCAACACTGGTCAGTTGCATCGTGGAAGCTTGAGAATAATGGTGTGCATTAAGAGGTAAGAACAGCTAACCCACCAATCCACCAACCCACTAATCCACTAACCCACAATCTTGAATTTTTTTTAATTATATAGACATACATTGGGGAGGTTATGCTACTAAAATAGCTACATTGCTTATAATATATTATTTATATACATATATATATATATATATATATAATTGCGATTCTGGACACCTCATTCCACTGCTCCTTGCCCTATCCTAAAAATGCCGAGTGCTAGGCTAGGAAGCAACATGCATCAATTATTAAGTCATTGATTTGACTCGACCAGGATTCGAACCCACGATCCAATGATCTACCAACACCGGAGGCGGACGCTCTAACCCATTCGGCCATCCCATCCGGTTAATGATTCATGTGAAAAAAGCGGACAAATACCATCTGGGCTGAAATGAAGCCATGAATAAATACCAGATTTGAGCTGAAGCTGACATCATTCTAATGATCAAATCGGGGGGGTTTCTGTTCGCAGATAGACTTTAACAGGAAAGAACAGGAATAAATTCTATTTTACAGAAAACTAAAATGAATTTGTCAGGATTTGCGCCTGAACTCTTCAAATGCTACACGATCAAGGGTGTTGTTTCAAAAGGGTTGATTAAGGCCATACCCACATAATTAGAACAAGAAAGGGCAATAACTTCAATCAATCAATAGTTCCATCCTCTAGTCGAGGGTTGGATGCAATGGTTCTCCACTTGTCCCGATGTTGTGCTGTTCTGATAGACTGTGAATAATTCCAGCCTGTCCACTGTGAAATATTTGTAAACCATGATGTTCTTGGTCTCCCCCTCCCTCTGCTGCCATTCACCTTCCCTTCCAACAATGTATGGTATATTGAACTCTGACGAATGATGTGGCCAAAATAAATAAGTTTCTTTGTCTGTATAGTGGCAAACAAGCTTTTCTTATTTTTAATTTTTCTGAGAACTTCTTTGTTGGTGATCTTCTTTGTCCATGATATTTTCATCATCCTTCGATAAGTCCACATCTCAAATGCTGCTAAACGTTTGTACATTTTTGTACACAGAGCTTAATGAGATAGTATCTATGACTGTCCGCCTGCTTTAATCTGTATTATCTCATATACTTTCAGATGCTTTCAATTATAGGATTATCTCTTGGATTGCGCCGAAGTTCACCATTCTAATCTTACTGGACTCAAATTGATTGACGCGAACGGGTTATATTTAAAATATTCTATTAGAAATTGAACTACGCACAGAACAGAAAATAAACGCTCTTCATTGTGTCTTGCTTTGTGTTTTGTCTTTTTATTTCTCCATTGTTGATTGCATTAACACACACCTTCTGTAGAAGTAGAAGGTGGTGAAATTAGTAGTCTCTTACACCCCCATCACATCAAACTAGTTCTCAAAACGTCCGATCCCATTCTAAAATGGGGTAGAACGTGGCCACCCGAAAACTTTGGCTCAAAGTTCTAGAGGACCCTTCCGTCCTTGACCATCCATGCAGTTCATAAACAGTTCATAAAACATTGCTACTATGTTCACTACGTTCGCACACAATTTGAGCCGGTTCGGCAACATTTTCAAGAACGTAGTAAGAACTACCTTGGTGTGATGGGGGTATAAGCGGCAGTAGTACTACTAAAATTAGCAGTATGCTATCATTACAATTGAGATCGATAATCTACATTTGAGATGAACGTTGGTTTGTAGATTAAGCAGACTTAAAACGACACCTTTATGACATAATGTTTCATTTATAAAATGTATGGTACTTTTAGTAACAAACAAGATTTTCATGCAGTCAGAAAAAGAATATATATATCATGACGTTCACTGCAGTTAATTTTCCTCTTATACAATAAGCTTGAACAATAATTACTTCTCATGTTTAGCATGCATCAATATATAAATGCGAGTAATTTGGTATGCAATGCGGGTACTTGCTGAAGACGACAGCGCTCAGATGATTTCCCAGTATATTTATCTATATAATACTCTATGTGAAATCTAGATCAGCATGTTGCTACACGCTCACCCCACATAACCACAACCGAGCAGCTCCATGAGCAACTCAACGTTAATGTTGCATAGTCTGATAAAAGCATCAAATTTTCTAAAGGAAAATACTTACCTAGGTTTGAACCCGCATATCCAATTTAGATACTGGTTTACTTGTTAAGTATTTGTTGCTGCATAGAACGGCATACTGTGTCAATTTCATTGAACATGTTACTATTGAAGCCTATGGGATGAGAGTTTTGGCAAACACGCCAACATTAATTTAGCATGTTTACACTTCAAATATCTCCGAAGTTAGCTATTTCAAATCAAAGTTACTTGAAGCCCATATAAGATAGATTCTAATGATCAACCTAATATATTTAGTACAGAAAATGATAGAAACTCAAAACCATCGGACTATGCAACTTTAATCTTACCTGGAAGTCAGAGTCACACGGATTAACAGTCACTTATGTGGGCTCATGCAACGGCCCAGCTTAACTGCAAATAGTTACTCCAACCTGTAAAAGACCACCCAAATGTTAAGCTGAGATGCCTGGGAAAATAATACAAGAAAAACAGAGGATAGCAAAATTAAAAGTGAGACATATCCCAAATTGTATTATTAGATATGAAGTGGCGAACTGTTTCCAATCCTGTGCGAAGGGAGTTATGAACTGTTAGTAATCCTGTGCGAATAGAGGAGGGGAACTCTTAGTAACCTTGTGCGAATATGAGTGGAGGTGTTGTTAGTAAGCTTGTATGAATGGGGTTGGGAACTGTTTGTAATGCTGCACAAAGGGGCGTATGGAACTGTTACTGTTACTGTTAGTAATCCCCGTCCAATAGAGTGGGGAACAGTTAGTAATCCTGTACGAATATGCGTGGGGAAATGTTTGTAACCCTGTACGAATGGGGGTGGGGCACTGTTTGTAACCCTGTACGGAAGGGGTGGGGACGTGTTAGTAATCCTGTAGACATATGCATGCGGAACTGTTAGTAACCCTGTACGAAGGGGGTGGGGAACTGTTAGTATTCCTGTGCAAATATGGGTAGGGAACTGGTAGTAATCCTCTACTAATATCGGTGGGGAACTGCTAGTAATCCTGTACGAATGGGGCTGGGGAACTGTTAGTAGTCCTGTGCGAATAGGGATGGGGGTGGGGTGCCTACATAACCTGCACATTGCAGCATGGTGGGGAAGTGTCAGTAATCCTGTATGGATGGGGGTGGGGAATTGTTAGTAACCCTGTATGGATGGGGGTGGGGAACTGTTAGTAACACTGTATGGATGGGGGTGGGGAATTGTTAGTAACCCTGTATGGATGGGGGTGGGGAACTGTTAGTAATCCTGTATGGATGGGGGTGGGGAAGTGTTAGTAACCCTGTATGGATGGGGTGGGGAACTGTTAGTAACACTGTATGGATGGGGGGGGGAACTGTTAGTAACCCTGTATGGATGGGGATGGGGAACTGTTAGTAATCCTGTATGGATGGGGGTGGGGAACTGTTAGTAATTCTGTACGGATGGGGGTGGGGAACTGTTAGTAACCCTGTATGGATGGGGGTGGGGAACTGTTAGTAACCCTGTACGGATGGGGGTGGAGAACTGTTAGTAATCCTGTATGGATTGGGGTGGGGAAGTGTTAGTAATTCTGTACGGATGGGGGTGGGGAACTGTTAGTAACCCTGTATGGATGGGGGTGGGGAACTGTTAGTGATCCTGTATGGATGGGGGTGGGGAAGTGTTAGTAACCCTGTATTGATGGGGGTGGGGAACTGTTAGTAACACTGTATGGATGGGGTGGGGAACTGTTAGTAATCCTGTACGGATGGGGGTGGGGAACTGTTAGTAATCCTGTACAGATGGGGTGGGGAACTGTTAGTAACCCTGTATGGATGGGGGTGGGGAACTGTTAGTAATCCTGTATTGATGGGGGTGGGGAACTGTTAGTAATTCTGTACGGATGGGGGTGGGGAACTGTTACTAACCCTGTATGGATGGGGGTGGGGAACTGTTAGTAATCATGTAAGGATGGGGGTGGGGAACTGTTAGTAACCCTGTATGGATGGGGGTGGGGAACTGTTAGTAACCCTGTATGGATGGGGGAGGGGAATTGTTAGTAATCCTGTATGGATGGGGGTAGGGAACTGTTAGTAATCCTGTATGGATGGGGGTGGGGAACTGTTAGTACTCCTGTACGGATGGGGGTGGGGAACTGTTAGTAACCCTGTATGGATGGTGGTGGGGAACTGTTAGTAATCCTGTATGGATGGGGGTGGTGAACTGTTAGTAACCCTGTATGGATGGGGGTGGGGAACTGTTAGTAATCCTGTATGGATGTGGGTAGGGAACTGTTAGTAATCCTGTATGGATGGGGGTGGGGAACTGTTAGTAACCCTGTATGGATGGGGGAGGGGAATTGTTAGTAATCCTGTATGGATGTGGGTAGGGAACTGTTAGTAATCCTGTATGGATGGGGGTGTTGAACTGTTAGTACTCCTGTACGGATGGGGGTGGGGAACTGTTAGTAACCCTGTATGGATGGTGGTGGGGAACTGTTAGTAAACCTGTATGGATGGGGGTGGGGAACTGTTAGTAATCCTGTATGGATGGGGGTGGGGAACTGTTAGTAATTCTGTACGGATGGGGGTGGGGAACTGTTACTAACCCTGTATGGATGGGGTGGGGAACTGTTAGTAATCATGTAAGGATGGGGGTGGGGAACTGTTAGTAACCCTGTATGGATGGGGGTGGGGAACTGTTAGTAACCCTGTATGGATGGGGGAGGGGAATTGTTAGTAATCCTGTATGGATGGGGGTAGGGAACTGTTAGTAATCCTGTATGGATGGGGGTGGGGAACTGTTAGTACTCCTGTACGGATGGGGGTGGGGAACTGTTAGTAACCCTGTATGGATGGTGGTGGGGAACTGTTAGTAATCCTGTATGGATGGGGGTGGTGAACTGTTAGTAATCCTGTACGGATGGGGGTGGAGAACTGTTAGTAGTCCTGTGCGAATTGGGATGGTGAACTGTTAGTAATCCTGTACGGATGGGGGTGGGGTGCATACGTAACCTGCACATTGCTGCAGACGCCGCTCAAAGGTTAATCAAACCTACTCATTAAGCTTTAATGTCTAAAGGTGCTCCGGGGATCGCCGGGAGGTCAGCTGGCCACCTGGACCGCCACCCTCACCTCCCACTCCCACCCACTCCCACCCCATCCCGCCCAGCCCCCACCCCACCCCTCACCCCACCCCCACACCCGCCCTCACTACACAGGTAGGTCGGCATTGATGATCGAATTGAGGGAGAAACAGGCCAAGCAAATGCCGGAGCTACCACAGAAATTGTTATTTCAAATGCCTTTCAGTTGAACGCCTGCTTCGATGTACCTACCGACCGACAAAGCGATTGAGTGCATGTTCAACTATGAATCAGTTATATTCGCATAATAGTTTTAATATGATGCTGCTGAAATTCTGTAATGCTTTTAACATACATATATTATTAAGTTGATCTTACTTTAGTTTGAAGTAACTTCTATTATAAATGGCTAACTTTTGAGCTATTTGAAGTGAAAACATGTAAAATTACATTTGGTGTGCTGTAAATATATATGCTTGATATCCTAGGATTCAGCAGTGATAGGTTCTTAAAAAAATGGCTTAGCATTCCCTTCTATACAGCGAAAAATGCCTAATAAGTGGATCAGTATCTAAGTTGAAAATGTAGGATCAAATCTCGGTAAGTGTTCGATATTTTCCATTGACTATGCAGCTTTAATGAAGCTATTTCATGCAGTTGTTATATCGCATTGCTGGTTATTGCAGAACTCTGTGGCCAGGTCACAGTCTCCATGCTTCAATCGATGGTTCTGCCGCAGCCCAGACATGCAATGTACCACCTACTTCCGGCAGCTCGCTGGTGCCCCCTAGCGGCAGCAAAAGTTAATGACCAGGTGTGGTAGGGGGGGTGGAGTGAGGGAGTGGTGGTGTGAGTGGGGGTTTGGTAAGGAGGGGGTGGGGGAGGAGGTAGGGGAGGGGGTAAGTGGGTATCCATAGAACAGTAAACCCTCTTTAACTGACCACCTCCACAGATCGACCACTCCACTATATTGATCGCTTTATTTGTGTCCCAAGTGATCGCGACCCAAGTGATCGCCCATACAATACCATTGTAATAATAGAAAAATCTCCTTAAGACCTCCCACCTCCCTAAATGGACCATTTAAAGTTCATCCCATGCTCCGTCGATTTAGAGAGGGTTTACTGTATCGCAACCCGGGAATATGCGCTCTATCACGGAAGCCAATCTGCAGCCTGCTTCCTGCTGCGCCGCACTAACCTGACGCAAAACACCCAGGAAGTACAGGGGAAAAGTTCACCAGATCTGCATGACAACACAACATCAGCAAAACGCACCATCCGGATTGCTGCATACATTGTCTGCTTCTTTTTCCCCCAGTTAGAGAAACCAGGTCGCCTTCCTCCGCCCCCCACCTCCCCCCCCCCCCCATCCCCCACCTCCACACCAGCGCTCTCTAACTGAGTAACTCACACCGTGGCAAGTTAGGAATTGAGTGAATCCCAACGCCGTGTGTTAGTTGCTTAGTTACTTACCTAGCTAGCGAGCTATATGCTGCTAGTTTTATTTTCCTGACAGCAAGGGGACAAAGGAATCAGCGGCCATCGACAAGAGGAAGGAATGGAGTGAAACTGAAATGTAGGTCACACAAGAACACAGCAGGAGTGCATGGACACCCATGACGACGCCCATCACGTCATTGCCAAGGATCTGCGGAGCCCGAGACGTGCCCCTCGTGGCGCTCAGCAGCGAGGACAGGCCGGCCCCGTTGGCCCGGGGTCCGGCGACGCGGGGTTCAGCGACGCGGGTCCGGCATCCCAGAGCTCAGCGACGCGTGGTCCGCCATCCCGGGACTCAACGGCCCGGGGCCCGGCGCCGCGCAAGTCCGCTAGGCGGCGCGGCATCAACCCGCCGACGGCGACGGGCAAGCACGACTCGTCACGCCTCAGCGGACGCGGGGGCCGCAATCATGCCCCACTGGCGGCAAAGAAGAAGTCAGCGAAGTGGCCGAAGCGCCAGAAGTGGGCTGAACTGGGCCGACATGTGGATAATAAGAAGTCAGCTGACAGAGGAACTCGAGAGGCTGCGTCGGCCCAAGACGGACCCGCGGAGATGGTGGAAAGGGAAGACGCTCGTCCCACCAGCACTGACTACTACGACACCGACTTTGAATCAGGCAGGTAACTTATGTTGCGAGAGAGAAAAAAAGCAACAGGTTCTCATTATGAGACTAACAACTAGTGAAGTGCGCGCATAGTTTTTTTGTTTAAGGTTTTAAGTTTTTTAAATTTATCTCAACACATATTTTGTCAGCGCCAATGCACTGGTCTTCCAGCCATTGAAGCGATCACGTTTGGTTTATGCATGGTGATGGGGAAGTGGAATGTGCTGCATTGTGTGCAGACCACCTCATTCTGAACATTGAAAGTGGAGGAGCAACCTATGCTGTTTAGTGTACAGCATAAGTACTCAACATTGTGGTACTCAACACTGTGGTACTCAACATTGTGGTACTCAACATTGTGGTACTCAACATTGGTTCCAGTGCCACAAGTCATATTCCGGAATAACAAGCAATGACAATGCGAAAGGTCGGGAATTCGAATCCCTGCCGAGTCAACCAAATGACTTACAAAAATTGATACTTGTCACTACCTAGCCTGGTACTTGACGTTAATAGGATAGGACAAGGACTGGTTAGCTCAGTATCAGGATAATGTGACTATGGGGGATATCGGGTCATGGTGCTGGCGTCCTGGTCTCTCAGTGGAACAGCACTATAATGCGTGAGCACTGTCGCAAGTCAGAACACATCCTGATATGATCATAGATGTTGCTAGGACATAAAACCCCAGCAAATAAACGAACATAACATACCTGAATTTGATCCTATGCACCGATTAAACATATTTATGCTGCATAGAAGCAATACTAAATCCATTTAATAGGATTTGTCACTGCTGAAGCCTATGATTTCAGGAATTTCGATATGCACAACACAATTAATTTAGCATGTTTTCACCTCAAGCATTTCCAAAGTTAACCCTTTTAACTAATAGTTATTTCAAGCTAAACAAAAGCAGATTATCCAGATGAACCTGATATAATATATCTAGAATATATATATATATATGTCAAAAACACATGACCATCCGACTATCCAACTTTAACTATTTATCTGTTCCAAAAAGATTTCCTTTATTTGGTCACGTGATACGCCGTGACGTCATCACGTGGCGTTCTTAATTCCAAAATCAGGAGTGGGTGCATAAGAAACCCATGAACATATTGTATGTCATTATTAATATTATAACTACCATGCAATGCTGTTCCTGTTCTTTGTTGTTGGTGCTTTTTATTAAAGCTGCATAGTCCGATGACATATAAAATTTTCAAAACCAAACCAATTATCTAGATTTGATTTGACATATCTAACTTAGATACTGATGCACTTATTAAGCATTTGTTTCTGCGTAGAAGGCAAAACGGAGTCAATTTAACAGAACCTCTTACTGCAGAAGTCTATGGTGTCAGAGTTTTGGCAAACTTGTCAAAACTAATTTTCCATGGTTGAACTCAAAATATCTCAAAAGTTTATCATTTAAAATAAAAGTAACTTTGAACTAATGTAAAGTAGATACTAGTGATCGATCTAATATATTTATCTCAGAAAAAATACAGAAATTCAAAACCATCGGACTATGCAACTTTAAGTGGCCATCAGAACTAGTTCCCAAAAGCACAGCGATGAGATCACATCATTAGTAAGTTCATAGTCACATCATACCAGGCTTGCAACCTCTTGCGACTACTTGCGATAAAAAAAAAAACACCACATTAGTCTGGCAATCTGCTTGCAACCAAAACAAAAAACGTGGGGAAATAAGGTAGGTGACTGATCAGGGAAGACTGATTGGCGATTGGTTTGCGATTTATTAGTGATTGGTTGGCAATTAGTTTGTAATCTGTTGAATATCGGTTGGCAATCGGTTGGGGGAGTGGTTGGAGACTGGTTGTGGACTTATTTGCGATTTGTTTGCGACCAATTAGCGTTCAATTGCACATCAGTAATACAACTGATCGCTAACTTCGCTAAGACCATGACTGACTGGTTGGCGATTGGTTGGCGATTGGGCCGCGATCAGTCATATTACCGATTACCGACTTCTCTAAGACCAGGGAAGACTGATCGGCGATGAGTTGGTGACCAGTCAGCGATCCATCAACTGTGGTTCCCGACTGCTCACAGACTGGTCGATGATCAAATTGACCCTTCCGCACCCACTCACTTTACAACTAATACTAGTAATAGGGGCCAGTATGAGACTGATCGCCAACTGATCGCCGATTGATCGCAGATTGATCATCAACCTATGAAAATGATTGGTGTCCATCTAGCGATCTTCTTGTCAGTTTTTGATGCAAAACCTGCCACCTCATTGTGACCGAAATGGTCGCAAACTGCTCAGCGACCAGTGAGGTCCAAATACAGATCTTTTTGTGACCACTTGTGACTTCCTGCAAAATCTTGCGACCACCCTTTTCTTTTGTCGCAAGTGGTTGCAAACAATCGCAAGCCTAGTGTGCCTGGTGTCTAAACCATCCATATTAGACACGTCAACTGCGTCTCTAACCTGTAACTTCCAAATCAAGTTCACATTTCTACTTTGTAAATGGACCGCCATTGGTGTGTGTCGGTTAACCCCCGCAGACAGTACAACGGACTCGGACGTTGACGGCCTCCAGGCCTACAAGACCGGGTGCCAGGTGCTCGGGGTGTCAGCCCTGCCCCGGGCCGTCTCCCAGTGGGCGGGCCCCACCATCAACCTCAACTATCGCAACCTGGGGCCTTCAGGAGCCAAGGCACTCACCTCAGCTCTCATGGTAGGTTAGACATATATAAACGATTCACCCCATACTTTCAGTAAGGGTGAAGGACAACGTAGTCTAAATATGGGCGAAAATAGCTTTAGTATGGAACGGGAAGTGGAATCCCTGGTTCCAGTATCAAATTGCTACTTATATCGGCACAGAGTTGGTGTAATGGGAGAGAATGCAAAAGGACAAGATGGCGACCATAGAATTCCATTGATGTCAGTTTTAAACTTAACTAAACTACATGTTTTATTATATTTTTCAAATCAAAAGTAGTGGGTAAATATTAAGATATGTGTGAAGAATATAATTTGCTTCTTAAATTAAGAATTTATCTGCTCATTTCATTTATCCAGCATGTAGATATTTTTCGCCCGCTTTTATGTGTATTATAATGGATTATAGTAATATAAAGAACGAAGTAGAATCCAAGGTTAATTATTATTATTATTATTGTATTATTCATCGTTTCATATTATTCGGAGTCGCGTGCCCACCTTGTTCGGCGCGCGTGTATGGGCGCTACCTGTGTCGCGCGGAAAAATAACTAAGAAACGGGATCACCCCGACTTGTTTGTCCATCCTTATGTGGCCGTAGTGGCTTATATTGGGTTGGTATTCACCCCTACTCAGGCTACTGCAATACGGGGTGAATCTTTTATCTAGGTTGGACGCACATATTTACATAAAAGTAAGCGCCATCCACACATGGGGAAAGATGGCATGTTCTACTCAGTATGTGAATATTACATGAACACTACTGATAGATAGGCTGGCCATATTAGATTACAGGTGCATGCTGTATGGTTTTAGGTATTATGGCAGGCAGAAAAAGAAGCGACATGAAACCAGTAATAATTCTGGATATGTCAGACGAC
This sequence comes from Branchipolynoe longqiensis, assembly GCA_030323885.1. NCBI lineage: Eukaryota > Metazoa > Annelida > Polychaeta > Phyllodocida > Polynoidae > Branchipolynoe > Branchipolynoe longqiensis. Next base: position 52,155,568 of record CM059186.1, on the reverse strand, counting down.
TTTTCCGATGGACTAAGTCGGGCTCAAAGCCAGCGGTTTCACAGAGTTGAAGCGTTGTGCGTAGGCAGTGCTACGGGGTTCGTTTCCTGTCCTAATATTGGCACACAAACATTCTTATCATAACAAATCAGGATCAGTAAATGCATTTATTTGTTTTTAAAATATTAATATAATAGTGGGGAAGATCTCGTTGTTTCTTCTAATTCTACTGCTCCTATTATGGGAGATAATAGTGAGTACAACTATATATATAAACATTATCATCATCATCATCATCATCATCATCATGCTGTCGGTCACGATGTGAAAAAGACTCCTTTCATTGCTTGACTGCCACTCTCCATTTAGGTTTCTGCTGTGAGAGTGATGTCCATGAGTCGGTCTTAATGTCTCTCAGCTCATTTCATGAAAGCTGCCTGCAAAAGTGTTGAAGTGCTGCTGGCTTTTGCAAGTTACCAGCGGCACTCTCTTGGGGAGCAAATAGAGGTTTCACACCGGCAAGAACATGTCAAGACAAGCGCAACACTATTTGTCACTGCAGTGGCTGGTCGGGAGATGTTCGGAGTTCCATACATCAACCACCCTTGATGCTGCCACAGTGACATGGTTTTCTGTTTAGGGTTTGCTCCCTTAGCCTTCGGTTCTGTCAAGAACCTGTACCACAAGTCAGTGGTTTACAACTCTGCAGGGCAGGGGCGTCAAACTCCCTGAGGTGTTGCAATACCTGCAATACCTGCATACCTACTTGTTCTGAATAAGGCTGAACAAACATTATACTGCTTCCATAATGCTGAAAACTTCAAAGTTTCTGCATGCGCATACAATCAATCAATCCAAGCACATTCTCTTAATAATGTCCAACGCTGACACATTTTGAATCGATCTCTTGCTTAGCTACTGGCTTAGCTTACACCACTTTGGCAAGCCGCCTTTCTATATATATATATATTTTTGTGATGGGTGTATTTATGCTGCCCATAATGGTTAAGTCTAATGACTTGTTTTCGCCACTAGACAGTAATAGTTTTGTGACTCCCCATCTTTTTATCACTTTCAGTTGTTGTGTAGCTAACTACTGCGTACATTCTTTCTCTGTCTGTAAGCATTCTCCCACATCCCCCAAACATCTGTGAGTTTGTTCATTCTACAATCGGATAATTATTTGGTTATTTTCCGAATTTGCCCAAGTGAGATGCCCGAATCGGTATGAGGTTTCGAACCCATGATCTCCCACATGGGAAGCCAGTCTGCTTTTTTTAATATTAAATTTTTTTTTATGAGCCTGCCTATCCTTGGAAAATCCTCATTGGATAGCTGCCCATGGGCCGCCTCTGGATCCTTTGACCTCGTTCAACGGGTACCTCCGGATCCCCAGATTTACCCTGCGACCGCCACCAAAAGGCTTTGATCTTAGCCAAAAGGCCGAGAAGGCCAGTCTGCTTTCTTACTGATTTGGCGATCCTGTTCAGTGTGTGTTGGAATGTATACTAACCATATATATACTTGATATTTTGCAAAAGTGGTGTCTATTAAGCCGGTAAGCTGGGCAACAGACCCATTCAAAATGTGAAGAGGCGAAGGGTCAACCTACACATGTATCGAGGAGGGCATCGGCTCACAGTCCCCGACTACCCCATTGTCTGCCTCACGAATCCTCTGGTGCGACTGACACTGGTCAACATAGATCTGGTGGAGGTGAAGTGGGTCGATATGGTGTCACTGGTAGTGTTGTGTCTTACGGAGTATAACAATAATCATAATAATAAGTAATATTCCATTCCGTATCTTTATACTAGCATAATACGTTATAGATCACATATATTTACAGTTATCATTCATGATAGGAGTAGTAGAATTAGGGAAAAACAGAGATCTTTCCCACTAATAAATAAATATTTTAACAACAACAAATAAATGCATTTACTGACACTTATTTGCTATTTAAAAAAAGAGCCATGACGTGCCAACTGGGAAGTGGACTCTCAACTTATTCAGTCTTAGACATTTGTATTGTTGCTCTTCACGTATGCAGACATGATTTACCCCTGGGACAGACCGGGCTGAGTGGCCGAATTGGTAGAGCGCAGGCCTTGCGTGCAGGAGATCGCGGATTCGGTTCCCGGTCGAGTCAAACCAATGACTCATACATTTTAAGCTTGTTGCTTTCTATCCTGGCGCTTGGCATTAATAGGATAGGGTATGGTCTGGCTGGCTCTGTGTCATGCTAAGGTGACTGAGTGGGACATCAGGTCATGGTGCCAGCAGCCTGATTTCCCAGTGGGGCAGCACTATTAAGTCGCCATGAGTGCGCACTGTCACAAGTCGATACCTATCCTGATAAGACCTTAGATGTTGCTAGGATATAAAACGACAACCAACAACAACATTTGGGACAGACCAGGCGCGGTGGCCGAATCGGTACCCAGCCCGATATGACCTTAGATGTTTCAGGACGTAAAACTCTAAAAACCAACCAACCAACCTTTGGGACATTCTGCGCTATCTTGCTGGCTCCTGTGACTGACTGATGATGCCTGATACCACAATTTGCTACAGCTAAACCCACACGTACAACACCTTGAGCTACAGGAAAACCGACTCGGGGGCATCGGGGGTATGTACGTGAGCACCTACCTGAGGGAGAACGTCTTCATCACACACCTGGTGAGTTCAATTCTCGTCTGCTCGGTGTAAATGTCGTCTGTGGCATCCAAATCTAGAAAAATATGTGTCGTCTGCTGCAGGTGCTCGATATGCACCTGTACTATGCCATACTACATGCTCACAATGACATAGTAAATATGCAGCACAAGCTATTGCACTGTAACCTATGCTATACTACATGCTCACAATGATGTATTAAATATACAGCACAAGCTATCGCAATGTAACTTATGCTATACTACATGCTCACAATGATGTATTAAATATACAGCACAAGCTATCACAATGTAACTTATGCTATACTACATGCTCACAATGATGTATTAAATATGCAACACAAGCTATCACAATGAAACCTATGCTATACTACATGCTCACAATGACATATTAAATATGCAGCACAAGCTATGCAATGTAACCTATGCTATACTACATGATCATAATGATGTATTAAATATGCAGCACAAGCTATCGCAATGTAACCTATGCTATACTACATGCTCACAATGACATATTAAATATGCAGCACAAGCTATCGCAATGTAACCTATGCTATACTACATGCTCACAATGACGTATTAAATATGCAGCACAAGCTATTGCAATGTAACCTATGCTATACTACATGCTCACAATGACGTATTAAATATGCAGCATAAGCTATTGCAATGTAACCTATGCTATACTACATGCTCACACTGGCGTATTAAATATGCAACATAATCTATCGCAATGTAACCTATGCTATACTACATCCTCACAATGATGTATTAAATATGCAACATAATCTATCGCAATGTAACCTATGCTATACTACATGCTCACAATGATGTATTAAATATGATCTGTGAAGCACAAACTATATCGTGGTTTAATAACCACACAGACTGTTTTTATTACCATGTAAGAATAATCATAATATTGGCTTATACATTTTCTCCACGTAAGTCCTCAACAAATTCCTATAGTTTTCTAATCCCGAGATGCTTGACAGGTGGGTGGGGGTGGAGGGAGGTCGTTACAATTAGGTCCACTAATGATCTGACACTGACCATTCTGTTTGTTAAAATAGCTTAAGTACTGAAGATGAGTGTTTAGTGCAATTTATTAACCAGATGTGTACATAACCTAATCATGTTTGACAGAATCTGGCTCAGAACAACCTTGGATCGATGGGAGCAATGGCTATTGCAGAAATAATGGCGAAAAACAGAACGATACAGTTCCTAGATCTTTCAGGTAAGTAATGTATATGTCGGGCAATTATGATCAACCTGATAATCACTCAGTGTCAGGACACCTGAATATGATATTGGGTATTGACACCAACGCCCTGATCTCCTACTGGAGCAGTGCTACACATTCTCTGCACTGGCACAAATCCATAGCCATACTTACATGACCTCAGATGTCACTAAGATGTAAAACCCCAAACAAACAAGCATATCTATGGTAGATTTCAAATGGACCTGGCAAGGAACCAGTCAAACCGGAAGCGGGTGCAGGGCTACTATATTACATAACCTGTCCCTAAGTGACACCGGTATCGATCCGGCTTCGGTCCACCGTGCCAACATCCTTGCGGTTTCCCCGCTTTGCAATCCCACCACTGCTCGCCTGTACACTTATTGATTACTGATCCGCTCCCCATTCTGTCTTCTGCTTCCCATCGCCTGATCATCACACCACCGGCCGCCCTGCAGACAATAACTTCCGTGACAGTGACGGCGAGCACCTGGCCCGCGCCATTGAGGTAAGCAGCTCGCTTTGTAGACCATCGAGACTTTTTGAAAAGCGCACCCTTATCCCCCCCGGGCGTTTTCTGCAGCATGCCCGTTGGCATCATGTGATTCCAGAGCAGCTGGCCTGTTCCTGTTCTCAGGCCCTTAGCAGTTCACCCATTCTGGTTCTCAGGCCATGAGTAGGTCACCCATCCTTGTACTCAGGCAATGAACATCCTTATAAGCAGTTCACCCAATCTTGTACTCGGGACACAAGCACTTCACCCATTCTTGTATTCAGGCCATAAACAGCTCACCCATTCTTGTATTCAGGCCATGAGCAGTTCATCCATTCTTGTACCCAGGTCACAAGTAACTCACACATTCTTGTACTCAGGCCACAACCAGCCCTTCCATTCGTGTACTCAGACTACAAGCAGCTCACCCATCCTTGTACTCAGGTCATGAGCAACTCATCCATTCTTGTACTCAGGCCACAAGTAATTGACCCATTCTTGTTCTCAGCAGCTCAACCATTCTTTTACTCAGGCCACGAGCGGTACACCCATTCAGCGCACCCATTCTTGTTCTCAGACCATGAGCAGCACACCCATTCTTGTATTCAGACCATGAGCAGCACACCCATTCTTGTATTTAGACCATGAACAGCTCACCCATTCTTGTTCTCCGACCATGAGCAGCACACCCATTCTTGTATTCAGACCATGAGCAGCTCACCTCTTCTTGTATTCAGACCATGAGCAGCTCACCCATTCTTGTATTCAGACCATGAATAGCTCACCCATTCTTGTTCTCAGGCCAAGAGCAACACACCCATCCTTGTATTCAGACCATGAACATCTCACCCATTCTTGTATTCAGACCATGAGCAGCACACCCATTCTTGTATTCAGACCATGAGCAGCTCACCCATTCTTGTATTCAGACCATGAGCAACACACCCATTCTTGTATTCAGACCATGAGCAGCTCACCCATTCTTGTATTCAGACCATGAATAGCTCACCCATTCTTGTTATCAGGCCATGAGCAACACACCCATTCTTGTATTCAGACCATGAATAGCTCAGCCATTCTTGTATTCAGACCATGAGCAGCTCATCCATTCTTGTATTCAGACCATGAACAGCTCACCCATTCTTGTATTCAGACCATGAGCAGCTCATCCATTCTTGTATTCAGACCATGAATAGCTCACCCATTCTTGTATTCAGACCATGAGCAGATCACCCATTCTTGTAATCAGGCCATGAACAGTTAATCAATTCTTATACTCAGGCCACGAGCAGTTCAACCATTATTGTACTCAGGGCATGAGCAGCTCAATAATTCTTGTAATCAGGCCACCATCAACTCTTCTATTCTTGTACTCAGGCCATGAGTAGTGTTCTAAATTGTTGTATCCTATATACTGCTCAAAAGCAGCAGTCCACTCAGGTAGCTTCAGCACCGGTGAGTAGTGTTCATGGTTGCAATACTAAAACTATGCACTCCAACAGAACTTACTACTTACTGAACAACACCTCATCCACCCACATAGGCAGTGAGGTGAGCACCACTCTGCCTGCCACATTCCGACCCCAGGTGCCCTCCAGCAGTCGGTGCCTGAATGTTAAAACAAGCTGGGTCTGCATGGTTAGAGGGATATTCAGGACTGGGCCCGCCTCCCTCCACGTGCATTATGAATGCATGTTTGGAGGTGGGTGGCGTGATGGCGGTTTCAACCAGCAAGCATTTTATTTTAACTTCGCTAAGCACGATATCAATGCTCTATGTTTTACAGTATGCAGAGGCGCGTGGCGACTGACTGCGTTTAGAAAAAAAAGAAGTAACTTTCAAGCCATTAGCTAGTAAACTACATGTACAAACAAAGTAAAAACAATCAGGGAAAAAAGTGATTGAACTATTTCTTAACTAGTAAACAAGCATGAATCACTTGGCATCGATTGTGTGTGTCTGCGCGACATTATGACTATGTCGTCTATTTTGTGTTTCTATATGGCTGCAAGATGCGAGCAGTTGTATTCTTTAATTAGTGACTAGCCGCACGACAAATTCGGTCTCACCAGTAACATTTATATACCTCGTTTGGGTTCTCTGACTTGACATCTAACGCAGACTTAGCGAGTCCTTTTCAATATATATATATATATATATATACATATATATATTGAAAAGGATTCACTAAGTCTGCGTTAGATGTCAAGTCAGGGAACCCAAACGAGGTATATAAATGTTACTGGTGAGAACGAATTGTTACTGGTGAGACCTGAATACTTCCAACACATGTATATATATAGCCTATTTGAAAGTGAAAATTGAATGACCGTTGGGGTCAGCTGGTCAAGAGTCAGAGTTGGCGCGATATAGAGAATGACTGACTAGTCAGTATATCGAGTTAGTTTGGTATGTGAGAATTGGTGCCAGAAGGACACCTTCCAGAAACATTATTAAGAGACATTCTTAATTTATATACATGTAATAAATTATATAGTACATAATATGGCAAAGGTGGGTTTGAGGATATCTATCCTGAAACCCACCCAAGCCTTATCCGCGGTGGTAATTAATAGCAATACTATTTCATGCTTTACTGCTTAATTTCATAACAAATTTGCTAAATTTATACCATTTGATAAAGATGTCCGTGAAAACTATCCTGACTGCAAATTTGACATGTTATGAACCAGATTTGAGGGATATTTTAGTCCAAACGATGCGACAAGCCCCATGTTCTTATTTCAATCAATCAATAGTTCCGTCCTCTAGTCGAGGGTTGGATGCAATGGTTCTCCACTTGTCCCGATGGTGTGCTGTTCTGATAGACTGTGAATAATTCAAGCCTGTCCACTGTGAAATATTTGTAAACCATGATGTTCTTGGTCTCCCTCTCCCTCTGCTGCCATTCACCTTCCCTTCCAACAATGTACGGTATATTGAACTCTGACGAATGATGTGGCCACTACTATATTTAGTTTTAATAGTCGATGGTTTGTTAGTAGAGTGCATGCGCCCTCTGTTGTCGAAACCCGTTAATCAGTTTCTCTGTTCCAGATCGCCGAGCGACTGGAGAGCCTTAATCTCAGCCACAATAGTTTCTCGGAAGATGGCGCCACCCGCATCGGCAGAGCCATCGGTGAGGGTTCAGCCATTTTATACGAGCTACCTTGTACCATATATTAATGTTTGTTGGAGTTTTATATCCTGGCAACATCTAACGTTATATCAGGACAGCTACCAACTTATGACAGTGCACACTTATATAGTGTTATCCCATTGGTAGACCAGTCCGTTGGACCCATGACTCGATATCCCACTCAGTCACATTATTCTGAAACTAAGCAATATTAATAATGGAATGAATTCATTTTCAATATATCCTGATCAGTAGAATGGAGTGGAAAGTCTGGATCGTTAATTGTAACTGTCATGGAAAAAACTTTAAAAATGTTTATAACATGAAATGCTCAATTCCATGTGATATCAAATCATTTTCATGTCCCTTTCTTACAGGGAAAAATGATTCCTTGCATCATTTGGACATTAGCTGGAATCAACTTCGAAGAAAAGGAGCAGGAGCCATCTGTGCTGGAATTAAAGTATGCGTGGTGTTTTCAGTTATACTGTGTTCAACAGAAATATTGTTCAAAATGTTCTTAAATATTTTTAATAAGTCAACAATATTTAGACCTGTTATATAAAGAAAAGTAATTGGGAGTAACTATTGTAAGTTGTTGTAAGTATATGCATATACACACACACATATATATATGTCGCTCTCCTGAAAACTGGTCAGCATTGGATGGGATTTTAAAATATCAATAAAAAAACGTCCTACTTATTTTTGTCCTTATACTTTTCATATTGATGTCCAGATTTGATGTAAGAAATAAGAGAAATAAAATAAACCGCATGCAGCTTTGGTCTTTTTAGCTATGAAGTGTTTTTGTACAAAACCCCATTTTACAGTCAGCCATTTGTAACATGACATATGGGACATGGTTGGATCCTTATTAACATCATGTATTGCATTAATATATCAAACAAAACAGTTTCCAAATCAAAAGGAAGTATTTATTAAATTGTATGCATGTTTAAATTAAAAAAAAATTATTTGATGTCTTCAGAAATAAAATTACAAATTTCCGTCACAGATGTAACCAGTGGTGTCTGGATGCCACACAAATATTGTACACTAATTATTCAGTGAATAAAGTATGGCTGAGAATTACTTTAAAAAAATCAATATATGCACTACATATTTCTGTATATTATGCCATGCTTAATATGCTTCTCAGTATGAAATTATTTAATTCTGCTTAGATTTTTATTAAGCAGACTGTGTGGTGTCCTAAACATGTCTTATGTCTGAGCAACACATGTTATACTGCCATATGACATAGCTTAATCATGGACTACACCTTTATATTTTATCTCATCAATTTATATTGTACATAGATGTAAAGGGGAGATTTCAAGCTTTCTCTCCATGTGACACTTCTGGCCAATTTTCAGGAGAGTGACCCATATATTTATATCCCTATATACGTATGGCTCATATATTATATCGGTGTAAAGATATCAGACATTATTGATATATGTAGGCTAAAAATAATGTCGATTGGTGTATGTCAGGCATGGGAATAGTGTAAGATCAAACCACTAGGTGGCAAGTTAGCCGGGTGCCCATCTGAGGAGCTGAAGGTTCTGGGTCAGATCCACTGCTGACACCGAAGGCCCTGCTCGTGTTTGACAATTTAAAGTGTTTACACATATACAGCAAAACCTATCTAAATCACCGACCATGGGACCGACTTTAATTGGTCCATTTGGGGAGGTGGTCGGTTTAGAGAGTTAGACTATCCTTACAATGGTATTGTTGGGACTCAAATAAAGCGATCGATATAGGGGAGTGGTCGATCTGTGGAGGGGTCGGTATAGGGAGGTTTTACAGTAAAACCTCACCGACGATGGGACCGACTTTAAATGGTCTATTTAGGGAGGTGGTCAGCTTAGGGAGTTTTTTTTTACAATGGTAGTGTATGGGCGATCGTTTGGAACCCAAATAAAGAGATCAATATAGGGGAGTGATCGATCTGTTGAGATGGTCGGTTAGAGAGGTTTTACTGTATATGAGCCTGTCTCAAAAGGTGATAACTCTTCTTTTTTTTGTCTACGTAACGATTGACACAAAATAGCACAAAAACGGTTACACTGAAAACACCAAGGACATTTGCTTCAAATCAATATGTATTCTATTGGGATTATGAAACACCATAAATCAGTTTATCCTGAGCAAATGCATAAGCATATAGTATGTTGATCGTTACAATGGACAAAGTTTTGTCCTAAATTACTTAGCACCTTTTGAGACAGCCTCATATGTGTATATAATATTCAATGCTTAAAAACATTTGGAACAGGCCATCAAATAGACATTCACCAGGATTCCATTGCTATCTTCTTCCCTGTAGCGGAACACAAACGTGATTAGTGTGAACATCTCATGGAATGGACTCGGGTACGAAGGCAGCATCGGTATCGGCGAGATGCTGCGAGGAAATAACTACCTGCGGGACCTCGACATCTCCTCGAACCGCATCAACTGGGAGGGCGCGGTCCTTGTCGCGAGGGGACTTGCTCTGAACTGCGCACTGGAGATCCTCAAGGTGGCCGAATAATTGTTGTTTAGCATCCTAGCAACATCTAAGGTCATATCAGGACGGGTTCCCACTTGTGCCAGTACACACTCATGGCAGGAGATCCTCAAGGTGGCCGTACATTTGTTGTTGTTTGTTGTTTAGCGTCCTAGCAACATCTAAGGTCATATCAGGACAGGTACTGATTTCTGACAGTGCACACTCATGGTGACTTTGTAGTGCTGCCCCACTGGGAAACCAGGCCACCGGGACTATGACTCGATATCCCACACAGTCACATCATCCTGATACTGTGGAAACCAGTCGTTGTCCTATCCTATTAATGCCGAGCGCCAAGCTAGGTAGCAATAAGTATCAATTTTATAAGTCATTGGTTTGAATCAGCTGGAATTAGAACTCCAGACCTTCCGCACGAGAAGTCTGCACTCTACGGAATGGGACGACGGGGGCCTTCTACCCTTCTAACCCCCAAGTCAGCCTAGTCTTTCAAACACCGGGGTGTGTGTGGGGGGGGGGGGGATTCTCTGGTCTCAAGGAGTGGCTGAGATGACTTGTTCCCGGAATCTCCTTAACCTCTGTAGAGTGCTGGGTGGTGGGGGTTGAGGTGCGGGAAGTTGGACAACTGTCACTTGAAATTAACATGAGGTCCTTTCTCAAAGTGAGTCAATATGTAGACGTTTCAGACTAGCATAGTTGGAGCTTGGGTGTAGAGAACGGAGGTGCTTTGTCATCATGGTAGTGGGTTAGGAAATGAGTGATAGGATATAGAACATCGATAATCGGAAAGAACAATGGAACTCGCATACATAATACTTGATACTCCTATAGGCTCTAATGTGTTGCATAGTAGAAGAACAAAGGTACTCTCATAGTTAATACTGAATACTCCCATAGGCTCTAATGTGTTGCATAGTAGATGAACAATGATACTCTCATAGTTAATACTGGATACCAAGCTTTAATGTGTTGCAATGTAGATGAACAATGGTACTCTCATACTGTCATAGTTAATACTGGATATAACAATAGGCTCTAATGTGTTGCATAGTAGATGAAAAATGATACTTTCATAGTTAATACTGGATACTTTTATAAGCTCTAATGTGTAGCATAGTAGCTGAACAATGGTACTCTCATAGTTAATACTGGATACTCCTGTATGCTATAATGTGTTGCATAGTAGATGAACAATGATACTCTCATAGTTAATACTGGATACCAGGCTTTAATTTGTTGCATAGTAGATGAACAATTACACTCTCATAGTTAATACTGGATATACCAATAGGCTCTAATGTGTTGCGTAGTAGATGAAAAATGGTACCCACATAGTTAATAATGGATACTCCAATAGACACTGATGTGTTGCATAGTAGATGAGCAATGGTACTCTCATAGTTAATACTGGATACCAGGCTTTAATGTGTTGCATAGTAGATGAACAATTACACTGTCATAGTTAATACTGGATATACCAATAGGCTCTAATGTGTTGCATAGTAGATGAAAAATGGTACCCACATAGTTAATAATGGATACTCCAATAGACACTAATGTGTTGCATAGTAGATGAAAAATGGTACTCTCATAGTTAATACTCGATACTCCTATAGGCTCTAATGCGTTGAATAGTAGATGAAAAATGGTATTCTCATAGTTAATACTGGCTATTCCAATAGGTTCTAACGTGTAACGTAGTAGATGAACAATGGTACTCTCATAGTCAATACTGGATACTCCTATAGGCACTAATGTGCTCCATAGTAGATGAACAATGGTACTTCTGGCAGGGATTGGTAGAGTTACGAGTATTTATAGTTTTAAATTTTAAACCGGACTCACTCCTAGAATGCTTGAAAATAACTACAGGTGCTGCCTATAACGTATAAGCGCTATTGGTTAAATTCAACATCAATTCACTCACTGATCATGTGTGTGTGTTCATGTGGTAGTAATCTCTCTCTCATTCATTTAATATCATAGATGGGAAAGAACCCCCTAACCATGACTGGATGTAAGGATGTGCTCGAAGCTGTCAATTCGAATCCTGGCAGCCGCATTACATTCTTGGGCTTTGAGGTAAGTGTTCTTTAGCTTGGAATAAATACTGCGTTGTTGCCAAATAGAGAGGTCAAATGAGTAGCACATCCACTCACAATGTAGTGCATCATCGGTTAAATGCCTAGCAATGTTAAATCTGCATAGTCCGATGAAAATATCAAATTTTCAAAACCAAAACAATTATCTAAATTTGATTCTACATATCTAACTTAGATACTGGTGCACTTATTAAACATTTGTCACCACATAAAAGGGAATACTGGGGCAACTGAATATAATGGGGCTGTCACATTACGACCCTTCTTACTGGCGTGCTGCCAATGCGCAAAATAAGTTGTACGCGTCGAGACACGTCCAACTTTTGGGCGGTTTGGGAAAAAGTTTGACGTCAGCGCAGCGTGTTAGTAGCGCGCGGCCAACACTGTGGTAACGTATATCGGCGCGTTCTCTCTCTCTGTCTCTCTCTCTCTCTCACACAGAGACACACACACACAGACACAGACACACAGAGACACAGACACACAGACACACAGAGACACACACACAGACACAGAGATACACACACACAGACACAGAGACACACACACACAGACACAGAGACACAGAGACATACACACAGATACACACACAGACACACACACAGACACAGAGACACACACACAGACACACACACAGACACAGAGAAACACACACAGACACAGAGACACACACAGAGACACAGAGACACAGAGACACACACAGAGACACACACAGACACACATACACAAACAGAGACACAGAGACACACACAGACACACACAGACACACACACAGACACAGAGACACACAGAGACACAGAGACACACACATACACAGAGACACAAACAGAGACACAGAGACACAGAGACACAGAGACACAGAGATACACATAGAGACACAGAGACACACACACAGACACAGAGACACACATACACAGAGACACAGAGACACACACATAGACACACACAGAGACACACACACAGACACAGAGACAAAGAGACACACACAGAGACACAGAGACACACACACATACACACACAGAGACACAGAGACACACACACAGACACAGAGACACACACAGACACAGAGACACACACACACAGACACAGAGACACAGAGACACACACAGACACAGAGACACACACAGACACAGAGACACACACAGAGACACAGAGACACACACACAGACACAGAGACACACACACAGACACAGAGACACAGAGACACACACACACAGACACAGAGACACACACACACAGACACACACCGCAACGTGTGAGCAACGTTCTTCCAACGCGCTTGTAATGTGTGTCGACGTCCTGCTAACATGCCCGTAACGTGCGCACCAACACGTTGACGCGCGTTGTCGGTTGTCGAAAGTTTTGTGCATGCACAAAACTTTCGACGCGCCACGACACGCGCCGGCGTTCATCACCGACCGTCGACGTCCATGAACGTGTACCGATGTGTACCGATGCGCGCGTAACGCTTCTCAACATCTCCCGACGTTTCGCCAAAAACGGACACACGTCGACGCGCGTTGGAGAGAAGCGTCGTAATGTGACAGCAGCATAACCTGTTACTGCTGACAAGCTTGTCAAAATTAATTTTGCATGGTTCCACTTCAAATATCTCAAAAGTTACCCACTTAAAATAAAAGTTACTTCAAGCTTAAGTAAAATACATAATAACGGTCTACCTAATGTATTTATCTCAGAAAATTTCAGAAACTCAAAACCATTGGACTATGCAACTTTAAGGTTACAAAAAAGACTGACAATATTGATATTTGTCACTAGTTTGTCTCGCATTCTCTGAGTATGATAGGGACAGAAACATGGAATTACAAAGATAAATTGTTAACGATCGAAATCACGTTGGCTTAACCACTGAATGCAAAACATATAATAAAATAATGCTGGTGTATGCATACCTCAATATTAATCCCCGATAGTCGATGTTTACTTTTTTTGCTGGGGGGGGGTCGTTAAACAAACAAGCAAACAAACATCAATATTAATTGTGTGTGTATATTCAAATCAGATGAACACAAGGTGAAATGCGACCATTTTGAAGAAGCAACGCATGCATCATTATGCTTTAACTTAAACTATTGACCTTGTGACCTACTTAGGACGTGCCGGTGAACCACGAGATCGAGGCTATGATTGAGAGCATGGGCAGTCAGTACAAGCTCAAAGTGTTACACGGTGCTGTCGTCGATTCGCTTGACGTCATAGGACGGCGTAAAGGTACGAGCAGCGGTTATATTGCTCATTTCGATACCACTCACATGACGCAGGCAAAAGGGCGCTATGTTCAGAATATATGCTAGGGTTGGCACTGTGATTGACTGACAGATTGTTACTTGTGACGTCATCATGCAACTGTGCCCCTCCTTCCCTCAGGCAAGAAGGCATTATGTTCAGAGTATGAGTTATGGCTGGCACTTTGATTGACTGACAGATTGTTAATCGTAACATCATCACGCAACTGCGCCCCTCCTTCCCTCAGGCAAGAAGGCATTATGTTCAGAGTATGGGTTTTAAAACTGACATTTTGATTCACTGACAGATTGTTAATCGTGACGTCATCACCAAACTGTGCCCCTCCTTCCCTCAGGCAAGAAGGCATTATGATCAAAGTATGGGTTAAGGCTGGCATTTTGATTGACTGACAGATTGTTAATCGTGATGTCATCACCCGACTGTGCCCCTCCTTCCCTCAGGCAAGAAGGCATTATGTTCAGAGTATGGGTTTTAAAACTGACATTTTGATTCACTGACAGATTGTTAATCGTGACGTCATCACCAAACTGCGCCCCTCCTTCCCTCAGGCAAGAAGGCATTATGTTCAGAGTATGAGTTATGGCTGGCACTTTGATTGACTGACAGATTGTTAATCGTAACATCATCACGCAACTGTGCCCCTCCTTCCCTCAGGCAGGAAGGCATTATGTTCACAGTATGGGTTAAGGCTGCCACTTTGATTGACTGACAGATTGTTAATTGTGACGTCATCACCCAACTGCGCCCCTCCTTCCCTCAGGCAGGAAGGCATTATGTTCAGAGTATGGGTTAAGGCTGCCACTTTGGTTGTCAATTCTTAACCAATCTTGGCTGGTTCGCTGATTTCTTAGTTATCCAGAATTCTAAGTTTGAATAAAGGGAGGGGAATTTTAGGGTTCAGCTAGAATTCAACCAACCAACTATATCGATTTTCTGTTCTCTATATGCATAATAATATACAGTTAAACCTATCTAAATCGACCGACCATGGGACCGACCGTAAATGGTCCATTTTGGGAGGCGGTTGGTTTAGGGAGGCTTTTTTTATCATTACAATGGTGTCATGGGCGATTGTTTGGGACCCAAATAAAACGATCTATATAGGGAGTGGTCGATCGATGGAGGTGGTCAGTTACTGTAAATAATATGCATAGTTACTGCTTGCACTGAATCCTTTATCATTTAGCATGCAAAGCATTCAAGACTAACATAAAGCAATGACAGTTGATGTCTGATGAACCATGAAACCACCAATGTTGGAATTTGCTCTCAGATGTAAAGAAGGATCCCATCCAGATGCTGCTAGACTATTTGACATCCCGTGGTTTCCGGCCTGTTGACCTGTTCAGGTCACTGAAACAGGACGACAATAACAACGTATCCAAGGAAGCCTTCCTCCAGGGACTGCAGGTTATAGCAACACATTCCCTCTCGAATCTACCGAGATTTACTAGATTAACATTAACTAAATTAACAGTCAAAAATTGTTCAACTGAACTTCTCAATCAAGAAAAATATAGCATACAATCATTCTTGAAGTAATGGTGCTGTCACATTACGACGCTTCTCGCCGGTGCGCAGCCAACGCACAAAATCACTTTTAATAGTCGAGACACATCAAACTTTTCGGCGTCAGCGCAACGTATTGGTAGCGTGCGGCCGATGTTGTGGTAAAAGTTTGGTGCGCCGTCCTGATATGACCTTAGATGTTGCTAGGACATAAAACAACAAAAGCAACAGTTTGGCGCAACGTGTGGGAACGACCCTCCAGTGCGCGCGGCGTCTGCCTAGCGTTCGCATAACATTATTCCAGCGACTCTAACACATATTGCCATCCATCAACGAATACCAATGCGTGCCTAACGCGCGCCTAACGCTTCCTGATGTATCCCGACGTTGCGCCAAAAAATCACATATGTCGACGCGCATTGGCTAGAAGCATCGTAATGTGACAGCACCATAAACTTCCCAATACCGGGCAAAAATAACACACATCATCTCTATTGTTCATACCATCTCATGATCTCATCCATAAATAGTTAATATGTACCATACTTGTTAAGGTCGGAAGAGCAGCAGCTTGGTGCTGAAAAAAGATATTATTCAACTGGAATACAAATTTGGAACAAAAAGAAATCAAAGAATCAATCACATGTTATCCTATTTGAAATAGAATCCGTTTGATGAAAACCCTTGAGCTATGAAGAGCGCGTTTCTATGCCAATATATTTGCAAGAATGGTCGATTAGCTGTTAGTAATATGCCCCAAATTGACGATGGCACTATATATGGAAAGATCTCACCATCATGTCACTAATAAAATAATATTTATCTTTCTCCGGGATATTTAGAAATACATATAATTGAATAAATTGTCATGCATCTGACTGGCTATTTTTTATATGTATAACAGTGAATTATATCTTTTTGGTATTTTTAAATTACCTATATTTCACTATAAAGTTAGTATGTGAGATTTATATTCACCAATGCACTTCTTCCAATAATTTAAGGGCAGTAAAAAAATCAAGTTAGTTTGTTTTTACAATATTCATAGAAATTGTGAATAAAAAATGTCTAATGTCTAATGTCAAATAAGTAAATTTTCACCATGGACAGGTAGGTACCTACTGTATCGTAGTTATCTAAACGGGGAAACAAATTCTGTTTCAGAATGCGAAAGTACCAATGCATCCCCGACAAATAGAAAGTATTCTTGATAATTTGGATCTCAACTCCGACGGGAAAATTAGTTTCAAGTAAGTCGCTTTTCACAAATGTTGAGTATGGGCGCGAGCGAACATGTATAGCTATTACTGTATTAATACTCTGGAATAAACCACCGGCTATAATTGTGCTAAATAAATCCGTGAAGGTTCAATTAAATTCAACTGGGGACATTCATTGTATGCAATGCAAGTCTTCACCTTAATTCATGCAAATACACTGGGCCAGATAGCCGAGTCGGCAGGAGCAGCTTTACGTGGCTAGTCTAGTAATAAGAGTAGAACAAAATATAATAATACATATATGCCAAGAAAATTAAAAAAAACTAACATAGGCTACTAACCATACCAACCCATTATCTATCTTCTACTGAAATGCAGGCAATCAAATACCTTATCACCAGCTACCGTGTGGTAAGATAACATCAACACTACAACTGGCCAGCATTGAAAACAAGTACTCAGCATTAATATGATAGGGAAACAACTGGTTAGCTCAGTAACTCAGGATAATGTGACTAAGTGGGATCTTAGGTCATGGTGCCAGGTGGCTGCTGTTCCAGTGGGGCAGCACTATGAAATTACCAAGAATCTGTACTCTCACAAGTCGATGACCTTAGATGTTGCTAGGACAAAACAAGATATACTTCTTGTTCTTCTCAAATGATATAAGTCCCTCACTAGATTAGTGATCTGTCACCAGAGCAAGCAGCCAAAACTTATGTCTACATTGTAATTCAAAATTATAATACAGTATAACCCCGTTAAACCAAACTTCAAGGGACCCTAGAAATTTGTTTGGATTAACCGATCATTGGTTTAACCAATCTTTGGCTTCCACTTTGACTTGGCTTTGGCAAAAACGTGGGTGCATTATGAATGTAATATACAACATATGTGGACACTTTAATTATTGTTTTTTTTATGTATATACAGTATAACCCCTTTAAATAAACCAAACGATCGTTTAATCCTAACTTTTTTTCGGCGGCCCAGCAAAATACTACCATTTATCATATAAAAACGTTGGTGGGGTCTCAGATGACCTTATTACCACATGAAAGTTTTGGTTTAATGTATCGGAAGTGGCCTGGGGCCCAACAATTTTGTTTGGATTAACCGATAATTTGGATTAACCGACTTTTGTGTAACCAACTTTTATATATGATAAATGGTAGTATTTTGCCTGGCCGCCGTAAAAAAGTTTGGATTAACCGATCGTTTGGTTTAACCGAGCTTGGTTTAACGGGCTTGTACTGTAGCAAGAAAGTAAACACAGGGAAAGCTAAGTATAAGGTGTGTCGGTGGGTGCTATCTTTATTAATAGAACACTTTCTTTGGCATGTGTTTATGTAGTAATCATAATTTGAATGGGCAGTCAACCGCCATCCTCTTGAAATAATGAACCCACCCATTTTGAACAGTGCACCAAAGATAATGCTCCACCATTGCTTTCAGTATGCTCATGAAGGGTGTTAAGGATCAGATCAAGGTCAACAGGGAGGAGGAGCGGAAGCGGATGAACCTGGAGGACAAGTTCAACCAGGAGCGCAAGCAACTCATGACTTTGACCCCGCCACTCGAGAAGAAGAGCCGAAACATGCGCGCCTTCAAGTCACGTGATGGCAAGGAGGAAGTTAATTGGTCGAACATGGAGTGGCCCTCGGAAGATGACGACGAGGAAGAGTGGGAGACTGTGGAGCAGCTCGAGCAGCCAGGCGCATCCAGAACCGTGACACCGATCCCCGAGAGGTCAGCGAACGCAGGCAATCAGAGACATGCGTCTGCGGCACTGAGTTCCAAGGGCAGTGTCATCACACTGCCCGGAATCGAAATCAAGGCGCACTCGCAGGCCAGCAAGCCGCGGCGGCAGCAGAAGGCCACCTTCCCCCGGAACAAAGAGCCGACGTCCGTCAGGAGACAGCAGAAGCAGCCGCCAACACTGCTCGAGTCGCAGAAAATCTACAAGGACAAGTTCATGAAAGACTGCGAACCCAGCCCCAATTATCGCCCGGGAGGTTCGAGGGTGGAGGTGGAGAACAGGAACCAGAACCGGAAGCCACAGAGGCTGCTTCCGCTGCCAAAGCGTTCATCTGAGATGCCGCCTACTGGAGGTGGTGGTGGCGGTGGTGGTGGTGGTGGCGGTGATGGTGGTGGTGGGCAGGGACATCAAACAACACGCAGCTTAGACTCCTGGTCTGAGCTGGTCACTGAAGAATCAACACTGCCTAGTGCCCAGTTCTCAAAGTCTCTGAACAGTGTGAGACGCCACGGTCCCAACAAGTTAAAGCCGCTCAGTGAGAGCGTGGACTGGGCTGAGTCCACAGAATGAGCACATCACAAGGGCGGCAGTTAAAACACT
Organism: Branchipolynoe longqiensis; assembly: GCA_030323885.1. Lineage (NCBI taxonomy): Eukaryota > Metazoa > Annelida > Polychaeta > Phyllodocida > Polynoidae > Branchipolynoe > Branchipolynoe longqiensis. The sequence goes on along the minus strand of CM059186.1, from coordinate 52,136,048 downwards.
ATCAAGTATTAAGCTGCTAAGATGCCATATATATGGTGTGCAGTATGAGGCATGTAGCCATGTGCCATAGATGCTAATGCAATTTTCGGTCTTTCTTTCTACAAATTTGTGAAGGAAACTCAAAGTTGCTGGTTTCCTATGCCAAATTGGGCCGCAATTCGCATTCATACCGATCGGTCCATGGAGCAATCCACTTGCTACATTCGCATTTGCATTCGTATTTACATTCACATTCGGACATATGGAAGCGCTACTGTGCGTTTACATGCTTTTCCATTTATTTCCGCATTTGCATTTGCATTTGCATTCACATACCGCATAATATATACCACACATATGGAATCTTAGTTTAGTCTAATTTGATTCAGTGTTTGCTAAATAATATATAATATATACATAATTATAATAATAATAGAGGGGTGATGACAGACAATTTCCACAACTAACCATCTATCTGACGTTTACTGGAAAAACCGTGATATGGGCAGCAGCTCACCTTAGCCATGCTTTGGCTTATATCAGATTTCCACCACCAACTGTTGTGGTGTTCTCTGTGGCGGAGTGGTTAGAGTGTTTGACTTTTTTCTAGGTCGGATTCTCGATCTGAGGGTCGGCGGTTCGATTCCCTATGCCCCCCCCCACCTCTGCCAATTTGGATTTCCACCGCTGTGTATAACTTACAGCGTCATCAAAGGCCGGTTGCTCTCATACCATGTCTATGTGGTGTGGGAGGTTAAAAATCACTTGGGTCGGTAAAAGTGTAGGCCCGGGCTTTCTATCGACAAACTGGACACAGCAGGAGCATCCACATCGCGGCCCTGGGAGGAGCTATCTGATTGCAAATCCTGCTACCACCATCAACCACCGAGAGCGCGTCCCAATCATACCTCTGCTCGAAAATCCCTTGAGATAACTGGTGGAAGGACACGATGAAGAAGAAGAAGAAGAACCACCAACTGATAACAGTGACAAGAATGCGTGTTGTGGGTAGCAGCTGATTGTGCAGCATGCTGTGTGTAAAAGGTCTTATAAAGGATTTCCAACATCCACCTGCTCTCTAATACTAGTAATAGTAGTGTTGAGATTATATGTTGTGGGTAACAGCTCAGTGGGAAAAGGCGTATTTCTATGTGCCCTTGTTAATTGTGAAGTGTGGCACTCTCCCATCTGGATTGAGATTGTGTCTTTCAAAGACTGATTTATGTTAATCACATTGTACAAAGATAGACATATCACATACGCTGTGATAAATGTATGTAATTAGCAATCCTATGGATACTACGGCCACATATAAAAAATACTTGTTTAGCTGCCACCCTTTTTCCATGTCGGGCAGGAGGTTTTTATTTAGTATTTTGTATGTAGAATGGTGGTGTACAGGAAGAATAAAACTAACCATGGTACTCATGGTTAGAAGGCATGATAGAAAGGTAGAGAAGACCATACACACTTTCTAGCTAGAAATTAAACAAGAAAACATTAGAATTACTATAAAATCATCAAGTTGAAATTTGTCAGTCATTGCATAATCATAATGATAGGCAGGAAAGAATTGTTTTGAGTTTTAATATGTTATTTGGAGGGTTCTTTTTTTTACAAAAAGAATATATATATTTGCAGGTCAGGGACATTTCTCAGGTCTGGCGGGGATGCTACACATTTTTTTATCTGGCTTCATTACATGTTAGCTGACGTCTAACACGGTATGTGATGCAATCCCATTGCGATGTGATGGAAGGACCTGCGTAAGGTTCAGCATATTCCAGTTCAAATAACCAATTTGTTCTGCATAGATAAATAGTGTCAGCCAAGTAGATATGACCATGCATAGATAGTTCCTGGACGGGAATACATGCTGGCTTCATAAGGACACCGTGAATGAACCACCAACCAGTATTACTGCTTTTGTATTGCTAGCTATCACTTGTGTAACCATGGGCACAACTCACCAGTCTCAAATGAAAATCACGTAATTTGTGAATTGTGAGATATTTCGTTATATCCTTAACAAATCATGTCCACTGATTAAACAAATAAACCCACCACCTGTTGAGAACTATTAGAGTAGTAGCCTACCTGTATTTACCGATCACAGCGAGCGGCAAACTGCTGCAATGTACGGATGATTAATGTACAAATTGTCTTTGTTTCATTTGATTACAAGTCTCTCCGATGATAGGACACCTGATGAGTCAGGACAACATTGGTCCGAATGCAGAGTTTTCCGTTGAAGACATGTAAATAGATTATGACACAAAACTATTTTCACATTTTGCCCCCAATGTATGAAACCTGAAGCTGAGAGACATTAAGACCGACTCATGGACATCACTCTCACAGCAGAGAGCTCAATGGAGAGCGGAAGTCAAGCAGTCTTTGTCACATCGCGACCAACAGCATGATGATGATGATGTATTGCTCTTACCAATACAGTGTGACCACAATAAGAAGGTACATTCGTACTTTCTCCATATTATTAAGGTTTTTTTCATGTGATATTTGTAATTTGTGGTGTGCTATATATAATACGGGTTGTGATGGTTTCACCCTAATTTGTTCATAGATCCTAGAGTTTCAGACATTAGATCCTCACCACTCACTTACAGTCAAACCTATCTAACCGACCATCTCCACAGATCGACCACTCCCCTATATCGATCGCTTTATTTGGGTCCCAAACGATCTCCCACACAATCCCATTGTAACAATAACAAAAAATCCCTAAACCGACCACCTCCCTAAATGGACCATTTAAAGTCGGTTCATGGTCGGTCGAGTTAGAAAGGTTTTACTATATTGTATTTCCAACCTTCCTGTTGGATTCCTGGCATGAATTAAAATACAATATAATTCAGGAAATGGTACTAAATTACCACAACGGATATGCTAAATTCAACAGTCCCGCGTTTACTAAGTCACTTGAAAAGAAAAGCCAGCAAGATAGACAGTATGTGTTAATTAAGCTGCATAATCCCATGAAACTACCAAATTTTGGAAACCAAAACACCTCTTAAGATGATAGTTCATATCCTAATTAGATACTGATGCACTCAGTAAACATGTATTGCTGCATATAAAGACTACTAAATCAATTTGATAGAACCTGCTACTGCTGAAGCCTATAGTGTCTCAATTTTGATGTGCACACTGACATTAATTTTGCCTCCTTTCACTACAAATAGCTCCAAAGAAAACCATTCATATAAAATTACTACAAACTAAAGGAAGGTAATTTATGCTGAGCAACATGATATATTTATCTGGGGTATAACTAGTTATGCTAATATTATTTAGGCTGTAGGGGGCCCTATCGTGATGCGACCGGCTGGGGGCTGGTCGCTGTGCCGCATGTACTCCCCCGGCTCTTGGTTCGCTGAGCCGCGGGCCTCCTCCAATAAGGATAAAGATTTGCGGGGGAGCCGTTTGCAGAAATTCAATAGCGTTGGATAATGCAACATTTAACTTGCAGCATTCAAATAATTCAGATTATAATTTTGTTCTGACATGTATTCCACATTACACGTTTCTAATGGATAATATGTTGTGATAAATTGACTCACGTATGAATTTGAGTTACTTAAATAGCTGATGTAATACAATTGGCTATATTTTACTCGATGCTATGTTGTTGTTTCTGTTGTGTGTGTCACGTGGTTGATCCAATATTCAACGACACCAATATAAGAAGCATGTGTTGTATAAATACTAAAATGAAGACGACAATGATATTGACAGTGATAGCACCAATGACATTTTGAATTTTAAAAAAAAGGAATAATAAGAATAAGAATGGGATGGCGGTATGAGTTGAGCGTCCGTATCCTATTTTAGTACCGGACACAGTAGACCTCCCGTGCGGAATGTCGGGAGTTCAATTCCTAGTTGAGTGAAACCAATGACATACAAAATTGATACTTGTCGCTTTCTAGGCAGGCACTCATCATTATTAGGATAGGGCAAGGACTGAATGGCACAGTGTCAGGATAATCTGACTGCATGGGATATCAGGTCATGACAACCTGTTCTCCCAGTGAGACAGCACAATAAGTACACACTGTCACAAGTCAGTACCCATCTTCATATGACCTTAGATGTTGACAGGACATAAAACTCCAACAAACAACCAACCAACCTATTTTGGTCGGGCATGGGATTCGAACCTCCAAGTTCGAATTCTGATCAAGTCAAACCAATGACATAAAATCTGATAATTGTCACGACAGAATGTCCTGAATATGTCTGTGGATGAATGCGTGCTTGCTTGCTTGGGGTTGTTTGTAACCTTGCAATGGTTAGTGGTTGCAGAACTGCAACATTATAGAGAGGCTCCAATAAATCGGCCCAATCTTTGATTGAAGATTAATTTTCAGTAGGGATGGTTGTAGAAGCTGGGGACATCTTTACAACATTGAAACGGCACAGCTTTGGGGCGGCCCCGAATCTCTTCGGTCCGGCGGTAGTTGAGCACTTGTATCCAGCAGACAGCAGCAAGGGTTTCGAGGAAGGGCAGGTAAAGATGGGTGCAGCGGTGGTTCCAGCAACGAGAACAAAGCGAGAGAAACGTAAAGGTACAGGGCCCCACCCAAGCACACAACTCCCCTGGTCAGGGTGAGGAGTATGCCTGGGAGAAGAAAAAAAAGGGTAGAGTCTAGGAAAGAGAAATGAGGAGAGTTGAGTCAAAGGACCATGTCTATTTGCTCTATGGAGACCAGCCAGTGAGCCAAAGACACAGACAGAGTAAGAGTAGAAAGTGAAATGCTGGCGGGCTCCCCCTCCGGGAACTCTTTTCAGACATATCAAGGAGGAGCAAGGCCAGTGGAGAGGAGATAGAGAGAGGTGTGGTCGAAGTGCGGTCCGGATAGCAAGTGATGAATGTGTCCTCCCTTCTTTGTATCTTTAAGAATTATATTGCTATAAGAACAGTGTCAGAGGCCTAGCTACCAGATATATGCAGGTATGCAACCGCATGCCACCTGACATTACAAATATGTGTTGCATAAGCAGTTATTGAAGTGTAATTATCCGGAAGCGACTTAACTATAAACCACAATTCATCTTATCTGACATTCCACCAGTCTTCTCCGAAGGCGGGATGGCCGAATGAGTTAGAGCGTCCATCTCCCGTGCTGGTAGATTGTGGGGTCGTGGGTTCGAACCCTGATCGAGTCAAACCAATGACTTTAAAATTGATACTTGTCTCTTCCTAGCCAGGCGCTCGCCATTATTAGGACAGGGCAAGGACTGGTGTGCTCAGTCTCAGGATAATGTGACTGAGTGGGGTATCAGGTCATGGTGCCGGTGGTCTGGTTTCCCAGTGGGACAGCACTATAAAGTCACCATGAGTGTGCACTATCACAAGTCGGTACCCCTCCTGATATGACCTTAGGTGTTGCTAGGACGTACAACAACAACAAACAAACAATCTCCTAGTTGCTCCACCATAACTGACACTCCTCCAGCCATCTACTTGTCAGGCCCTCTGCCTAGCCTGGTGGCGCCACCTTGCTGATTCTTCCTCGCTGACACTCGCCTCGCGCATGTACTACGACTCACTCAACATTTTTTATTTGATTAAAATGTATGATGTTGTATAGCGCTTTATCCAAATAACGGTTTATCCCATCACGTTTTATTCCAATAGCATTTTATTCCATTGCCACAACGGGGGTATTCACATATTTGGTGAAGCCTGATTTGGTTGGCAGTGCCAGTTTGTGTAGGAAACATTGCTAGAGCGGATGTAGTGTGGCTTGTCAAATTATGAATAGCCAGGACCACATTAAATGGTCAGATGCAGTAAGCCCACCTGCCCACTGCTACCACCAGAAGCGGTAACCGACTCGGCCCCAAAAAAGGCCAGATAAAAAAAACACTTGTTTATCGTGCCCGCCCGACCTGAGAAAACCCTCCGAAATGCAAATATTAATTATTTTAATTTTGTTTAAACCTTTAAATAAAATATTGATACTCAAAACAACGCTTTCGGCCATATTCTAGAGTCAGTAGTCTGAAATGGGACAAAGTACAATAAAAACAAGTCTTGGTCTGCTTACACATTTTTAATACATTGTCACGTTAAATATATTTGTTCGTTTGTTTGTTGTTGTTTTACATCCTAGCAACATCTAAGGTCATATCAGGACAGGTACCGACTTGTGACAGTGCACACTCATGGCGACATTATAGTGCTGCCTCACTGGAAGACCAGGCCGCCAGCATCATGACCTGATATCTCACTCAGTCACATTATCCTGAAACTGGGCCAACCAGTCCTTGCCCTATCCAAATAATGCCTGGCTAGGAAGTGACAAGTATCAATATTAAAGTCATTGATTTGACTCGACCAGGATTCGAACTCACGAACCCATGGGTTCAGACGCCCTGATCTCCCAAAATGGGAGACGGACACTCAACTCATTCGGCTTGTCCGTCTGGTCAAAAGTACATGAAGTTGAGCTTTCAGTTGAATAAAGATTTTATAGCAAATTTTATCTTTTCTTGTTTGATTTCTAACTAGAATTTTACATACAAAATACAAATAAAAAACCTTCCGCCCGGAGAAAGTATATTGGGTGGATGCTAAACAAGTATTTTGTTGTTGTGTGGCCTAACAAAACACAAACGCTGCGCACAACGAAGCTCCTCCTGCTGTGAGAAGGGTTGTTGTTGGTTGGTTGTTGGAGTTTGTCTATCCTGGCAACATACAAGGTCATAACAGGACAGGTTCTGACTTGTAACAGTACACACTCATGGCAACTTTATAGCTGCGAAATCAGGCCGGCGGTATCATGACCAAACATCCCACCCAGTCACATTAACCCCAACACTGAGCTAACCAGTCCATGCCATATCCTATTAATGCAGAGCGCCAGGCTAGGAAGTGACAGGTATTAATTACTTTTATAAGTCATTGGTTTAGCTCGACCGGGAACCCAACTCCCGATCTCCGGCACACGAGGCCCGCGCTCTATCGATTCAGCATCCGCGTCCAGTTTGTGAGCAGGGAGAGAGGGGCGGGGCGTGGTAGGGACTGAGGCGGGGATTGGGTTAGGGCTGGGCGCGGCAGGGCAGGGCGGGGCAGGGTGGGAGCGGGGCGGGGCGGGGTGGGTGTGGGGGCGAGGCGGGGTTAGGCGGAGTAGGTAGGGAGGGGGGGGGGGGGGGGGGCTCCCTTATTTACATGGGGTGTGCGGCTCGGCCGAGCAGCTAACCTTCTCCGGGTGAGGAGGCCCGAGCCCGGTAGGCGGCGGGATCAGCCTGACGTGAAATTGAACCGTGGCTGTTCGCCTACACGCGTCGGTGGTATGTTTGTGAACGATCCCGCGTCCTCCCGGCATATCGGCGCTCATCGGCCGATGCCGGACAACTGAGTGCTTCCGCGTTCCCCCATGATTGCATCAACTCAACCAGCGGAGCAGGCCGGCCGGCCGCCGGGCAGCCTGCCTCCCTCCTGGTGCCCTGAACGAAAACATATTCTCGCTTTCTCCACTGCTTTTTTAGGACGAAATGCCCGTCTTGTTCCAGCGGAGCAATGTTTTCTTCCGGTTTCCTGAACCCCCTCCCCTCCTTCCGTCTCTCATTCCTTCCTCCCCTCCCCCTTCTCTTCCTCCCCCGTATCTCCCTCCCTTCCCCCTCAGTCCCTTCCTCCCCTCCCCCTTCTCTCCCTCCCCTTCCCTGCCTGCCTGCCTGCCTCCCATCCCTCCCCCTCACCCCCTCCTTCGTTCTATCAATACGTCCCATCCACTCTCCTCCCTCCCTCCATACCCCAGCCACATCTCCCACTCTGAAAAGTAAATAAAAGAACAAAGAAAACAAATATTGCGGAACTTCAGATAGGGAAGTTTGCAGGGTTCTTTTTTTGTGTACAAACATTTAGTGGCGTGTGGTTCTTATTGAAAGATCAGCCTGGAACTTTCGAAAGCGGTTTCAGTCAGTGTGCTAACTCCTAAAGGGCTTCGGTTAATCTGCTAGTTACTAAGAGGACCAGTTAGTCTGGCATTCCCAAGAGTACCAGTCAGTCTGCTCATTACTAAAAGGCTTCAGTTAATCTGCTAGTTCTTAAGACCGTCTGCTAGTTCCTAAGAGAAGTCAGTCAGTTTACTAGGTCCTAAAATGGGCAGCCAGTCTGCTGGCACCTAACAGGGCCAATCAATCTGCTAGTTACTAACAGATTCCAGTCCACTAGTGCTAGTTCCTAAGAGGCTTCAGACAATGTGCTAGTTCCTAAGAGGCTTCACTCAGTCTTCTATCGCTTAAGAAGGCCAATGACCCTGATAATTACTAAGAGATTTAATTAAATCTGCTAGTTCCTAAAAGGGTTAATCAATCTCCTAGGTTTTAAGCGGGATAGTCAAGGTGCTAAGTGCTACTTCTTAAGAGGGCCAGTCAATCCGCTTAGTGCTAGTTCTTAAGAGGGCCAGTCAATCTGCTAAGTGCTAGTCTTAAGAGGGCTTGTCAACTTGCGAAGTGCTAGTTTTAAGAGGGCCAGGCAATCCGCTAAGTGCTAGTTCTTAATAGGGCTAGTAAATTTTCCAAGTGCTAGTTTTAAAGGGCCAGTCAATCCGCTAAGTGCTAGTTCTTAAGAGGGCCAATCAATCTGCTAAGTGCTAGTCTTAAGAGGGCTAGTCAATTTGCTAAGTGCTAGTTTTAAGAGGGCCAGTCGATCCCTTAAGTGCTAGTTCTTAAGAGGGCGAGTCAATTTGCTAAGCACTCGTTTTAAGAGGTCCAATCAATCTGCTAAGTGCTACTTCTTAAGAGTGCCAGTCAATCTGCTAAGTGCTAGTCTTAAGAGGGCTAGTCAACTTGCCAAGTGCTACTTTTAAGAGGGCCAATCAATCTGCTAAGTGCTAGTTCTTAAGAGGGCCACTCAATCTGCTAACTGCTAGTTCTTAAGAGGGCCAGTGAATCTGCTAAGTGCTAGTCTTAAGAGGGCCACAATCTGCTAAGTGCTAGTTTTAAGAGGGCCAGTCAATCTGCTAAGTGGTAGTTTTAAGAAAGCCAGTCAATCTGATATGTGCTAGTTCTTAAAAGGGCCAATCAATCTGTTAAGTGCTAGTTTTAAGAGGGCCAATCAAGCTGCGAGTTCTAAAGAAGGCCAATCACTATGTTAGTTCCTAACAAGTTTTAGCCAGTCTGCTAGTTGCCTAAATGCTTTAGTCAGTCTACTAGTCTCTAAGAGGGCTTAGCCATTCTGCTAGTTCTCAGAAGGATTGGATCATGTGTTCATAGAAAGACGCTGATCCCTGCCAGGAGAAGCATGCTGCTTCCGGTGCAAACAAAAAAATGAAATGCATAATTGCCATCTTCTTTTATTTTCTTTCATTAGAGAAAGCTTTTAGATAACCAACTGGAACTTGAAATTTACAAGCTGCTGGTTCTTAGACCTTGTAGCATTCTGGGTAGTTCCTCTTGTGTGGATTTTATTTTCTGAAGGAAGTAGAACTTCCTTGTGGGAACTATGAGCCAGTTGATTCCTAGAACAAGGATGAAAGTGGACACCTGCATAAAAACGTGGCAACCAGGCCAAGACCTTGGCAACATCGGCAGGTTTTGGCAGAACCAACGGTAAATTTCTACGAAAACACGGATATTCCCCCATTGGATTAGCACTGTCAGGGATTTGCGGGAAAATGCTTGAAGTCTGGTTTCAACTGTCCTTGTTGTGGCTGTATTATCACCCATGCCAAACCGTTTCTTGTTTGGGGTTCATCTTCTCGCAACTCTCAGGTCATGTAAGAACGGGATTCACACTAACAAATTGCTGTCATATATATATTGGCATTCTGTGAATGTTAATCGGCGAATATAAAATAATGGCGGAAATCCATGAAAACGTGATCTTTCATCCCTGATAGAAAGATCAACCAAGTGGTTTACAGAAAAACTAGTTATATATTTATTAAAGGAAAATGCCCACTGAATCATTGCAAATGCAATCTGGGCCCATATGCATGGGTCTGTGTTAGTGGCTTTTGGTGTTACAGCCTGATACCATTTAGCTATCACTGAGGTCAGGAAATATGTCAAGCGGTATGCAGGAGCGCGTAACACTTTGATTATAGCTAAACGTGAAGTTATTTATAGATTTGGGATATCTCTTGATTCGACAATATGAATAGTGCCACCACTGCGGCTGTGGCGTTAATATCGGTTCGAATTTAGGGTTAAATTGATAAAATTTCACTTATTGCGTATGTAATTCTGTTAACTATGATAGCATTGAATAGATTTGGGCCTAATATATTGCCGCCGATGCGTCGGTGGCGAACGACAGTATGGATATCGACGTCCATGCGGCGGTGATTTGCTTACTTTACATTCGTCGATTCGAAAATATTAATATCGCCAATGCTTCGATTTTAGGGTTTATTTAATAAAATTTCACTATTTGACTATGTAACTCTGTCAAATATGACAGCATTGAATAGATTTGGCCCTAATCGGTACCTAACACCGCCTGTAAACCAGCTATGGAACGGGTTTACCGTAACCTAGTTTGAGCTTGTGGTGTTAGCCCTAACACTGCTCCATGCATAGAGACTTTTCGGCGCTAAACCAGAAATCCCGTCTAAGCGCGTTTTGGCTCGCTAACACTGCTTCATGCATATGGTCCCTGGTGGTTAGAAGTAGAAGCCTTCTGCTGGTTATTTAGAAGGAATAGCCTGCTGGTACATTCAGAAATAGAAGGTGGGAAGCTTGCTGTTTTTCAGAAGAATCACTTTACTACAGTTATTTGATTTTAAAAAACAACTACCATTCGTAATAAAGCCCACGGCACACCTACCAGGACTAGCCCCGGATTTTAAGCCGGACCACCCCCGGATCATTCCCCCGCACTGTCCCTGAGAGCCCAGGGCCCGTATGCACCAAGTTGTGCTAGTCGTAACCGGAGCTAGGGGCTAACTCCGGTCAGCTAGCTCGGGGTAGTGGGGGGTCCGCGAAAAAGATAAACTGTTATCCGCCAATGTTTTAGCCGGGGTGGATAGCTGACCGTGAGTTTATTTATAGATTTGGGAATTCCCTCTGCGTTTGTAGCCATATATTAGGCTCAAATATATTAAATGCTATCATATTTAACAGAATTACATATGCAATAAGTGAAATTTTATCAATTTAACCCTAAATTCGAAGCGTTATTAAGGCTACCGCCGCATTGGCGGCGATATTAATAGTTATATTTTCGAATCAGCGAACCTACAGTAAACAAACCGCCGCCACCGCCAGTATGGAAAGCAACGTCGATGCGGCGGCGGCGGCGATTTGTTTATTTTACGTTCGTCGATTCGAAAATATAAATATTAATATCGCCGCCAATGCGGCAGTAGCCTTAATAACGCTTCGAATTTAGGGTTAAATTGATCAAATTTCACTTATTGCGTATGTAATTCTGTTAAATATGATCGCATTCAATAGATTGAGAGCCACACATGCACACTAACTACACCGGCTAGCAGTTAAACCTGATTTGAAGGTGGGGTAGCTTAGCCTAGGCTACGGTCCGCGGTTTGCGCTGGCACCGATTGATGCATGCGGATTTTCCACAGTTAGCCGTGTGGGGATAGTCAAACCGCGGTTAAGGCCTTAACTCCTATTGGTGCATACGGCCCCAGGATAAAATCACTATTTTTGGTCATTTTTGCCTTGCTCTCACACCTACCCGGACAAGCCGCGGTTTACCCACGGACCACAGCACGGAAACCCCCCGGACTACCCGGTGTAGTCCCGGATTAGTCCCGGATCAGCCCCAGACAACCCTAGGATGACCCCCGGACGACCCCCCAACTACTCCCAGATAGCCTGGAGTATAAAATGACCCAGACTGCCCCGGACGAGACACCCCAGGACAATACACGGCCTACCCGAATGAGTCACGGATCACACACGGATGATGCCGGTTAACCCCGGATTGCAATATTCCCCGGATCGGCCCAGATCACCCCGGATGTTTTAAACATTCTAAAACATCCGGCGCAGATCCCAGATCAAGCCGGATCACCAAGGACCAGCAACGGATGAGCCACAGATGACACTGGATTGCCACAGACCATGCCGGATCATGGGTCGGGGCTCGTCCGGCCCCTGATCCGGGTAGGTGTTATCTAGGCTTAAGCTTTGATAACAAAACGTTCCCTAATATGTAAATGTTAATGTAAACTGACTATATCATTCAATATTTGATTTAACATTTATATTTCTAGCAGGAAAATAAATCCCTGAAGATTTGGTTATATATATGTGCTCTATGATGAATTATGGGAGTATAAACAGAGGACAATACGCCGCTCAGTTAAATCTTCGCCGATCTATATACTTACTATAGCAGTGCTGGTTCCTATTTCCACCACTGTCCATGGTTAATTCCTGCTTCTCCCACTAGTGTTGGACAGATTTAAAAAGAAACCCTTCATGCTTATAAGAAAAAGCAGCCTATGTGGCGGCAACAGGTTTCCTCCAAAGAAATATATCAGAATGATAAAACTGAAAAACCGATGATAAATATGATGTGCTCTCGGGGCGTTGTTAAATAAAACAAGCTTTACTTTTTTCTCTCAAACCAAGCTCATCTCATTGGTCTTTCCGTTATGTATGATGACTGTAATGCAAATGGCGACACAAACATACCACACAGTAGAAACTATTGCCACGGCAATTTCAATTAGTTGAGTTTTACATAATGTCCTTGGAGGTATATTTCCTTTTTATTATATATACATATATATTAGCATATTAGAGCATAATAAGGATTTGAATGAGCAATGCTATTCATAAAGCCAGAATACTGTCTAAAATGATTACATATTTATAGACAAAACTCCATGAATCATGTTAGTTCAAATATAGCATCACTAGTGCAATGATACGGAATTCATTGTATGACCTTGAAACAAATAAAACTGATGTGCATTGATTACTAGTAATAGTGATCCTAAAGGATAATATTACTTAAATATGAATATGCCACCTTAAACAGCACCAACACCGCTTGGCAAGCAGCATGCCAGCATCTGTTGAACTTGATTCCTTTTGGTTTTTTTATTGGAGTTTAAATCCTGGCAACATCTGAAGTTCATATCAAGACATAGACTGACTTGTGACAGTGTGCACTCATAGCGACTTGATGGCAACATGACCCAATATCCCACTCACTCACATTATCCTGACACTGAGCCAACCAGTACTTGTGGTGTCCTCATAATGCCGAGCGCCGGCCTAGATAGCAACAATTATTAATTTTGTAAGTATTAGTTTGACTCAGTTGTGGAGTGAACTCATGACCTTCAACGTGGGAAGAAATCGGTTACCATCTGAAGAGAATGGAGCAAAGAGAATGAAGATTTAATGAACCTATTGGGTTACTTGATGATGTATATCGTCCAGGTCGTGGTAGGAATGTCTCTGTATGATCCCTCACTCTGATCTGAAACCACTAATAGCCCCCACATAAAATCCAAATGGCAACATGAGTGGGATGAAAACATTAATAAACTTAAAGAAATTGAACCATCTGTGGGAAAGCCACCACAGACTCATGCGGGAGGTCGGTGGGACCAAGTGGTCCTTAGCCGCTGCCGTATTGGCCACTAGTGGCTTACACATGCTTTTCTGCTCAAGGGGGAACCTCTCCTTGAATGTATTGGGTGTCAGTCCCTGCTGACACTCAAACACATTTGACTAAGTTGCGTTGATTTTTTGGCCCTGCGCCAACAGTTCTGCACTAAAGACAGTATGCATGACCTTTTTACTAAGGTAAAACAGGAAAACATTTGAGCCTTTTTGAGGGCAGCTGGACTGTACTACCTCATATAGTTTACTAAATAGATTCTATCAATTATTAATACAACTTTTCTTTTTCTATGGGAATTTGTTTTCCTTGACCACAAATATATGATTGTGAGCTTTCTGATTTAATGAGTGTCTATTGGCACATAATTGATTGTCTTCTTTTACATGTAAAAGCGATGGTTTGAACAAAATACAAACATTTCTCGCCGTAAATATGGAATAGGTTGCCGACACGGCGTAAAGCAACCACCAATCAATCAATCTGTATAGATAGATACCTTTCTAGATTGGATTTGGTGTAGGATATAGCTGCATAGTCAGATGAAGCATCAAATTGTCAAACCAAAACAATTATCTCAAATTGATTCAACATATCTAATTTAGATAATGATGCACTTATTCAATATGTGTTGCCACATAGAAGGGAATACTGGGTCAATCTAATAATAGATGTTACTGCTGAAGCCTATGGTGTCAGAGTTTTGGCAAGCTTGGCAAAACTAATTTGACATGTTCGCACATCAAATATCTCCACTCTTAGCCATTTAAAATAAATTACTTCAAACAAAGGTAAGGTGGGTTCTAGCAATCAATTTAATATATTTATCTCAGAGAAAATGCCAGAAACTCGAAACCCTCGGACTATGCAACTTTAAAACAAAGTACAAATAAGACACCCCCCTTTTTTTTAAAGGTTAGAAACAAATATCTTATTTTGGCGTTAAATGTGTACAGGGAAATTTTATTCAATATATAATCTGTATACCCGTTCTTAAGTATCATATTAATAAAGTACGATTCCTGTAATACATGTTGCATAACGTGCAAAACCAAATACAAATATTTCTCCTAGAATCAAAAGAAAAAATGATCTGTTTCCTAAATGAGTAAAGCGGAACAAATACCAAAGATTAGCCTTCATTAATTATAATTATAATTACAATTACACTCATGAAAACGAACATACATTTGATAACGGACCATCACCATAATTAGGTTAAATACAATATGTACAATGTAAAGCAAAATATACCTTCTTTGCTGGTCCTCAAATAAAGGTTATAAACATTTATGTATATATATATAAATATATATATATAGGTAAATGGTGTTTCGTCTAGTTATAATTACCACATACCTAGGCGTAGATAAATGTTAACCACATAGAGCCAGTGGAGAGTTAGAACTTAGAGCCAGGCTTGAATAATTTCTGGGGGGGAGTTGCCTAGTAAGTAAGTAAGTACCACGGAAGAGAAGGGGGAGGGGCTGGTGGGGGTGGTAGGGGGGTTCCCCACGCTCCGAGCAATTTCAACAGAGGCTTGGGGCGCGGGGGATGGGGGGGGGGCGGAGAAGAGGGGAGGA
The DNA here is from genome assembly GCA_030323885.1 of Branchipolynoe longqiensis. Classification (NCBI taxonomy): domain Eukaryota; kingdom Metazoa; phylum Annelida; class Polychaeta; order Phyllodocida; family Polynoidae; genus Branchipolynoe; species Branchipolynoe longqiensis. Next base: position 52,120,907 of record CM059186.1, on the reverse strand, counting down.
GGAGGGGGGGGGGGAGCTTCACCTTGTGTGTAGAGTGGGAGGGGGGGGGGGTGATACGCTGCCGGTAACTCTCCAGCAGTCCAGTTATAGTGCAGCCACTTGTGACATGACCCGACGCCTGCCCTCGCAGACGATTCCTCGTTGTTGCTATGGCGACAGAAGCTCGGCGCGCTGATTTCTTCCTTCCTTCCTTCATTCCCACCTTCCTTCTTTCCTGTCCTTTGGGTCTACAACCGGCGCCCGTTGCACCTTTAGTTACACTAAGCCGCTTTTACACTGGTCCCCAGACGCCCGGCTCTGCACTCCGACCGTCAACACCACCGCCGCTGGCGCCCCCTATCGCCAACCCCTCACACTGCGTTGTCCTCACAAATGTGACGTCACAAATAGTGTGCGGCTTCCAAGTCCGACGTCGTGCGGATGACACCAATGCCGCTACGCATAGTCTACTACTCTCATTGTCCGATCAATGTGGTACATGTGCTATATATGTATATTTATATAGGAATAATCCATTAGGGTAATATAAATTTAACTCGACTACTTCATGTATTTCACTTACTGCACTGTAAACATGCTCCCCGTTATATCAGTAAGTCCCTGGGGCCCCCTGTAGAGAGAATCTGACACCACGCCTTGCTGGGCGCTTCCTAGCCGGTTTCAAACTTTCAAAATTCTTAATCTTTTCCCACCAGAAGAGAAATAGAAAATCTCCAACCACAACCTTAACTTTGGTTACTTATCTGGTGTCAGGTTCAATGCATGTATATATATATATATTTTTAAATTATATTGATGTATATGCATACTCATCTGACAATGCTATTATTGACTCACTGCGGCCCAAATTGTCAATTCACTATGGATATACTGTTGGTGAGACATGGGACTTGACGACTATCTCCGACTGTATCCGGCGGTGCGTGTACGGGGTCTACACTTTTGGAGTAACAGCGGCCGCCTCTGCCTCAGCCGCAAGTCGTTGCCTTTCTTTTCGCCTCTTTCGTCTCCGCTAAAGGACAGGAAATATAAAAGTGGTGTGAATGAAAGTTTCCTCACTTTTTTTTCTTTGTTTTTTCTATTTTGTTTTTGTTTTGTTCAAATAGTTTTATTCATTTGAATACAAGGATGAATGTGGTCTCCGACAAAAAACGCGGAAATCAAACCAACGCAAACAGCGAATTTCCGCGAATAAGATTCACAATGAAACCATGAGGAATTTGTTAAGACAAACTGTCCCTGTCTGCTGGTGGTCTTCAATAAAGGGGAAGGAACAGTGTACCCCTCTTCTCTTTAAAATAGGGTATAATCTGTTCTTTAAAAATGCCCCCCCCCCCCCCCACACCCATAGGAGTAGCACTGTCACTAGTGTCAGGGAATCGCAGAAAAGTGCCGGAAGTCAGGTTTCAACTGTCCTTATTGTGACTGTATTATCACCCACACATGCACTTTTATTATTTGTGTTTTAAGTTCTAACAACATCTAAGGACATATAGGAATGGGATTCACATTATTCAACTACTGCCATATATATATATATATGTATATATATATATATGAGTCAGACTCACGAAAACGGGCCAATCGGTGGTCAAGTTAAGATGTCGGCATCGCAATTCTTAAAAGTATAGTGCATTTCTTTGTTTCATATTAAATTATCCTAGAAACAAATCAGGTTGTTTTATTTTCTCGACCTTTACATTCAGGATAAATTTAAAGACTTTCCAACACCTCTGTCAATGCTAAATCATAATTATCCTGATCGACGCCGACATCCAATGATCGATGCCGACAACTTTAACAGATATCAGCGTCGCAATTCTTAAAGACTCATACATTTCTTTGTTTTATATTATATTATCCTAAAAACAAGTCAGGTTGTACTTTCTCGACCTTTACATTCAGGATAAATTTAAAGACTTTCCAACACCTATGTCAATTCTAAATTATAATTATGCCGATCGACGCCGATATCCAAGCTTGACGCCGACATTGACCACCAATTGGCCTCTTTTCGTGATCCTGACCCATATATATATATATATGTATATATAATTTATTAATATTTTGCAAATGTTAATAAGTGAATATCAACAATCGCGGAGATCCGCGAAATCGCGGAGATCTTTCATCCAGTGTCCATGCGCTGTTCTTACAACTCGAATAACAAATCCTGCTACACATTAAAGTTGTATAGTCCAATACTTTTGAATTTCTGCCATCTTCTGGGACTAATGAATAGTAGGTTATAATTGTCAACCAGAAATATTTATCTAAGCAAATAAGGGCAACATTCAAAAGGCATCGGACTATGCACCTTTAAGTACCAGAATAATGTTAATGTTCATTGAGTGACTTTAACTACTTAACCATGGCTACCTTCAATTGATTGGGTAGTTCAACTGGAGCAAATGTTAGCCGTAATAATAAACCAATGCCATACCACAGGTTATTGCCTCTCTCCCTACCTCTTCTCTCCCCCATACCCCCTGTCCCCGCCCCCCCCCCCCCCCTTTCTTTTAACACTTCACATATATATGCGTAGTAACATGGGCTGTCGACCACTTGCTATCCGGACCGCACTTCGTCCACACCTCTCTCTATCTCCTCTCTGCTGGCCTTGCTCCTTCCTCCTTGATATGTCTGAAAAGAGTTCAAGGAGGGGGAGCCCACCAGCATTTCACTTTCTACCCTTACTCTGTCCGTGTCTTTGGCTCGCTGGATGGTCGCCATCGAGCAAATAGACACGGTCCTTTGACTCAACTCTCCTCATTTCTCTTTCCTAGACTCTACCCTTTTTTTCCCCTCCCAGGCATACTTCTCCCCCTGACCAAGGGAGTTGTGTGCTTGGGTGGGGCCCTTTACCTTTAGGTTTCTCTCGCTTTCTTCTCATTGCTGGAGCCGCTGGACCCGTCTTTACCTGCCCTTCCTCGGAAACCCTTGCTGCTGTCTGCTGGATAGAAGTGCTGTGCTACCGCCGGACCGGAGATTCTGGACTGCCCCAACGACTCATCGTTTAGTCGTTGTAAAGACATCCCCCAGCTTCTACAACCACCCCACCGCCCCACCAGAAGATTATTCTTCAACCAAAGATTGGGCCGATTTATCGGAGCCTCTCTATAATGTTGCAGTTCTGCAAACGGTAACCGTCATAAGGTTACAAACAACCCAGTATCTCTCTATATTGCTCTCAACCGGTCGTTGCTGTTAAATACAGACAGGCATCTCTACCAATGAAGCAGCGGCTTCTGCTACAAAGTACAAAGCTCAGTATCATTCAGATTTCCATATTCACAATTATTTGTGTAAAACTACTTAGCGAATAAACTTAAACTTGCTACTAAATACCATTTTCATTTATGCTGCTGTCCATTACCTTCGATGGAATTAAAATGGGGATGGTGGGGAGGAACCAGTTCAAAGGAAAATAACAATATGATTTGAACTGAATCGTAGTCATTCATTTATACCCGCATAATACATTATATAGCAGGAATGATTTCAGGCATATATATACACACATATATATATACATATATAAATTATTATAATCATGTAGTTGACAGCATATTCAGAATTGGATCGGAACCCTTTATTTATACTCACATAATTAATTACATAGTACATATATGTTCAAGCATATATATCTACACACTTGCATACATATATATAGACAGAGAGAAAGAGATAGAATCATGCACTTAACAAATTAGTTAGAACTGGGTCACATTCATTCATTTACACTCGCATAGTTAATTATCTATCACATATATGCTTAGGTCTATTTATACATGTATATCTATATGTAGTTCACAACATAAATAGAACTGGAGGGTAGTCTTTCATTTATATTGGCGTAATTGATTTACATCGCATATAAGTTCAGGTCTTTATATCCACACACACACACACACATAATTATATATATATATCTATATATAGAGAGAGAGAGAGATAGATAGATATACAGTAAAACCTCTTTAAGTCGACCTACCATGGGACCGACTTTAAATGGTCCATTTAGGGATGTGGTCAGCTCAGGGAGTTTTTTTAATCATTACAATGGTAGTGTATCGGCGATCATTTGGGACACAAATAAAATGATCAATATAGGGGAGTGGTTGATCTGTGGAGGTTGTCAGTTAGAGAGGTTTTACTGTATATATATACATATACATACACAAATCACAACATAGTTAGAACTGGACCGTAGGGGAGAGTGGGGTTAGTTGGAACATTTTTCACCAAAACGTCCATATAACACTAACAGATTTTATTCAAGAAAGAATAACTATACCAGTATAAGCGTATACATGTGTGTTACAAATGCAACCTATAAAGTTCTCATACATGTTTATGGTTTATCATATAGTACGCCTTGAACATGACCACATCCGGTGTTCTGATTTACCCCACCTGTGGGGTTAGTTGAAACATGGCATGGGGTTAGTTGAAACATGGTATATTGTTACTTAGAAACTATTACTTATTACACAGTATTTGGTTTCAAGCTCATATAAACTTTTAAAGCACTCTCATGGTATATGTTTATTTATTTATACACAGTATTTGGTTTCAAGCTTATATAAACTTGTAAAGCACTCTCATAGTATATGGTTACCTAGGAACTATTATTTATTACACAGTATTTGGTTTCAAGCTTCTATAAACTATTAAAGCACTCTCCATGTAAGTCCTAACTACCGATCGCTGCAAAAATAAGAAAAGGATATATTAGGGCCTGTCCAAAAGGAAGGGGTGCAAAATATAGGAATACCCAACATGCTTATTTAAGTTTTGCTAGTTGAAATATTGTAAGCATAGGCCTACAACAGATGCATAGGTCTAGCTGTGAAATGATATTAGCACTACATTTATTTTCTGCAGTAGGCCTAGCTTCGTGCTGTGCAATAAGTGTGAAAATACAGTAACACCTTTATCCAAAAAGCACTACCCTCACACATATCATTACATTGGGGTTAGTTGGAACATGTTCCAACTAGCTCAAGTGGCACTGTTCCAAGTAACCCCAGTGGCGTACATGACATCTGTAAGCTCACTGCATAAAAGTGTGACTACAATAACACATCTATTTAGCCTCATTTTGTAGCTTAGTATTAGAGCATAAACTACTCAGAAACTAGTCACTTTAATCTGTAAACATAATTATGTTAATACAACATTTCAGAATGGTGAAAAATTTACTCAGCAGGGCAAAAAACAAACAAACCTTTCTCACTTCAACAGCATTGTGACACCTGTCCTGTAGGCAATATGGCGGATTTATCTTGCTAGTACTTACCACTAGGTGGCAGTATTTAATCAAATTAATTATAACTGTGTCAGAAAATTTCAATGTTTCAACATACCCCGCGTTCCAACTAACCCCACTCTCCCCTACTCATTCATTTATACCCGCATAATTACGTATATAGCACATACATATTCAAACCTATATATATACCAAATAAAGTGATCAATATAAGGGAGCGGTCGATCTGTGGAGGTTGTCGGTTAGAGAGGTTTTACTGTATATATACACATACACAGTTGACAACATAGTTAGAATAATTACTTACATAGCACATATATATATTCAAACCTATATACATATATATATACATATATATATATATATCCACATATAAAACACATTTTTTCTATGCCGGTATTCTCGAGCCTGCCGCGCCACCTAGCGGTGCCGCGTGACGTGTGAAGCGGCTCGGCCCGGACCCTGGCGGCCAGCAGTGTTGCTACATGTGTTTGTAATGAGCGTGCTTCTTATGCCGACCAGACCGTGCCCATCAACACCCGGGCCGTCGCCCGAGCACCGCGAGGTGTTGAAAGCAAACAAAAACTTCCTGGAAGTTCGCCGCCGGAGCATCGCCATTCCGGCCCGCCCCTCAGCCATGCTATATATATACCTGATATATATTATGCAAATATAAATAATAATGGTATTTCAACTGTTTGATGGTTGGTTGGTTGTTGGAGTTTTATGTCCTGACAACACCCAAGGTCACATCAGGATGGGTATCGACTTATGACAGTGCGCACTCCTGGCAACTTAATAATAATAGTGCTGCCCCACTGGGAGAACGGGCCACCAGCACCATGACCTGATATCCCACAGTCACATTGTCCTGACACTTTGCCAACCAGTCCTTGCCAGTATTAATGCTGAGTGCTTGGCTAGAATGCGACAAGTATCAATTTGATAAGTTATTGGTTTGACTCAATCGGGAACAGAACTCGTGATCTCCCACATGCGAGGCCCGTGCTCTACCGATTCGGCCATCGCGCCCAAACTTTTTGATGCATTTGGTGATTATCCCATTTCGCTTTGTCCGTTTCTCCATCTCTGTGCCACGAGTGCCCCCTGGTGTCACTTGTGGCCACCATCACAGTATATGTGTGCTATATAGTATATTATGCGAATATAAATAATAAGGGTATTTCAACTGTTTGATGTATTTGGTGGTTGTCTCATTTCGCTTGGTCTGTTCCTTCATCTATGTACCATGAGCGCCCCCTGGTGTCACTTCCCTGTCACCACCACTGTATATGTGTGCTACATAATATATTATGTCAATATAAGCAGTCAGTTATTCTTACCACGCAGTCCGAGTCAACGGAGAGGTTTATATTCGACCTCAGACAACCGTTTGTGGTTCTTTCTTTATGATACCTGCCGACTATATAATATATATATATATATATTTTTTTTTATTGAGGCTGTATTTATACTGTATAATATATAACATATAATATATTATATATTTGTTTGTAGGAGTTTTACGTCCTGCAATATCTAAGGTCATATCAGGATTGGTACCGACTTGTGACAGTAAACATTCCGACTTTATAGTGCAGCTCTATTCGGTGACCAGGCTGCCAGCAACATGGCCCAGTTTATTTACTATATATGTGTGCTATATAATATATTATGTGAATATAAGCAGTTACATATACATAGATATATATCCCTAGTTCCTGTGCTCTATTCCCGTGGCACCATCTACATGCGCATTTCAAGCTTTATTCACGCCCATGCATCTATATATAAATATATAAATATAAATATTTATATATATATATTAAATTGTCTCAAAAGGGGCTAAGAAATATGGGACAAAACCTTGTCCATTGTAACGATCAACATACTATCTGCTTATGCATTTGCTCAGGATAAACTGATTTGTTTTTTACATGGTGTTTCATAATCCCAATAGAATACATATTGATTTGAAGGAAACGTCCTTGTCTTTTCAGTGTAACTGTTTCTGTGCTGTTTTATGTCAATCGTTACAATGGAAAAAAGCAAACGAGTTATCACCTATTGAGACAGGCTCATATATATATACTGCGCAACCATACATATACATATATGGATTATATGTGTATATATATATATATAGTTCAGTGTGCAAAATTAGGCTGAGTAGCACTTTTGGGACTTTCCTGATGAGTTTCCTGAAGAAGTTCCCCTTTATGCCTCCAGGGGGACATAACCTTTATGCCCCCAGGGGGACATAAAGAGCGGGAATAACAACGAGTGACTAGTCTGGGAATCGGTGCCCGACAGCCATAGACCAGGAACTGAATTATACTTTATAGGAATTTGAGTTTGTCAGTTAAAAATCCATATGCATATATATGAGTATTTGTGTTATTCATGTTCACATAATATATTATAGAGTACACACAAACATACATATATATATAAAGTTGGGCTACGAGAAAAGGAGAGAGACAAGGAGGTGATGGGTAGGACACTTTATTTGCGTGAAAATAATACTAATGTCCTAGTTTGAAATCGGGGCAGCGAATGACTGCCCGGCACGCACATGAACCGGAACTGACCAGTGGTGGCGCTGGTGTAGGCAACACCGGGCAAATACGTGCAAGTCAACGATTGGACATAATAGTCGGGAAGTAATAACAAATAATAATAATCATAATTATTAGGTTAGAGCTCCGCCCCTTTTATATACGCATAATAAATTATAATTCTATATATATATATAAATAGATAGATCTTTGGATATCTATGTACATCAAGTCCATAATTGATTTAATTCACATATTTTACCTTGTATGGGCAGTGCATTCTTTGTTTTGCCTATTACAGCTGTACAGTGGTAAACATTTAGTACAGCTCTACACACATTTAGTACATCTTACTCTATTTAAAAATGGTTGGTTGGTGATAAAATTGCAATGACTATGACATTTGCAAATTATAGAAGAAATACAGCGATAGGCACATTTCCAGTAAAGAATGTCTTTGGAATATGAGTGATCTTCCTCATCACTAGTTAAAGAGCCGGGATCAGACACAATATATATATCACATATATCACATATTTCTACTCGTCGTGAATATGGCATATGCTGCAGACATGGCGTAAAGCAACCACCAATCAATCAAACATATTTCTATATATAAATATATACTTACACACACTTGAGCTATGCACTTTCTAATGTACAAAAAACCCTCTTCGCGGTCCTGCTCGGTTTCCACACCTTGCCCCCTTTGCCCTCTTTACCCTCTTCACCCACTGCTCTCCTTGCGTCCCCCTCCCCTGCTATCACCCCCCCCCCCCCCACAACCCAGGTCCACACGGCGCTCATTCCCTCTAATCATCACCCCTAACCCACTTCAGTCTGTCAACAGTCACACCCTACCCCACACACCTCTTTCCCCAACATTGCTCCAGTTCACACTCTCTACCCAATTCCGCTCGCCTCTCGATGAGAAAGTTGGACTTACAAAACAAAGGGACATACATGAAAACAAACCTAGGGAAGGTAACCAGTTGGTGAGTAGAAGAACAGCTTTTGGAAATACCTGGCAACTCACCTTGATTCACTCACTGATATCTTTCAGTGACCTCTCCCGCGGTCTGTGGCCCTTCTCTCCAGAGACTGTGGGGGTCTCAGTTTGATCCGCTTAGTGATCTCCTTCGGGGATCTCTCCTGCCAGAAGTGGCCCTTCTCTCTGGAGACTGCCGAGCCACTCACCATGATGCACTCACTTATCTCTTTCACGGACCTCTCCCAGAAGCTGTGGCCTTTCTCCATGGAGACTGCCTAACCAGCGACTCACCTTGATGCACTCGCTGATCTCTTTCGGAGATCTCTCCTGCTGTCTGCGGCCCTTCTCCCCAGAGATTGCCCAACTGCTCACCTTGATGAGCTCACTGATCTCTTTCAAGGACCTCTCCCACTAGCTGCGGCCCTTCTCACCAGAGACTTCCCAACTGCTCACCTTGATGCACTCACTGATCTGCTTTGGAGACCTCTCCCGCTGTGTACAACCCTTCATCCCAGAGAGACTGCTCAGCGACTCACCTTGATGTACTCGCTGATCTCCTTTGGAGACCTCTCTCCCTGTCTACAACCCTTCATCCCAGAGAGTGCCCAGCGACTCACCTTGATGCACTCGCTGATCTCCTTTGGGGACCTCTGCTGCTGGCTGCGGCCCTTGTGCCCTTCTCGCCGGAGACTGCCCAACCACTGACCTTAATGCGCTCACTGATCTGCTTCGGGGACCTCTCCCGCTGTCTACAACCTTCTCCCAGGAGACTGCTCAGCGACTCACCATGACACACTCAGTGATCTCCTTCGGGGACCTCTCCCGCTGCCTACAACACTTCTTGCCGGAAACTTCTCAGCGACTCACCTTAATGCGCTCACTGATCTCCTTCAAGAACCTCTCCCACTAGCTGCGACCCTTCTCCCCTTCTCCCCGGAGACTGCCCAGCAACTCACCTTGATGCGCTCGCTAATCTCCTTCGGGGACCTCTGCCTCTGGCTGCGACCCTTCTCCCCGCGGCGCATCTTCTTCTTGAGCCGCCTGCGTCGCTGGCGGCGCGTCTCCTTGGTGCTGGCGCCATTCGTCGTCGTCGATTCAATAACAGACCAGGGTTTCAGCACCCACGGGTCTGCGCAGATGAGGCAGGCCGGGCACTCAAGGTGCACGTGGCGGATGTAGATCATGCGGTATGACAGGCATTGCCTCGGCAGCGTCTTGCACGGCAGCAGCTTGAACGACGGGCACCGCCAGATCTGCAGTCAGAGAGGCAGAGAACACGTCAATGGGATGGGAGGTCTGGTTGTACAGTACATACATGACTTAGTATAGCGCTTCGCTTCCTGTGCAGACTCTCATGGAATCACAAAGAAAAAGTAAAGCTTGTTTCATTTAATGCTGCCTCTAGAGCACATTGATTTTCGCATCATCGGGTTTTGGATTTCAAACATATATGGTCATTCTGATGTATTTCCTTGGAGGAAACCCGCTATCGCCACATAGGCTACTCTTTCCAATAAGCTGTTTGTTTGTTGTTGTTGTTTTACGTCCTAGCAACATCTAAGGTCATATCAGGACGGGTACCGACTTGTGACAGTGCGCACTCATGGCGACTTTATAGTGCTGTCCCACTAGGAAACCAGGCCGCCAGCACCATGACCTGGTATCCCACGCAGTCACATTATCCTGACACTGAGCACACCAGTCCTTGCCCTATCCTAATAATGCCGAGCGCCTGGCTAGGAAGCGACAAGTATCAATTTTAAAGTCATTGGTTTGAGTCGACCGGGACTCGAACCCACGAACCCATGATCTACCAGCATGGGAGACGGACGCTCTAACTCATTCGGCCACCCCATCTCATCCCAATAAGCAGCAAAGGGTCTTTTATAGTGACGTTCCCACAGACAGGACAACACATCCTCATGGAATCAATCAATCAATCCCGGCTGAATCAAACTAAAGAGTCACATAATTTATACTCGTCAGTAATCTGTCTGGCATTCGGCACTACTAGGATATGACAAAGACCGGTTGGCTTAATGTCAGCACATTATGACTGACTGGCATATCCTGCCATAGTGCTGGTAACATGGTTTCCCTTAACTGGCAGCACTATGAAGTCACAATGAATCTAGGCCCTCCGTTGTCACAAGTAGCTATCATATCATTGCTCATATAACCTTAGATGTTGCTAGGAAATAAAACCCAATGAACAAAGCTTTAACACTTGTATAATAATTAGAGAATACGATGTGCTTTGTTTGTTGTTGTTTTACATCCTAGCAACATCTAAGGTCATATCAGGACGGGTACCGACTTGTGACAGTGTGCACTCATGACAACATTTATAGTGCTGCCCCACTGGGAGACCAGGCCACCAGCACCATTACCTGATATCCCACTCAGTCACATTATCCTGACACTGAGCCAACTGGTCCTTGCCCTATCCTAATAGTGCCGAGCGCCTGGCTAGGAAGCGATAAGTATCAATTTTTAAGTAATTGGTTTGACTCGACCAGGGTTCGAACCCACGATCCCACGATCTACCAACACGGGAGACGGACTCTCTAACTCATTCGGTCATCTCGTCTGGTTTATATATAGAGAGAGAGAGCGAAACATGAGAACAGAGAAACATGATGAACTATAACGGTTTATTATGTATCCTCGGAAATAAATTATACAGCACACATAAATTATTATGACCTACGGACCATACATAGCATATCTAAAGGCTCCAATGCGCAATACAAAAAACCCTGGGAATATTACTGGTGCCACCTGGCGAGCAAGTCACCATGAATAGCGAATGAATAAGTGTGAGAGCGTAGTAGATTGCAACGCGATGAAGACGCATATTAGAAATTAAGGTTGGTTGTTGCAGTTTCACATCCCCACAACATTTAAGGTCATATACGGATGGGTACCGACGTGTGACAGTGCGCACTCATGGCGACTTTATAGTGTTGCCCCATCGGGAAATCAGGCAGCTGGCACCATGACCCAATATCCCACTCAGTCACATTATCCTAAGACTGAACAAACCAGTCCTTGCTCTATCCTATCAATGCCGAGCACCAGGCTAAGAATTGACAAGTATACATTTTATTTATAAGTCATTGGTTTGACTCGACCGGGAACCAAACTCCCGATCTCCGACCCGCGAGGCCCGCGCTCTACCGATTCGGCCACCGCGCCCGGTCCACATTAGAGGGAGAGCCCGCTCAGAGGGAGAGAGAGAGACCACTCAGCAGCGCAACAAAATCCCACCACACCACGAAAATAACCACAGAACCCAGCCCCGTGGCCTGATGGAAACCACAGCCAGCCACGTATTTCCGGAATCCAACGTTAAGCATCTAGATCCTGCTTTTTTCTCTCTTTTTTGTTTGTTGCGTGTATGTCGATGACGTAGAAGTTTAAAGGTTTGCAACAACCTTTCAAAACGTGGTATCACATAAAAAGGTAGCCGGCAATTCCAGCAGTTGGGTCTGGGCGAACCGCGGCCTCACTTCTCCGCCCTTAAAGTTGCATAGTCCAATGGTTTTGACTTTCTGTATTTTTTCTGAGATAAATATATTAGATCGATCACTAGTATCTACTTTACATTAGTTCAAAGTTACTTTTATTTTAAATTGTAAACTTTTGAGATATGTTGAGTGCAAACATGGAAAATTAGTTTCGGCAAGCTTGTCAAAACTCTGACACCATAGACTTATGCAGTAACAGGTTCGGTTAAATTGATTCAGTATTGCCTTCTACGCATAAACAAATGTTTAATAAGTGCATCAGTATCCAAGTTAGATATGTAAAATCAAATCTAGATAATTGGTTTGGTTTTGAAAATTTGATATTTCATCGGACTAGGCAGCTTTAAGGTCGGGTATCCGTGGTTGACGGGGCGTCCTCGTTTGTGAATATCACAGCTGGGGAATGGTGCTCACTCTGTGTAATCGATACTCACCGCCAGGTCCACCAACTCACCTGAAAACAGGCGCAGGACGGCTGCGAATCTTATATATCCCATACATATACAGTAAAACCTCTCCATACCGACCCCTCCACAGATCGACCACTCCTCTATATCGATCGCTTTATTTGGGTCCCAAAAATACCATTGAAAGGATATGTTATATATCTGTTATATATGTATTATTATACATTACCCCAGTCCAAGCCGCCTGGTTATTCATACGAACCAAGACCTCGGTAAAAGCAGATTTATTCTTCACATATAGTAACCTGGTGAGACTCGTCTATATATATATTATACATATAATATATCTACATATGAGGTACATATGAGTTGGCGGTAACAAAACCCCAACTCCTTGCTTCCGACCGAGTGGAGAGTCCCGCCTTGAGCAGGGTGGGCGTGAGGTGCATGTTGGACCCGCCCCACCATACACCGCACATGAGGGGGGGGGGGGGGCGCGGGAGGAACCACTACAGAGCTTATTACACGCAATAAAGGGTTTATCACTATCCATATAAATATATATATATATATATATAAATATATATTTAAATATATATATAAATATATATATATAAATATATATATACATTTATATATAAATATATATAAATATATATATATATAAATATGTATATATATAAATAAAAATTGAACAAAATTCAAGAAAAATTCAGGTAGAAGTGACCAACCAGTGTTAGGTCAGGAAGCACTTGCTGACCAGCTGCCTTGCTTACCTGCCCCAACAAGCAACAGGGCTCCAAGCCGCTCTAGCTGTACCATAGAACCTTCCAGAATCAGCACACAATAGATTCACCGCTTATATAATATTTTCATAAGGGTAAACATGTATACATACACATATAAATATGTATATATATATAAATATATATATAAATATATATATATATATATATATATATGCATGACCTTTAAGGGCACATTGAGCTTTGCGCGTGTGCTTTGCCTGTCAGTTTATTGAAGTAACCATCATAGTGGTTATTGATCACTGGATGTTTGCCTTCCAGATGAAACATTGCTGCATTGTTGCCGATATGGGCCGAGCCTCGCTTGGGACGGAGAATGCACCGTTTGTGCATTACTTTGTTATTATAGTCCACAATGTTGCAGGGAAGGCTATTGTTTTTATTTGATTCCACATTGGTAGGGGAAGAGCTTATTGTCTTTTTGACTCTCGATTACTTAAGATTGTTAAGGCACATAGCTAGGTTAAGGTTTATAGCCCAGGGGCCGTATGCACCAATCGGTGATAGGCTTAGCCGGAGTTAAGGCGCTAGCCGCGTTTAGCTACCTCAGGGTAGCGGGGGGTTGGAGAAATGTGTGGATCGGTATACACCAATGTACTAGCCGGGGCGGTTGGCTCACCGTGAGTTTATTTATAGATTTGGAAATTCCCTCCAGTCGACGATATGAATAACGCCGCCAATGAGGCGGGAGCGTTAATAACGGTTCGATTTTATGGTTAATTTGAATAAATTTCACTTATTGTGTATGTAAATCTGTCAAATATGATCGCATTGAATAGATTTGGGTATAATATATTGCCGCCGATTCGGCGGCGGCGGCGACAGCCATGTTTAGTTGGGTAGCTGCTGCAGCAGTCTGCCGACGGGAAAAATTTGGTGTATGTTTGCCCGATCAGAACTCGATTTTCACTGCAGAAGCCCGAGCACTCATATACAGAAGTCCCGCCGACCTCCCGCATGAGTCTGTGGTGGCTTTCCCACAGATGGTTTAATTTCTTTTAAGTTTATTAATGTTTTCATCCCACTCATGTTGCCATTTGGACAGTATGGATATCGACGTCGCTGCGGAGGCGGCGATTTGTTTACTTTACATTCGTCGATTCGACAATATGAATAACGCCGCAAATGCAGTGGGAGCGTTAATAACGGTTCGATTTTAGGGTTAATTTGATTAAATTTCACTTATTGCATATGTAAATCTGTCAAATATGATTGCATTCAATAGATTGAGACCCACACACGCACACTAACCACCCCGGCTAGCAGTAAAACCTGATTTGAAAATGGTTTAGCTTAGCCTAGGCTACAGTCGGCGGTTAGCGCTGGGACCGATTGGTGCATACCGATTTCTCACATTTAGCCATGTGGAGCTAGCCTAACCGCGGTTAAGGCCCTAACACCGATTGGTGCATACGGTCCCTGGTACACTACGATGCATCGCGCAAGTGTGTACCAATGTAGGTGATTTTGTGCCAATACGTCGGTGTACATTGATATGCACTACTCGAACGTTACGCGTTCGCTATGCATACGTTGGTATACGTCGATGTACGTCGATGTTCGTCGATATACAAACATCGACAGAACCGAGCCCCGTGGTTCATTTGACAATGATCGAATTACGTATATAGCATTGACCGGCATTCTGCAAGCGTACCGAGAGCGTATTGCACACATTTTTCGCTGGGGGGAATGTCAAACATACGTTGGCCATATGTTGGCCATACATTGGCCATACGTTCTGCTACATTGTGTATACGGTATGTATACATCCAACTTTGCCCCCCATGCCGAAAAGTTTGACGCATCTCGACATTTGAAAGTGATTTTAGCCATTGGCCACGCGCTTGCGAGATGCATCATAGTGTGACAGGGCCATTAAGGCGCCGAGCTAGCGGTTCCCGATTTTTGTTTATTGGGGTTTGCGGGAGCGGGACATAGCTCAGGTGGTAGAGTGTCCACCTGAGAAGCTGTCAGTCATCTGATCAATCCTTCTCAGTAGATCCCTTTGCAGTTTGGGCTATTTTCCGTTCCAACCAGTGGCCCACAACTGGGTCATGAAAGGTATGTGCTGTCCTGTCTCTGTGAAAGTGCATGTGAAAGACTTATCGGAAAGAGTAGCGTATGTGGCAGCAGTGGGTTTCCTCCAAAGAAATATGTCAGAATGACCATATGTTTGACGTCCAATGGGCGATGATAAAAATTAATGTGCTCTAGGAATTGCCATAATCAACCTTTTTCTTGAATCTAATAAAACACCAACTCTATCTGATGCGTGACGGTGGAACTTTGGCTGCTATTCCATTTGAGTGTAGTTGGGGGTGGAGGTGGAGGTGGAGGTGGAGGGGAGCTTGCGGATTAATCTTTCTCTATGACAACTTGTGATAAATATGTGTGTGTGAGATATGTGATGTATATGTTGGTTGGTTGTTTGAGTGGTACGTCCTGGCAACATCTAAGGTCATATCAGGATGGATATCGACTTGTGACAGTGCACACCATGGTAACTTTATAGTGCTGCCCCACTGGGAAATCAGGGCACCAGCACCATGACCCGATATCCCTCTCAGTCACATTATCCTGACACTGAGCCAACCAGTCCTTGCCCTATCCTAATGGTGCCCAGCATCTGCCTAGGAAGCGACATGTATCAATTTTTAAGTCCTTGGTTTGACTCGACCATGGTTTCAACCCGTGGGTTCGAATCCCACGATATACCAAACCAGGAAACGGACGCTCAACTCATTCGGACATCACCTCTGGTCTATTTGTGATAGATTTGTAATATATATGTGATATATATATATGTAAGATATATGTGATATTTGTGATATATGGCGGAGATAGGGTCGGGTCTATTTTGTTCAAGATAAGCACTTTGCATATTCTTTACCAAAAAAAACAACAACAAATAGAAAATTTGGGTCGGATGTAGGGTGGAGTAGGGTACTTACCATTCAAACGAGGCGATCATTCAAGGGAATACGGTACACCTACACACATATACATAGCTGACGGGAATGTGAAGGGGAGTTGCTGCCGAGGCGCCGGCAGGGGGCGTGGGTGGGTGGGCAGAGTGGTACGCCGCCCTGCCTTGTGCAGTGAAATATTCAGTGAGCTCACTTAGGGGTTGTTAGCGGCGGTTTGCCCAATTAAGTCTGCCAGCGCACATGTCCCGCCCAATCAATGCTGTCAGCCCCTGCCCCGTATCGAACCGCCCACTGTGTCTATACCAACAAGGGAGTGTGTGGTGTGTGTGTGTGTGGTGTGTGTGTGGTGGGTCGGTGGTGGGTGTGGGTGCATGGTAAGTGCGCCCAATCATATTTCCTCTTCACTCTGCAATGCGCTACTTTTTTATATTTTATTTTGTCCTTTTTTTTTGTCCTTGAAGATTTATACGGCCAATCATGGATAAGTCTGAATAGACTTCTTTTCGCCATTACACAGTTGGTCAATAGCTAAACTTTCACTAACCCAAGGGATTTTTAAGCTCCCACACCATTATACACATGAGAGCAACTGGTCTTTGAGAGCAACTGGTCTTTGATGACGCTGTAAGTTATATACACAGCGGTGGAAATCCAAATTGGCAGAGGTGATGGCACGGGGCTAAAAATAAACACCTTCCGACAGCGACTGATACTCACAGCTCTATAAACCGGCACCATGCCATGAGGCGTGCATGTGCATGTGTGTGTGTGTATGTGTGCCTGGTGGTGACAGGTCAGCTCAGGCCTGCTAAGGACTGCTCATGCTCGCTGCTCAAGCCTGCTCAGGACTGCTCATGCTCGCTGCACCAGACATAGAGCCTGCCAAGTGCCAGAATGTCTCGAACATGACAATGTGGCGGAATGAGTTGAGCCTCCGTCTTCCGTTTTGGTAGGTCATGGGATTTGAACCCTGTCCAAATCAAACCAATGATTTAAACAAATGTATACTTGTCGCTACCTAGCCTGGCATTCACCATAACTAGGAGAGGGCAAGGAGCAGTGGAATGGGGAAGACCAATTGTCCACGATTGAAATATGCCCTGGCTAATCAACTAAGGTCACATAAAATAATCCCAACAACAACAACAACAACAGTTAGTTGAACGTCGACCTCCCGTTTGGTAGGTTGTCGGGTTCGAACCCCGGACGCCATCAGTTGGCAGCAACTTGCACATACTGCCTATAACTTTCCACCAGCTCTACTGATTCCTGCCATCCCTTTCCTACCAGCTCTACCAATTCCCGCCATCCCTTTCCTACTAGCTCTACCGATTCCTGCCATCCCTTTCCTACCAGCTCTACCGATTCCCGCCATCCCCTTCCTACCAGCTCTACCGATTCCCGCCATCCCTTTCCTACCAGCTCTACCGATTCCCGCCATCCCTTTCCTACTAGATCTACCGATTCCCGCCATCCCTTTCCTACCAGCTCTACCGATTCCCGCCATCCCTTTCCTACCAGCTCTACCGATTCCCGCCATCCCATTCCTACGAGCTCTACCGATTCGCGCCATCCCTTTCCTACCAGCTCTACTGATTCATGCCATCCCTTTCCTACCAGCTCTACTGATTCCCGCCATCCCTTTCCTACCAGCTCTACCGATTCCCACCATCCCTTTCCTACCAGCTCTACCGATTCCCGCCATCCCATTCCTACCAGCTCTACCGATTCCCGCCATCCCTTTCCTACCAGCTCTACAGATTCCCACCATCCCTTTCCTACCAACTCTACCGGTTCCCGCCATCACTTTCCTACCAGCTCTACCGATTCTTGCGTGTGTATTGGTTGACGGGGCCGGTGGGGGTGGGAGGTGGGGTTGGGGGCTTGGCGGGAGTGGGGGGAGGGCTTGTAGTAAAATTAAAAATATATACACTCAGGAGGTGTTGGATAATACAAACAAGTCTTCACTAACGTGGCATAAAAGACATCAGTCTTATTGAACAATTGAAGTTCTAATGGGGCGAATCGCAGCGTGACTTCTATAACATCTGGGTGATGAAGAACCAGTGATGAAGTGAGGGTACTTCCATGGCTTAGATTTTTAAGGCGCCGAGATAGCAGGTCCCGATTGTTCTTTATTGGGGTCTCTTGCCCTAACAACGTCTGACAATAATGGGTAGTGACTTTGGACAGTTCACATTCACAGCGACGTTATAGTGCTGCCCTGCTGGGAGTGGTATAGTATTCTGCTGGTCCCATGACCCAATGTTCCATTCAGTCACATTATCCTAATATTGAGGCAACCCGCCCGTCCCCTTTCCTAATGGTGCCGAACCCCAGGCTAGGTAGCGACAAGTAACCATTTTGTGGGTCATTGGTTTGACTCAGCTGGAGATTGAGCCTACAATCTAAGCGGACGGTCTACCCGCTTAGTCGGCCTGTCTGGTAGCGGTACTTGAGGTTTATAAACAGTATATCTCCGAACCCCCAGTAAGAGTGTAACTATTAGAGCTGCATAGCCCGACGAAAGCATCAAATCTTCAAAATCAAAACAATTATCTAGATTTTATTTGACATATCTAACTTAGAAAATGTTGCACCTATTAAACATTTGTCACCACATAGAAGGAATTGAAAACTGAGGCAGTTTAATAGAATATGTTACTGCAGAAGCCGATGGTGTCAGAGTTTTGGCGTGCTTGTCAAAATTAATGTTGCATGTTTGCACTTCAAATATTAAAAAAGTTATCCATTTAAAAATAAAACAATACTTCAAACTAAAGTAAGTTGGCTTATAACGATCAACCTAATATAGTTATCTAAGAAAATTACAGAAAGTCAAAACCAGTGGACTATACCACTTTAAGCCTGCGTGTGTTTTTGCGTAGAGCGCTGGCTTCCCGTGCGGAAGGTCGGGAGTTCGAATCCCGGCCGAGTCAATTCAATGACTCATATAATTGATTATGGTCGCTACCTAGCCTGGCGCACGGCATTAATAGGATCGGACAAGGACTGGTTTGCAGAGTATCAGGATAATGTGACCATGTGGGATATCAGGTCATGACGCTGGTGGCCTGGTCTCCCAGTTGGGCAGCACTATAAAGTCACCATGAGTGCGTACTGTCACAAGTCGGTACCTGTCCTGATATGACCCTAGATGTTGCTAGGATGTAAAAAAACAACAAACATCAACTATCCATGCCTGTAGAGCCTAGACAAACCACAGGTTTATTCTGGTAGGACCCTAGCTAATGCTCTACTTATTAAACTTCCACACTAATAGAGATGCACACATATGCATGTGTTACAGTGATGGAGTGGTCATCTTGACTAGTGGTCAGAGTGTCTGACTGTTTTCTAGGTCAAACTCCTAATTTGAAGGTCAGTGGTTCAATTCCCCAGTGCCCCCCCCCCTTGCCTCTCTGCCAATTTGGATTTCCACCGCTGTGTTTAACTTACAGCGCCATCAAAGGCCAGTTGCCCTCATACCATCTCTATGTGGTGTGGGAGGTTAAAAATTCCTTGGGTCAGGTAAAAGTGTAGGCTTGGGCTTACTATCGACAAATTCTATAACGGTGAAAAAAAGTCTAATCAGACTTATCTATGATAGGCAGTATAAATCTTCAAGAACCCCCCCCCCCCCCAAAAAAAAGAAAAAACACAACAGAGTTTAAAGCATAGGTTCTACTGTGAAGGATATGGCTGGGAGGAGGACCATGTAAGCTGGAGTTGCTACCCGGCGGGTTTATTGGCTTTCATCCTTCCTGGGGCCAAATGTAAGAGCCACAATTTATCGGCTGCGGAGTTAAGGGCGGCCGGCGGGGTATCTATTGTCGGCGTTAATATATGTGTCACGGGGGATGTATCAGTCCAAAGCGCGTGCGGGTTAGCTAACGTTTCAGTTATTTATAGATTTGGGAAATCCCTCTATGCCTGTTTACATTCGTCGATTGGACAATATGAATAATGCCGCCGATATAGCTGCTACGTTAATATTGCTTCGAATTTAGGGTTAATTTAATGAAATTTCATGATTTGAGTATGTAATTCTGTTAAATATGATCGCATTGAATAGATTTGGGCCTAATATATTCCCGCCGATTCGGCGGCCATTTTTATTTGACGTTCGACAGTATGGATATCGATGTCGCTGCGGAGGCGGCGATTTGTTTACTTTACATTCGTCGATTCGACAATATGAATAACGCCGCCGATGTAGCTGCTACGTTAATATTGCTTCGAATTTAGGGTTAATTTAATGAAATTTCACGATTTGAGTATGTAATTCTGTTAAATATGGTCGCATTGAATAGATTTGGCCCGAATCGGTCCCTAACCTGCACGTTATCCCAGGCTCAAGTTGGGGTTAGTGAACTCGACCTTAACTCCCGAGGTGTTTGCCTAACCCGCCCTCATACATTGAAACTTTGGCCTCTAACCCGGGAAATCCGCACGACGCGTGGGTTATGAGCCCTAACCCGCCCTCATACATTTGGCCCCTGAGGGACAAGCAGAGCTCAGAATACCCGTATTTGTACCAGGGCTTGAAATTTGTTTGCATCCTGTTTTAAAAAAATTCTGTGATCCACAAACACCTTACATTTAGGGTTGAAGTATATTCAATGTTCTTTTGATATTCTTTACCAGAACAACTCAGATGGAGGTTGAGACATTCAATCTCGTCGCAACCATTACACTTGCGTCTCAACTCCCCTCTATTTTCCATACCAGGTCTCTTGAGCCTTGCCGCGTCATACATTCATCGTTAAGTCCTGTTCTGGTTATTGGTTAGTATCTGTGGCAGCTACGTCACCCAAAGATGACGTCATATAAGCCTGTCTCCAGAATTGATTAGTGAGAAAAGAGGTGTCAACATGTTTCTGTGAAGCTATTAGTCACACTCAGTGAGTAAGTGATTTGCTGGTTTTGCGTCATAAGAACAGCTTTAAGGTCCCAAATCTGACAATATGCACTTAAGACAGGTTTATGGTGCTGATCCACTGAGATCATGACCTGACATCCCACTCAGTCGTGTTACTATGACGCAGGGAGAGCAGGATGTAGCTCAGGCGGTAGCGTGTCCACCTGAAGGTGTGGATGATCCGATCGATCCTGCTCAGTGGACTCATTTGCAGCTTCGGCTATTTTCCATTCCAACCAGTGGTCCACAACTGATTCATCAAAGGCATGTGGTGTCCTGTCGGTGGGTAAGTGCATATAAAAGAACCCTTGCTGCTTATCAGAAAGAGTAGCCTATGTGGTGGCAGTGGGTTTCCTCCAAAGAAATGTCAGAATGACCATATATTTTACGTCCATTAGCTGATGATAAAAATCACTGTGCTCTAGAGGCATCGTTAAATAAAACAAACAATAATTGTGTTTTTTTATTATGATGCAGTGCCTACCAGACCTTTCCATATTCGGTAAACCGGGCACGGTGGCCAAACTGGGAGCGCGCAGGCCTTGCATCAGAGAGCTTGGGAGTTCGCGAGTTCAGTTCCCGGTCGAGTTAAACCAATGACTTAAAAATTGATACTTGTCACTTCCTAGCCTGGCGCTCGGCATTAAAAGGATAGAGCAAGGACAGTCCTGTGTGTGGAACTTTAACACAGCACCAGTTATGTATGTGACACTTTGACACAACACCAATCATGAATGTGGCACTTTAACACACCACCAGTCATGTGTGTGACACTTTAACACAACACCAGTCATGTGTATGACACTTTAACCCAGCCCCAGTCGTGTGTGTGACACTTTAACACAACAACAGTCATGAATGTGGCACTTTAACGCAGCACCAGTACCGTCTATGACACTTTAACCCAACATCAGTCATGAATGTTGCACTTTAATGTAGCACCAGTCATGAATGTGGCACTTTAACGCAATACCAGTCATGAATGTGGCACTTTAACATAGCACCAGTCATGAATGTGGCACTTTAATGCAGCACCAGTCATGAATGTTGCACTTTAACGTAACACCAGTCATGAATGTTGCACTTTAACATAGCACCAGTCATGAATGTTGCACTTTAAAGCAGCACCAGTCATGAATGTGGCATTTTAATGCAGTACCAGTCATGAATGTGGCACGTTAACATAGCACCAATCATGAATGTTGCACTTTAACGCAGTACCAGTCATGAATGGTACTGCCCCTGTCACACCTCCTCAGATTTTCAGACACATTGAAGATTGCAAGGGAGTGACAATAGGTGGCATGAACGTCAACAATCTTAGATATGCCGATGACAGTGTAATACTAGCAGACAGTGAGAAAAACCTACAAGATATAGTGAATAGAATCAATAAAGCTGGAATACTATTCAACATGAAGATGAATGCCAGGAAGACCAAAACAATGGTTATAAGTAAAAAGACAGATAAACCAAATGTCAATATAACCATAGATGGCACAAACATAGAACAAGTATCCGAATTCATATATCTCGGACAAAAGATTACAAATGATGGGAGATGTGAGGAAGAAATTAAAAGAAGGATAACAATAGCCCGAACAACATTCTCCAAAATGCATAGAGTGTTAACATCAAGTAAGATATTAATACAAACAAGGAAGCGTATTCTTCAGTGTTATGTGTGGTCTACTCTAATGTATGGGGCTGAGACATGGACAATCTCTCAGAAAATATACAAACGTTTAGCAGCATTTGAGATGTGGACTTTTCGAAGGATGATGAAAATATCATGGACAAAGAAGATCACCAACAAAGAAGTTCTCAGAAAGATTAAAAATAAGAAAAGCTTGTTTGCCACTATACAGACAAAGAAACTTATTTATTTTGGCCACATCATTCGTCAGAGCTCAAAATACTGTACATTGTTGGAAGGGAAGGTGAATGGCAGCAGAGGGAGAGGGAGACCAAGAACATCATGGTTTACAAATATTTCACAGTGGACAGGTTTGAATTATTCAGTCTATCAGAACAGCACACCATCGGGACAAGTGGAGAACCATTGCATCCAACCCTTGACTAGAGGACGGAACTATTGATTGATGATTGAGTCATGAATGTGGCACTTTAACACAGCACCAGTCATGAATATTGTAGTACCAGTCATGAATGTTGCACTTGAATGCAGCACCATTCATGAATGTGACACTTTAACATAGCACCAGTCATGAATGTTGCACTTTAACACAGCACCAGTCATGAATGTGGCACTTTAACGTAGAACCAGTCATGAATGTTGCACTTTAATGCAGCACCAGTCATGAATGTTGCACTTTAATGCAGCACCAGTCATGAATGTGGCACTTTAATGTAGCACCAGTCATGAATGTTGCACATTAACGCAGTACCAGTCATGAATGTGGCACTGTAACATAGCACCAGTCATGAATATTGTAGCACCAGTCATAAATGTGGCACTTTAACGTAACACCAGTCATGAATGTTGCACTTTAATGCAGTACCAGTCATGAATGTGGCACTTTAACATAGCACCAGTCATGAATGTTGCACTTTAATGCAGCACCAGTCATGAATGTGGCACTTTAACATAGGCCCAGTCATGAATGCTGCACTTTAACACAGTACCAGTCATGAATGTTGCACTTTAATGCAGCACCAGTCATGAATGTTGCACTTTAATGCAGCACCAGTCATGGATGTGGCACTTTAATGTAGCACCAGTCATGAATGTTGCACTTTAACGCAGCACCAGTCATGAATATTGTAGCACCAGTCATGAATGTTGCACTTGAATGCAGCACCATTCATGAATGTGACACTTTAACGTAGCACCAGTCATGAATGTTGCACTTTAACACAGCACCAGTCATGAATGTGGCACTTTAACGTAGAACCAGTCATGAATGTTGCACATTAACGCAGTACAAGTCATGAATGTGGCACTGTAACATAGCACCAGTCATGAATATTGTAGCACCAGTCATAAATGTGGCACGTTAATGTAACACCAGTCATGAATGTTGCACTTTAACGCAGTACCAGTCATGAATGTGGCACTTTAACATAGCACCAGTCATGAATGTTGCACTTTAATGCAGCACCAGTCATGAATGTGGCACTTTAACATAGGCCCAGTCATGAATGCAGCACTTTAATGCAGTACCAGTCATGAATGTTGCACTTTAATGCAGCACCAGTCATGGATGTGGCACTTTAACGCAGTACCAGTCATGAATGTGGCACTTTAACATAGCACCAGTCATGAATGCTGCACTTTAACACAGTACCAGTCATGAATGTTGCACTTTAATGCAGCAGCAGTCATGAATGTTGCACTTTAATGTAGCACCAGTCATGAATGTTGCACTTTAACACAGCATCAGTCATGAATGTTGCACTTTAACACAGCACCAGTCATGAATGTGGCACTTTAATGCAGCACCAGTCATGACTGTGGCACTTTAATGCAGTTCCAGTCATGAATGTGGCACTTTAGCGCAGTACCAGTCATACCTGTGGCACTTTAAACCATCCCTAGTCACGTATGTAGTACTTTAATGCAGCACTACCTCTCATACTGTAGTGGTCTGCATCCTGCTCCTGTGTGCCCCCATCTGGGAATCACATCTGTGTCTATTGATTGCTCAGAAGAAACCCAGCTTAAAGGTTGAACCGGAGTGTGATCACACTGAATGGCGAGAGCTATTGCTTCCGCTACCTACAATGACGATGAATAATAGCTCATAAAGAAGATAATGTAGCAACAGCATGAGCCATGATGGTCACCGATGCCAATGTGTAGTAGTAACTATTATCATAGGATGACAGAGGTGACACAAATAAAATATATTCGGCCGGCAGTAAATGCATGGGTGATGAAAACAATAGGAAATCAGAGGAAGAAATGCTCAAAAGGAATTCGATTCTGATTGGCTTTTATTTAGCCCGAATATGCAGTAACGTCATGCGATAGAAATCCCCCATAATATAATATATATATATATATATATATCCCGTCCTGATATGACCGTAGATGTTGCTAGGACGTAAAACAACAACAAACAAACAAACCAAAGGAAATCTCGGCCATATATATATACATACACACACATATATATATATATATATATATATATATATATATATATATATATATATATATGTGTATCATATCATTTATTATGTGGATATAAATAATGGCAGCCCCTTAATGTTTCTCTCTAACCACCTTAACTTCCATCTTATTCACTGCGGAGTGGGCATTCTCTCCTCCCCCGCCTCCTGTACCCATTAGCCAACTGTCACTCTGCTCACTTTCAAAACTTAAAAACTATTTATACATAATATACACATGTGTATTTAAAGAAACACCATCAGACATCTCTCATACCTTCATTACTCTTATCTATGTTTGTAAACATACTCAATGGAGCCTGTTTCTGATCGATGTCTGATCAATGTATAGTAGGGCTAGCTCACCTCATTTTTATTGATCACAATCAATCCAATACATACAGAGCTTTAGCCTCGCAGGAGTATCGGAAGGGGTTAGAGAGGTGGAGCTACACCTATTCAGGACCTTGACTTCACTTCAGTTAAGAATCTGGAGTATCAAGTTGCGCTCACTAATTTCAGAATCTGGCAGTAGACCTTGCCATCACTATTTCAGAATCTGGTGGATCATCTCGCCATCACTAATTTAAGAATCTGGCAGAAGACCTCGCCATCACTAATTTCAGAATCTGGTGGATATCCTCGGCCTCATTATTTTAAGGAATTAGAGGATCACCCCCCCCCCCCCCGTGAATTTAAATATACAAGACTGGCCAACTTCTCTTCCTGCTGGTGTAATTTAGGGAGGATTCCTGGTTGCCTAGAACCCCCCCCCCCCCCCACCCCTACCTCGACATTTTATTTTTAAATGCAGAAATAAAAATGAGTGAAATATGTATCTAAATTTCTCCAAATTGCACCATTTTGATGTAATAAAAGCAAAGGGTTTTTCTTGGAGGATACCCCCCCCCCCCCCTGCCATAGCCATTAGGCTTCTAAGCACTGATATTGCTCACATGGTCACGCCAACATGTCCTCGCTCGCAACTTCATCTCCTAACTCAATCCTGGCTAATACTCCACTGCTTCGACTGGATGCGGTGGCTGAATCGGTAGAGCGCGGGCCTCGCATGCGGGAAATCGTGAGTTCGGTTCCCTGTCGAGTCAAACCAATGACTTATAATAATTTATACGTGTCGCTTCCTAGTCAGGCACACAGCATTAATAGGATAGGGCAAGGACTGGTTAAGATCAGTGTCAGGATAATGTGATTGAGGGGGATATCTGGTCATGGTGCCAGCGACCTGGTTTCCCAGTGGGGCAGCATTATAACGTCACCATGAGTGTGCACTGTCACAAGTCGGTATCTGTCCTGATATGACCTTAGATGTTGCTATGATGTAAAACTCCAACAACCAACCATCCACTGCCTCGACACCCCATTACCCCACACATAAGGCCCTGTCACACCTCGCCAGATTGAGGAAACGGATAGAGCCGGACAAAAATATTCGAGTCTGGTGTGATTCTGTAACGGGTGGTAACGGACGGTAATGGATGGGTAAGAGACAGTAACGGATGGGTAACAGATGGTAATGGACGGTAACAGTTGAAAACGTATCTAACAATCAACGGGCAATTCAGTATACAAAAAGAACTATAACAAACGGCAACGGACGTGTAATGGATATGTAACCGATGGGAACAGATGGTATCGGATCGTAATGGACGGGAACGGACAGGTAAGGGGTGGGAATGGATGGAGAATGGACGGGGAATTGATGGTAATGGACAATAACCACATACGTCAGTCCGGCGCAATCCATTACAAGTTTTTTGCATGCTCAAAACTTGTAATGGATCTGGCTGTGTATGAATGGATATCAATGGATATCAATGGATATGCAATGGACACAAATCGGACTTTGCCGGATATCAACAGACTTTGTTCGGTTTCTTGCCGTTTCCCCAATCTGGCGAGGTGTGACAGAGCCTTAATAGACAACCATAGCGGACCTCGTCCCCGGAAAATGGGCGATAATGAGGCTGTCGCTATTGTCTTAGCAATGGGATCTGAAGGGGGGGGGGGGGCGATCATTAGGTTGGTTGGTTGTTGGAGCTTATGTCCTGGCAACATCAAAGGTCATATCAGGATGGGTACTGACTTGTCACAGTGTGCATTCATGGCAACTTTATAATGCTGCCTCACTGGGAAATCAGGCCACCGGCACCATTTCCCAATATCGCACTCAGTCACATTATCCTGACACTGCGCTATCAATCAATCAATAGTTCCATCCTCTAGTCGAGGGTTGGATGCAATGGTTCTCCACTTGTCCCGATGTTGTGCTGTTCTGATAGACTGTGAATAATTCAAGCCTGTCCACTGTGAAATATTTGGAAACCATGATGTTCTTGGTCTCCCCCTCCCTCTGCTGCCATTCACCTTCCCTTCCAACAATGTACGGTATATTGAACTCTGACGAATGATGTGGCCAAAATAAATAAGTTTCTTTGTCTGTATAGTGGCAAACAAGCTTTTCTTATTTTTAATTTTTCTGAGAACTTCTTTGTTGGTGATCTTCTTTGTCCATGATATTTTCATCATCCTTCGACATCTCAAATGCTGCTAAACGTTTGTACATTTTCTTAGAGATTGTCCATGTCTCTGCCCCATACATTAGAGTAGACCACACATAACACTGAAGAATACGCTTCCTTGTTTGTATTAATATCTTACTTGATGTTAACACTCTATACATTTTGGAGAATGTTGTTCGGGCTATTGTTATCCTTCTTTTAATTTCTTCCTCACATCTCCCATCATTTGTAATCTTTTGTCCGAGATATATGAATTCGGATACTTGTTCTATGTTTGTGCCATCTATGGTTATAATGACATTTGGTTTATCTGTCTTTTTACTTATAACCATTGTTTTGGTCTTCCTGGCATTCATCTTCATGTTGAATAGTATTCCAGCTTTATTGATTCTATTCACTATATCTTGTAGGCTAACCATTCCTTAAATGCCCAGTCACACCTCACCGGATTGAGCAATGGACAGAATTGTCTAGTCGGGTGGTGATAAGTATCAAAATGTATTAAAATGTGTCAAAGTGTTGCGAAGGCCGCTGGACGAACGGACATGAAACGGACATGAAACGGACATGAACAGATAGCCAACGGATGAAACAAACTCAAACCTGACAAGAACCGTAGACGTCAGTCCAGCGGCATCTGTTCTTAGTTTTGTGCACGTTCAAAACTTGTAGGGACACAAAACGGACTTTGTTTGGTTTCTGTCCGTTTCCCCAAATCCGGTGAGGTGTGACTGGGGCTTTGCCTGTATTAATGCTGAGCACCAGGCTAGGAAGTGACAAGTATCAACTTTATAAGTCATTGGTTTGACTCGACTGGGAAGTGAACACCCGATCTCCCATACGCACGGCCCGCTGTGCCTGGTCGCTCATTAGGGCCGTATTCGATTAACACGACCCGGGGGACTCGGGTCACCCGAGTTGCTAGAATTTCAAATCGAACACAGCGAGTGTAGTCTTAAAATACACGTACCATGTGCAAAACGACCCGACCCCAGTAACCCACGTCTTGGGTGGGGTTGGCTAGGAGCGAAGACGTCACATTTGTGCCGGTACCCTCCTGTAGCAGTACAAGTCCTATGTGTTTTTGTCATGTGTTTTTGTTGTTAATGAATCAGATTAATGAAATAGAAACTAAACTATGCAATCAAAAAATACTTTAAATCCTATTTTGCTGTAGTTATATCGGTTATTAAAAAAAAAAAAAGTTTACCCCGAGCATGGAGAAGCGTGTTCGTTTATTCAACCCGAGTCTGTAGGATGTGCGCATGCGCCAAAAAGTGGCTCGGGTGACCCGAGTAGATTAATCGAATAGGCCCCAGATGACCCAGGGTGCAGGTCTAGGTGCGCACCACGGGCGTGTCATCCCGCAGACATGCGCATTATAGTTTCATGGACCTGAGACAACAGCCCCTGCGGATGCCATCTGGTGGGGATGGAAGGCGGCGTCACGTGACACCCACTTCCGGCTCGCACAGTCACAGCCCACTGCCAAGGGAATGATGCATTAATTACCACCAGCGCCACGTGTTGGGACCGTCCGCTGGGTGGTTGTCACACAGCGATGTACTCAGTAAACAGGTACACAGTGGACAGGTCCACCGGTGTAGGACACCTGTATAGAACTACATCTGTCGTGATATAACCATTCTGTATTGCATGGACACGTGATATATATATACGACATCTGTTGTCCTATATCCATTCTGTATTGCATGGACGCATGATGTATGTATGTACATGCTACGTCTGTCATGATATAACCATTCTGTATTGCATGGATGCATGATGTATGTACATACTACATCTGTCGTGATATAACCATTCTGTATTGCATGGATGCATGATGTATGTACATACTACATCTGTCATGATATAACCATTCTGTATTGCATGGACATGTGATAAACTGATATATATATAGGTGTATATCCTACATCTGTTGTGCTATATCCATTCTGTATTGCATGGATACATGATGTATGTATGTACATACTATGTCTGTCATGATATTACCATTCTGTATTGCATGGGCATGTGGTATGTATATATATATATATCCTACATCTGCCATGATACAACCATTTTGCATTGCATGAACATGATGTATATCAATATATATACTACATCTGTGGTGATATAGCCATTCTGTATTACATTGGCATATGGGGGAACAAATATATATATATATATATATATATATATATATATATATATATATATTACATGCTCATGCAATATAAAATAGTTATAGCACGACATATGTATATATATATACTATATATATATATATATATATATATAAATATATGTGTGTGCGCGTGTATGTTCAATATAATATATTATACTGTGAGATAATTATTCCTATTAATCTTATCACTAATAAGTAAATATATACTGCGAGTAGTTAATACCGACATACACTCCTACTAGTCCTAGTTCCTCTACTGGTGCCATCTGCGTGTGGACATACTCACATTATTCACTGCCGGAAGAATACAAATCCCAATTCTCTTGCAAACAGATTAAAAACGAAGTTAAAATGTAGTTCATGAAAATATCAATACAACTCACACCGTAGAATGCATTTATCTGGGGAGAACGTATAGACACAATATATATTGCTGTTCCAGTAGCAGCTTGCTTAATATTGGCATGGGGGTGATGAAATGGGAAATATTACACCTAGCGCAGTATAATATTACTGGGTTGCTCGGCCGTTGGAGCACTAGAAATACCATGACCACTTCCCATGCCCTCTCCAACAAACTCATAAGGAAGAAAGGGAAGACAAGTCATGCAGATTGATAGTGAGAAGTTGTGCTTTATTAGGATCAACTCCTGTTCACCTACTAGCGACTGGTCACCCTGGCTCCTTACCTTCTAACCACACTAAGCCTCATTACCTACTTTAGCATGTCTAGAAAACCAGTGCCTACAGCCCATTGAACCGGAGTCCCATGGTTGTTGCAAACAACTCAGTTTGTATATGAAAGGTGGAGCCTCAGACAGAGTGTCTGTGGTCCTAGCCAAGAGAAGAAGGGTGTTCTCTCTCAGTGCATTTCTGGAAGTGTGTCTCTTAGTTAGTTCCCCTGCATCCTCTGGATCAGAGTGCCTAAAATAATCCATATCAAAATGAGGCTTGTGGTCAGGTGGTCTGAAGGAGTGCAGGTGACTGGATCTCCCACAGCCAGCCAATCAGACACCCCCTACAGACTGGTCAGTGTGACACCCTAATATGGGGAGCTGTCACTCAACCTAGCCTGCAGGGTGTGTCCCTAATGGTGCTGTCACACTACAACATTTCCCCCAGCGCACCACCAACGCGCAAGATATTTGCTAGGACTAGAGACATGTCCAACTTTTCGGCATTGTGGGAGAAAGTTTGACGGGGTGCAGCGTGTTAGTGGCGTGTTATTGGCGTGTTATTGGCATCTTAGTAGCGTGTCATTGGCGTTTTGGTAGCGGGTTGGTAGCATGTTGGTAGCGTGTTGGTGGCGTGTTGGTGGCATGC
Organism: Branchipolynoe longqiensis; assembly: GCA_030323885.1. Taxonomy (NCBI): domain Eukaryota; kingdom Metazoa; phylum Annelida; class Polychaeta; order Phyllodocida; family Polynoidae; genus Branchipolynoe; species Branchipolynoe longqiensis. The sequence goes on along the minus strand of CM059186.1, from coordinate 52,089,307 downwards.
CTGTGGCGTGTTGGTGGCGTGTAGGCAGCGCGTTGGTATCGTGTTAGTAGCGTGTCAACACGTACATACCCACCACCAACATGTCAGGACGCGCCGGCAGCGCGTCCACACCCGCCGCCAACGCGTCCAGGTGTGCCGGCAACACGTCCAATGCGCCGAGAAACGCTGGAGCAACGCCAATGGCGCGCCCACTACCCGTCGATGGGACATTGCAGACGCGCCGACGGAATGGTCACAGGTTGGCGAAAAAAATGCCAATGTTAACCGACGTTGATCAATGATCTGCCAGCGTTCCACCGGCGTGCCGGCAACGGGTGTCGACATGTTGGTAACGCGTCCGTAACACGCGCTCCAACCCGTCGGAGCGCGTCGGTCCGCGTCAAAAGTTTTGTGCAAGCACAAAACTATCGGCGCGCGCCGACGGCTGCCAACGGGGTTCCGACGTGTCGGTACACATGTTGCTATCACTCAACATGTACCAACGTTTACCGACATGTACCGACGCACCGTTAATGCCCCATTAACGTGTCCCGATGCATCCCGAAGTTTCGACCAAAAAGGCAACACGTCGATGCGCGTTGGGGCGAAACGTTGTAGTGTGACAGCACCATTAGGAATGCAGAATGGCTGGTGTGCTTTCCCATCAGTCTCGTAGTGACAGGTAGTTGCAGACAGTTACACATATATACATATTAAAAATGTCCTTTTCCTCCACTTGCACTCTTTATCGATGCATAGAGGAAACATTTCACCAAACATGAACTGTCTCTTATATAGGAACATCTCTTCACAATCTCGGGCATCATGTATGAACATATATTTCACATAGCTTATATCATGTCATAGTGTGAGTGGGGCACCCATTGCTTTTAGATTACATAACCTTGTCCCCACTCCGTCGCCCAAGAATAATAATGCTCTCTGCCAATATATCATTCCGAACCGAAAATCCGTATATTTTTACAGCAGGGTTCGAATCCACACTTGTTAATATTAAGGGGCTAGTATGCTACCCATTAACCTAGACTCCCTGAGGCAATCGCCCTATCCACACCTATCCATGTATGTGGCTCCTTGCCTAAGAGGTCAGTGCAGATTACTACAAATTACATGCACAAAATCAAATATTTAGGGTATGAATCAAGTAACATTATTAGTATTACCAATGACGTAGGCAGATGAGAATCACCTGTCTACATTCAGTGTTATTCATCTTCCAGTTGAGTTGAGTCACCATTTCCAGAGACGCGAGGCTTGCCTGTATTCCTATACTCTGGTGTGATATTTCTATGTTACCACAAGGATGCGTGGGAATATGTGTGTGATATTGGGAAACATGGACAAATGCCTGTGGATTGGGGTGCATGGTGGCCGAATCGGTAGAGTGTGGGCATCGCGTGTGGGAGATCGGGAGTTTGGCTCCTGGTCGAGTCCTCCCAACGACTTATAAAATTGATACTTGTCACTTCCTAGCCTGGTGCTTGGCATTAATAGTATAGGGCAAGACCTGGTTAGCTCAGTGTCAGGATAATGTGACTGAGTGGGATATCGAGTCATGGTGCTGGCGGCCTGAATTCCCAGTAGAGCAGCACTATAAAGTTGCCATGAGTGCGCACTGTTACAAGTTGGTACCCATCCTGATATGACCATAGATGATGCTAGGACGTTTAACTCCAATAACCAATTGTGGATTGCCCCCCTTCAGTTGTAGCGCCTAAAACGTTGTTGTGAACCCCGAACACGTCATAACTGCGCATGACAAGGATTGATCACGTGTCGTGACGTGTCGTGCCGTGTCGTTACGTGTCGTGTCGTGTCGGTCTGTGACAACCAACTGCACTATTAGGCCGGCGTCAGAACAAGGACAGCCCTACCTAGCGGTTCAACTACCTAACGGATATTTGTTCAGGTCCAATTAAATCAAATTCCGAAATTGCCAACACGCCAATAAAACTACGCACCAATAAAAAAAAAGAAGCTGACCGGACAACAACAACAAACGGTCCAACTACCCTTTCATGTTGGAAACTCGCATTATATACTCAAGCCTATGTAATCACCGAATTTCTATAATCACTGGAACATGAAAGGCCCAATAATGTGCCTTTCATTAAAGAGTTAATATTATTCGCAATAATTTGCATTTAAACCATTATCTCATATTCAACTAAATATAGCATTTGAAAGTAGCAGTGGTAGGGAAAGCTTGCAACAAAATATTCTGAAGCCTGCGGTATATTAAACGATTTGTTTTTAGTTGCACGAAGAGTGTTGATCAGGAATTTGTATCTATGTTAAAAAAATGTAAAAATATAATTCGGCCACCGCGCCCCGTTTCCCTCTGCCAGATAAGGGAGTAATTAAAAAAAAAAAGTTTTATTGAGGGCAAAAGAAAGCTAATATATGGAATTGTAGAGCATCAAGGTCACTTATGCAACCGTCCTGGTCGTCAGTATATAGAATACAGCAGCAGTCTTTAACGTCATCATAATTTACTCAGTATTACTAACCGTATAGTTGTACAATATTCCGATAAAACGCATTGGTGGGGGAATGCAAATGGTATATAATGGTAAATGGTATATAGTGCCCGGTGCAAAATTGTATTTATGTAGTTGCTGGTGATACTTTACTCATGGTCAATAGTCATTGTGTATTATTCAGATAGTGCGAAAGAGGCACTAGAGATAGTGTGTAAGGGGCACTTAGAGCTCTACTCACTACCCCCTCCCACCTCTGTTAGTCACGGATCACCACACACTCAGCTCAGGCAGGTGGTGGCCAAGCAGCCACACCACATGGTGTTGGTGGGCAGACCACTGGAGCCATGGTGACACAGGAATGCTTGATGTTCATTGGTGGAACTGTAAATACTTGATTCTCATTGGAGAACACGGTCAGGTGGTATGCCATACCAGATCCATGTACCACTATAAATAATAACCCGAGGGCATTGTCTCTCTCTCTACTTTCATTCTTTATACTCTTCCTTTCTCTTCTTGACTGTACTGATTTCATTATAACCTGCCTACACAACGACAGATTCCAGCCGAGGACTTTATATAGTATTAATAACCGTCGTGGTCACCAATAATGTAAAGTATTGTACCAGTCTATAAGGTTATCCACGATGTAGTGTTAATAGCTGTAATGGTCACCAATACTGAAAAGTCCACGGCTGGAATCTGTGGTTGTGTAGGCAGGCTATAGTGAAATCAATACAGGCAAAAAGAGAAAGGAAGAGTATAAAGAGTGAAAGAAGAGAGAGAGCCAAGCCCTCAGGTTTATTATTTATATGGTACATGGATCCAGTATGGTATATCACCTGACCACATTCTCCCAACGAGAATCAAGTATCTACAGCTCTACCAATGAGAAACAAGTATTTCCAGTCCCCATGGTTACAGTGATCTGCCCGCCACCACCAAGCGGTGTGGCTCCCTTGGTCACCACCTGCCCTGTGCTGTGTGTGTGGTGAACCATAACTAGCAGAGGTGGGAGGGGTAGTGGGTAGAGCTCTAAGTGCCCCTTACACACTATCTTACTAGCACCACAATGTCTATTTACCAATGAGTCAAGTACCACCAGCAACTGCATAAACATCTATGCACCTGGCCCTATATACCTGTTTCACAAATAGAACATTTGCATTCCCTCACCAATGCATCATTATCGGAATATTTTACAACATACGTCATGATACCCAACAATCCAGCCCAGATGGTGCTTAGAACTATTTACATATCAAATTAAGTGATTTGTGAATTTTATGGAAGATGAGATGGGTGATATGAGGCAAGAGAGAAAACAAACAAAATATAAAAAACAAAAAAACACACAAAAACACCTGAGCCGCAACATATGTACAAATAGCAATTTGATGTTCTAAGAAATTGTCCGCCCTAACAATATCTAAGGTAATATCAGAATGGATAGGACCGACTTGTGACAGTGACCACTTCTGATGGCTCTATAGAGCTGCCGGACTAAACACCTTACCTCCGGCACAATAGTACAATATCACGCTCAGTCACATAACATTGACCCAACAACCCCTTGCCAGTGCCAGGCGAGGTAGTGACACGAGTCCATTTTTTAAGCCTATGGTCTCACTCAAATGGAACATACGACCCCCTTACCGCAATGTCACTGCTGCTATGTCACCTTTTCTGGTTTATATATCAAAAGTAGCGACTGTGCGATCCTGAAATGTGCGATCCTAAAATGTGTACTTTGCACAAACAATTTGACTGGTTTCAGTGAAGTCTGATCTTTGTGACCTGCCACAGTCCTCCGAAACACGGAACCTGCTCATCCAGTCATGCTACATTTCTCGACAATTTGGGTCAACTCATAGTACTAGGTCTAAAGCCGTGTTCACATGTACAGCATTAAATGGGTTTAGTTAAACCAGTTTAATTAATCCACCTCACAAACTGGTTTACATGAAGTGAACTAGTTGAGTCGACTTAGTGCCAAGCCGATTTAGCGCCGCATTTATGCATGCGTTTTAAACCGAATTACTTAAACCAGTTTAGTTAAACCAGTTTACCAAGTATGTGTGAACGGGGCTAAGTAACAATTCCTCAACAAGGTCACTATACCAAATTTACTATTGACTGCGAAAGCTCCAAATGGCTTAAGCCGCTCAAGCGGCAATCAAACTAGTAAACATGACTATAGAGACAACAATTATACTATTGATTTGTAAATCTACGTAAATTGTAAGGTATATGTTCTAAATGGTAATATGGCTAATAAAGTAAGGTTTGTTTTGCACACCGTGCTGAAGAAAATCGATGTTCACTTCTAGGAATAGCTCGCGATCCTCGGGCACCACATATGCTGGCTGTGAGGCGCTGCGCAGGCCACGGATTGCTGGTGAATCCAGCAAATCTTTATTTTGGTACTCGCTCCTGGGCCTGGCTTCTGGAAGATTAGTGTCAATAAAGGCGTTGTTTCAGCCGCAGTTACTGCGCATAAACCTCATCAGGCGCAGGCGCCTCGTGCCGGGGTGCAATGCGCATACCACGTGGGCAGGTCCCATTATGTAAACATGACATCAACCGGAGACCAGCTCACAACAGCTCACAACAGCTAGGAGCAGCTCACAACAGTGCACAACAGTGCACAGCAGTGCACAACAGCTCAGTGCAGTGCACGACTGTGCACAACAACTCACAACAGCTAGGAACAGCTCACAACAGTGCACAACAGTGCACAACAGTGCACAACAGCTCATTGCAGCGCACGACTGTGCACAACAGCTCATAGCAGTGGACTCCAGGGCACACCAGGTCATAACAGCTCATACTAGCTGATAAATTAAACCAACTCGCAACATTTTTACACAAGCCGATAACAGCTCATAACAGCTCATAGCAGCTCACAACAACTCACAACAGCCCGAACACCTCACAATAGTTCTCAACACCTCATAGCTCGCAACAACTCGCAACAGTTCGAAACAGCTCACACTAGTTCATACCAGCTCGCAACAGCTCTTCCCATCTCGCAACATCTCACAAACAACTCAACGCAGCATTCAACAATGCACAATAACTTACAGCAATGCGAAAGAGCTCACAACAGCTTTGCAGCAGCTGACAACTGCTCTCGGAAGCTCACAATAGCTCACAACAGCTCGCAACAACACTCAGAAACTAACAATAGCTCACGGCACGCAACAGATAAGAAAACAAGCTGAGCTCCTCATAAATGTACGGGCTAATGCTGCTTTCTGGCGGCTGGAAAATAAATCCACCCCTTCTCCCTCCATACACAAACGCCTCCCCACCCGCCGAACTCTCCGAGGAGCAGAAGTATCTCAAAACATTGTGCGACTTGAACTGTCAGTGTGATCAAGTTTTACACCAATGCAAATATATAACTGGTTTGTTATTTATGCATGGTGACTAATAGTGACTATACATAGTCATTCGGTGCATACAGGTCTGTTTATATATACAGTAAAAACCTCTCTAAATCGACCGACCATCGGACCGACTTTAAGTGGTCCATTTAGGGAGGTGGTCGGTTTAGAGAGTTAGAATATCCTTACAATGGTATGGTTGGGACCCAAATAAAGCGATCGATATAGGGGAGTGGTCGATCTGTGGAGGGGTCGGTTTAGAGAGGTTTTAATGTATATATATATGTGTATACATGCTTATATATATATAATATATATATATATTTGTACATAACTTAAACTGGTGAAGCACAAAGTGGTGGTAGTACTAGGTAGTAATGTGGGTAACTGGTGAAGTTGTGGCTATTTTTGGAAATGATTTCAGTTATTAATATTCCATGTTGTTGTTTGTTGGAATTTACGTCATGGTAACATCTAAAGGTCATATCAGGACGCGTACCAACTTGTGACAGAGCGCCCTCATGGTGACCTTATTTTGCTGTCCCATTGTAAAACAGTACTGGCAGCAAAATTACGCAATATCCCACTCAGTCATTATCCTGGTACTGGTTAAACCATTCTTTACCTATTACTATTAGGGTATATCCATTACCCTATTGGTGCAGTATGTCAGGCTAGGTAGTGACACGTATATCATTTTTAAGTCATTGGTTTGACTGGGCCGGTGACTGTACCCAAGACCTTCCACATAGAAGCCAGCCAGCGCTCTTACCGATTCAGTCTTCCCATCCGGTATATTTATATTCCCATAATGGACTATATGTGATGTATAAGCATTATGCGAGTATAGATGTATGGAAGGGAATTTGTTATTATTACTTGTTATATTTATTAGCTACCAACCACTATTCTCATTCTCGATGTATTCACTCCTTCTACATCCTGGTACTGGTGGCGCCACCAACGGCCCATTGTCATTCGCGCCCGAGAATACAGTGAGTGGCGGTTACAGTGTGCAGGGGTGGTGGCGTCACCATCAGAGCTGGGGTTGGGGAGGCTGGAGCAGTAGATGACTATGACAGACTCCCACAGTCCATGGAGCTGACTGAGTGATGAGGGAAAGGAGGGATATTCCGGGTTATTATACTCGTATAATTCTAATACAGCATATATATCACAATCCAAAAAGTCTGCGAATCTTGTCAAGTACAGATTATCTGTTAGGTATATTTGTCCTTATTCAGATACTGGGCTATATATATATATTACTCGCATATATGTCTCCTAATTATAATGATATATGACACAGTCACACACAAATACTTGATAAATAACCCCAGTTTCCCATCACTGCCACATATTGCCATCCTCACCTCACACCATAAGGAAGCAACTAACGCATCGCAGAAAACGGGGCCATGGTCTTAACGTCCCGGTCGTGCTAACCATGTTTATGATGGCACGTGAAGCAAAAACTACATGTTTTAAAAGACCATCCGTCTGCATTATGTGGCGCCCCCTGGCGGCTCCTTGAGAATCCAAGCCCGGCCCACTGAGCCTGCAGTGCGTATTAGCGCAGACCTCACTTGTTGGTAATTGACAGCATCCGAACTCCCAGAACCTCAGCCTCTCGGTAACGACGGAGATCAATCATCAAGCAGCCAATGCCTACCATGCCACCTGGCGGAAGAATGACGCGTCAGTGGTAGACGTCAAACAGCGAACCCACAGCATATATATGTATACAGTAAAACCTCTCTAAATCGGCCGACCTTGGGACCAACTTTAAGTGGTCCATTTAGGGAAGCGGGAGGTTTAGAGAGTTAAACATATCCTTATAATGGTATTGTTGGGACCCAAATAAAGCGATTGATATAGGGGAGTGGTCGATCTGTAGAGGGGTCGGTATAGAGAGGTATGAGAGGTTTTACTGTATATGTATATATATATATATACATAAACATGTGCTCTATTTATGCCTATATGGATGGTAGTAACCCATGTTTATCACATGCAATGCTAATAGTTATGTAATGTAGTTGGCTCTTCTCGCCGTAAACCCACCCCTACACGGGTCGGTGTGGGTGGGGAGCTCTTCCATTTGATCGGGGCCTGCGAGCTACCCCGATTTACACTTTTGCTTATTTATTTATTTTAAAAAAAAGAAGATTTATACTGCCTATTATGGAAAACCTGAATAGACTTGTTTTCACCATTAGACAGTTTGTCGATAGAAAGCCCGAGCCTACACTTTTACCGACCCAAGGGATTTTTAACCTCCCACACCACATAGACATGGTATGAGAGCAACTGGCCTTTGATGACACTGTAAGTTATCCCCAGTGATGGAAATCCAAATTGGCAGAGGTGGGGGCACGGGGAATCGAACCACCAACCTTCAGATTAGGAGTCTGACCTGGAAAAAAGTCAGACACTCTAACCACTCCGCCACAGAGAACACCACATTATACATTATAGATGTAAGCGAATGTGTTTGTGCTTGTTTGTATGTGTGTTCTTCAAAGGCTGTGGTACGTGCTCTCCTGTCTGTGAGAAAGTGCATATAAAAGACCCCTTGCTGCTTATCGGTAAGAGTAGCCTGTGTGGCGGCAGCGGGTTTCTGCCAAAGAAATATGTCAGCATGACCATATATTTGACGTCCAATAGCTGATGATGAAAATCAATGTACTCTAGAGGCGTCGTTAAATAAAACAAACTTCTTTTTTTGTATGTATATTCGCAAACAAATTGTTTACTGATTAAAATGCGTTTATTATTATTGTAAACCCTTAGCTATACGGGCCGAAGCCCCAAGTAGCCCTCTGCAGGAGCAAGCTTTAAAGTCCGCGTAGAGCGCGGCTTGTAAGCTTGTATATATATGTATATGTTGCATAATTCATTATATGAATATCAGTAACAAAAGTGGATATTTCTTATTTCACCGAACCACCCGTCCCGGCGAACCTTAAGGCCTAATCAGACCTTACCGTACTGAGTACCGGACACCACCGGACACCACCGGACAAAGAATTGTCTAGTCTGGTGGTGTCCGGTGTCGAACTGTTGAAATGGCCGCCAGACAAAACGCATGCTAAATGGACAAGAAACGTACATTGACGAATAGCCAACGGACGAGAACGAGACGAGAACCGGACGGCAAACGAGTGTCAAATGGATGGAGCGGACACCAAACGGACACCAACCGGGCACCAACCGGACACCTACCGGACACCTACTGGACTGTTCATGGATGCGGCAAAAACCGACAGACCGAATTCCCACAGCACCATCAACGGACTCTTCAGGATACAAACCGGACACCTAACGGATGGGTACCAGACATCAACCGGACAAAACAGACAAAACGGACGTAAACCGGACACCAACCATAGACGTCTGTCCGGCGTTGTCCAGTACAAGTTTTGAACATGTTCAAAACTTGTACCGGACACTGCCAGACACCACCGGAGATAGAACGGACACGCCGGATGGGTACCATATATAAACCATACATTACCATACTTCACCGGACAGTATCCGGTTTCTGGCCGGTTCCTCAATCCGGTGAGGTCTGACTGGGGCTTTACGCCTGGCGCCACCTGGAGCCCTTTTCTTGTACTACCGCCGACTCCTGAACGCTACAGTTCTGCTCAAAAATCACACCAGAGTACTCACATCTGGGTGCTCGGTGACACATGGGGCTGTCTGACCTTAGAGGGGATGTTGAATGTCGCAGACAGAGAGATGTAGGACCCAATGGGTAACACTGTTTCACGGCAGATATTGTGGTACCTTGTGGCATATGAGTTCAAGGGTTGGTTGCTTGTTGGAGTTTTACGTCCTGCCAACATCTAAGGTCATATCAGGACGAGTACCGGCTTGTGGCAGTGCGTGCTCATGGCGACTTTATAGTGCTTCCGCACTGAGAAATCAGGCGACCGGCACCATGAACCGATATACCACTCCATCACATTATCCTGACACTGAGCTAACCAGTCCTTGCCCTATCCTATTAATACCGAACACCTGGCTAGGAAGTGACAAGTATCTATTTTTACGTCATCGGTTTGACTCGACCAGGGTTCCAACCAGCGGGTCCGAATCCCACGATCTACCAAAGCGGCGGACGGATGCTCCGCTCCACTCATTCGGCCATTGAGGATATATCAGGAAGTCAATGAATTCAGTTTACCGTCACAGCACTGCTGACTATGATTCACCCTTCAAAATTGTTTCTTTCCCATCTCTATCTGTAAAGAACAAATATATATTTGTTAAACCCCAATAACAAAAAGATAGGTGAAGTGATTAGTACTCGTGAGAAGGCTGTCCATCATTCGGCCCCACACTGCGCAGTGGCCCTGGGATCCATCTGCCGTGCTCAGTGTCGCCTGCTAGTGCTACACTTCTACTACTAGTACTATTCGGGGTAAGTACGGGGGCGCCGGGGCCCCCAGGCACTAAAACTGCAATCACCTCCGCACCGAGTACCGCAGGGCCCGCTGTGCCAACAATTCACCGGTCACTTTTAGCCAACTCGCTGTGACGTCACCGCCGCCCACGCCCCCACCCCCACCCCCAACCCCCTGGCGCTCCATTTCTAGGTTAACTAAATGTCTCCACTTAATGTGCACTATATATATTCCGCAATGTAAGAAGACACATATCACAATTAATATTAAACACACATAATGAATGAAGAACACACGCGTTTTAATCAGTTTGCTTTGAAGGAAAGTGGATGTGCTGGTTATAGGGGTGACGGGGAGCCCCCATCTCCCACCCCCACCCCCCCCACCCCACCCTCCTACACACGCTTTCCGCCTAGCCCCGCCTGCTGTGAGTAGTGTTTACCGGCCACTACCCAGTCAACGACCGGCAGGCGTTTCTGTCCTGATGGGAAGGAGTTAAACGAATTATTTGCGCCTTCTTATATGCTGAAATGGATGGCCGGGTCGGTCAATCAATCTTCATGTATATATATATATATATACATATATATATATATATGTATATATATATGTATATATATATATGCGATGCATAACAAATTATGCGAGTATAAAGATACAGAAGGGAATTATTATTAGTATTATTATTATTGTTATACTCCAGAAGACCCAACACTGTACCGGTAGCGCGAACTGCGCCTCTTGCATATTTGCATACTTGCTCACTCCGCACCAAATGATACAACGAACAGTGGTGAATAGAATAGTAATAATAATAATAACTGCCTTCCGTGATTTATACTCGCATAAATGCTTATACATCACAATATATACATACATACATATTGTTTGTTTTAGGGTTTTACGTCCAAACAACATATACGTTCATATCAGGACGGGTACCAACTTGTGACAGTGTGCACCGAGGGCAACTTTATAGTGCGTCCCCTCTGGGAGACCAGGCCGCTGGCACCATGACCTGATATTCCACTCAGTCACATTATCCTGATACTGAGCGAACGAGTCCCTGCCCTATCGTACTAATGACAAGCGCCAGGCTAGGGAGCAACAAGTATCAATTTTATGACTCATTGGTTTGATTCGGCTGGGACTAGAACTCCTGACCTTCCGCATGGGAAGCCTGCAGTCTACCGATTCGGCCACCGCGTGCAGTCATAATTCAGCGCTAGATTAACCATTAAGCAAACTAAGCACGTGCTTAGGCCATCAAGGGACGGGAAGGGGTTTATTATTGTTTATATTTCGATTTACACACACACACACACACACACATATATATATATATATATATATATATATATATATATATATATATATATATATATATGGGGGCACCAACATCTTTTAAGTTATTAGGGGCTCCATGTGTCTTAATCCGGCCCTGAGTCATATATATATATATATGCATATGTGCAAATATATGCCTGTATGTATAGGCCCTGTACGTGTATTGGCACCAACATCTTTTAAGTTATTAGGGGCTCCATGTGTCTTAATCCGGCCCTGAGTCATATATATATATGCATATGTGCAAATATATGCCTGTATGTATAGGCCCCTGTACGTGTATTTGCATATACACTAAAACCTCTCTAAATCAACCGACCATGGGACCGACTTTAAGTGGTCCATTTAGGGAGGTGATCAGTTTAGAGAGTTAGAATATTCTTACAATGGTAGTGTTGGGACCCAAATAAAGCGATCAATATAGGGGAGTAGTGGATCTGTGGAGGGGTCAGTATAGAGAGGTTTTACTGTGTGTATATATATATATATATCTGCATATAGATCGGTCAGCTCAAATAATTGTCAACCTATTCCATCTTCAAAACAGTAAAGCAAGTAATGCTATTGATGCTATTACTAATGACTTTGTCTCCGCATCACTCTATACAGTAATCTGGTAATTACTTTCAGACATGTACATTACCTTCAGCAGAAGAGAGTTGTATATGCATGTACATGTATATATATACGACCATATATAGCGTAATGCATAGGTAGAGAGATGACACAGATAGACATGCAGTCCATCATTTATGTTAATAACTTTAAGAAATTTAAGAAAAACTAAAGATGAAAGGGAAGAGGGAAAGCTTGACATTTCACAGGTAGAAGGATTTGTGGTGAACATGTCTATTTGTTGGATGCGCTAAATAACTATGTAATTAATTAACCAACTAACTGATGAACTAACTAACTAACTAACACGCCTAGGTGTAAAGCATGTAGCATCTCATTTTTACACTCTGGTGACTCTGTCAATCACAGTTAATAATCGGTATCTTCATAATGAGAGCACTCTGACAAGTACTTTGCAAAATATAGAACATAAGGGCGTGCAAATCTGCAAAGCAAACCCACTTGTCATTCATTGCTCGAAGCTTGTTAAAGGCCCTGTCACACTACGACGCTTCTCGCCGGCGACTCGGCGACGTGTGGTGTTTTTGGGCGAAAATGGGTGAAATATCGAGACACGCTGGGGGCGCATTATGCGCGCGTCGGTACACGTCGGTACATGTCGGTACACGTCGGTACACGTCGGTACACTATCTTTGACATTGATGGTCGGCGCAAAACGCCAGCGCGTGCTGTTGGTCGGCCAAGGTTTTAAGCGTGTCAAAAAAAAAAAAACGACCGGCAGCGCGAGCAAATATATGGGTAAGGACGTGAGGCACGCGTCGCGCTGCGTTGGACGCGCCGGAATAATGTTCTGGGAACGCTAGGCAGACGCCGCACACGCGGGAGGGTCGTTCCCAACCGTTATGGCAAACTGGGGCATTTTTGTTTTACGCCCTAGCAACATTTAAGGTTATATGAAGACGTCGCGCCAAACTTTTAAATTTATTTTTTAGTTGTACCCCAACACGTCGACACACGTTGACGGCGCGCTACTAACACACTACTCACATGCTGCGCCAATGTCCAATTTCCCCATATTTCCCCTAAATCTGTAATGTTTCTTGATGCTTAAAATTTTATTTTCAACGCTGACAGGTCGCCGGGAGAAGCGTCGTAGTGTGACTGGGCCATAAGAGAGCTCTCCACTTGACCGTTAGAACCTTATAAAATAACCCAGTGACATGGGCCCTGACAAAATCTACGCCATTGCTATCTAAATTAACTTCGGTATTGAAAATAGATTTTATCCAAGCTGAATTAAAACATGGAACACACTTAACGGACACAATATATAATAATAATACACATTGCTATTATCCTTATATACAAAAACAGATCAAATCAATGTTGAACATGAATCTAAATTTGATATGCGATAGCATAATGCTAAGAAAAGGTGACATTTTGCTAACAATAGATAACAGACGGCATCTCGAGATATATATATATATATATATATATATATACAACGGCACATGGCTGATCATGTGATATAATGGGAATTGGCGAGTATGAATGAATTGACATCAAAATACATTGCCACCGTATCTATATATATAACTTTGTATGTTTATATAAATACCCGCTGCATGCATTACACGTTATTTTACTGTCACTACATTGTCATAGCCAGAACTATCTAAAAAGTTACATAAATGCATTCAAAGTTTAACGTCCACAATACCAATGCCCCAAGGTCAAATTACACATTATTCAGAACAAATAAATCCTACCCGACCTCGCAAAACAATCTCGCAACCACACCAAACGAGCAAACATGTACATACTTATGCCTGGCACAGACCTCCCGTATACGATTCACGCGCTAAAACTGACTGCGCTTCACAACCCGACCAGTCCCGTTTCGCGGCGTAAAACTGGCCGATTCATTTTTCGAATGTCTTGCGATTCGAGTTTTAAGCACTAAAACTGAGTTTTAAGTCGCGAATCGTAAGCATCAGTGTCTTAGGGGGGGGGTCACACACCTAAAGACTGACACCGACTAAAACTCAAACTTAGTCGCAAAACGGGCAGTTTTAGGTTTTATACGGGAGGTGTGTACCGGGCATTAGAATAAGACGCCAGCATTCTCGAGACTCTCTCCTCTTGTTTTTAAGGGAAACTTTACTTTAAAAGACCCGAGATTCTCCAAATAGAGACTAGAATGCTATGAGTTTAAAATCTAGGGCTGGTGGGAGGTTTATCGCCTTTTCTTAGCCAGTGATGCAGTACATTCTTGGCTGCTCTTGATCCTGCTCCAGAACGAGGGTTAAAGCTGCGCTCTTCAGATGCGTAGATCAGCGTTCCACCGGCAGTGTTAAGTTACCAGTAGCAGTTAACGCGGAGCCGAGCTACTTAAGCATGACACTGCACGATAGTTAACAGGATACACCAGAGGGGAACATTCCACAACAAGGCAAGGTCGCGTTATGCAACTACTTCTGAGGTCAACTGGGCGCGGTGGCCGAAGCGGTAGAGCGCAGGCCTCGTGTGCGGAAGATCGGGAGTTCGGTTCCCGGTCGAGGGAAACCCAATGACTTATAACATTGATAGTATGATACTTGTCGTTTCCTAGCCTGACGTTAGGAAACGTGGAAACGTTGACCAATGCCAGCGGGTTGTAGGCGCGGTGGCCGAATCGGTAGAGCACGGGCTTCGCGTCGGGAGTTCGGTTCCCGGTTGAGTCCAGCCAATAACTTATAAGATTGATACTTGTCGCTTCCTAGCCTGGCACTTGACACTATTAGGAGAGGGCAAGAACTGGTTGGGGCTGTCTCAGGATAATGTGACTGAGCGGGATGGTAGGTCATGGTACTGGCGGCCTGGTCTCCCATTGGGGCAGCACCATGAAGTTGCCATGGGTGCGCACTATCACAAGTCGGTATGGTAGAACTGCCACGGGAGAGGAGGGCTTGGGAGAATAGGGCATGAGAGAGGAGGACATGGGATGAAAGGGCATGAGAGAGGAGGGCATGGGAGAAGTTGGCATTCATGGGGTGATGAAGCAGATATAGGAGAACTGCATTATATTTGGGAAATAGGAAAGGATGGCCAGAGTGGAGATGGGAGGGGGCGGGTACTGGTGATGAAATAGTGGTGAAGATATATTGGTTGGAGGACTGGGTGCTGATGGGTTGATAGGGATGTGTAGTGGTGATTGGCTGGGGAATGCCTGCAGAGGGTTGTGTACGCGTGTATGTGTGCGGTGTGTGTGTGTGTGGGGGGGGGGGTTATGGGGAATGGGCTGTGGACGCAGGTGGGCCCGGAGGTAATGGTGACGGGTTGGTTGGTTGGTTGTTGGAGTATTACGTTCTAGCAACATCTAAGGTGATATCAGGACGGTAATGGTTGTGGGAGGGGAGGTCACCAGTGTATTGCATGCACGAGCCGGATAGGCCGAGCCGATCTGCGAGATAGGAGAGCTTCTGTTTGACATGCAGATACAATCGCCGTGCCCGACCGCGGGTGGACGGCAGCTATCAGTGCGCACCGAGCGGGCGCTCTCCGCACGGGCGGCACCCGGCGGCCCGGCACCCGGCCACCCGGAGCCCGGCGACAAGGTGACCGCCGACCCGGCACCCGGCGGCCCGGCACCCGCGACCCGGCACCCTGCGACCCGGAGCCCGGCGACAAGGCATCCGGGGACCCGGAGACTGGTAAGCGGCGACCCGAGTAAAACAACACAAACCACGGTGCTGGTGAGCCCGGGAAGGGGGGGGGGGTGGAGAGGGTGGAGGGAGGATGAAGAGGGGGGGGGAGGGGGGAGGGAGGGGGGGGGGGAGTGGGGGCAATGCCACCCACCCGCCTCCCTGAGGAATAATGTAACTGCGCGTACATCAGGGCAGGGTCACTTTTGGAGAGGTCCAGTTTGGCTGAAATATTTTAGAGTCGCCGTCGAGGGCTGTTGGGAGGGGGGGGGGGTAGGGGGTAGGGGGTAGGGGGAAGGGATAAGGGGTAAGGGGTAAGGGGGGGGGGGTCAGTTCAGGTAGTTCTCTGATAAGCAGCCCCAGCCTCGTCGTTGCGCAGTGGTGGGGGTTGGGGGATGGAGGGGAGGATATGGTGGTGGTAGTGTTATGGGGGGGTGGGGGGGTGAATGCCCGCGGGGTAGACAGGGCTGACCGGGGGCGTTGTTTTAATGGGTGTCTATCAACCATTGCACGTGCGGCGCACGTCAGTCAGTGGGCGGGGCCCGTGCCCTGTTATCGACACCGTTATCTCTTGTCGCCGAGAGGGATCACATTGATCTCCCCTCGCCCGGGGGTTGGTGAATGGCACTCCCCGGCCCGTCGGCATCCGACCTCGGTCCCGCCCCGGGCGGCCCGCCCCCGCCCCGTCCCGCCCCGATAGGGCCGCCCCGCTTTCAATTTCAGCCGGTTGACCCGCTGATCTGCACGGCCCCGATAAGCGCGCGCCGATCGTTACTCCATTTCGCTGTGGCTTCCTCTGTGGCTTCCTATGTGGCTTCCTCTGTGGCTTCCTAATCAAGCGCGCCTGGCTTCCGCCTCTGGTGGCGCCTGTCCCCGGATGCTCTGCCCCGTGTCGCCGCCCTCACCCCAGCCCCCTCCCTCCACAACAAGCCGGCCTCGGCCGACAAGGACTGCGGGTCCCCCGTGCTCACCCCACCGCTGGCCCTGAGAGGCATTAGTCCCCCCCCCCCCCCCCCTCCCCCGCCAGGCTCCACACCACGCCAGGTGGCGCGGCGCACTGCAACACTGCAACGAGCCAATTACCAGCTTCGGCTGTGAGTGCCCCCCCCCCTCCCTTACCACCACTAACACCACCACCATCCAACCCCCAACCCCCCCCCCCCCACTACAACCACCACCACCATCACCGGCCACCACCCACCATCACCATCAACATCAACCACCACAACCACCACCACCACTACCACCACAACCACCACCACCACCACTACAACCACCAGCACCACCACGACCACCACCACTAACACCACCACCAGTACCACCACCACTATAACAACCACCACCAACACCGACGACCACCACCAACATCAACCATAACCACCACAACCACCACTACCACCACTAACACCACTACTACTACCACCACTACCACCACTACCACCATTACCACTACTACTAGTGCCACCACCACCACTACCACCACTACTAGTGCCACCACCACCCCACCACCACTACCACCACCACTACCACCACTACCACGACTACTAGTGCCACCACCACCACTACCACCACTCCCACCACAACTAGTGCCACCGCCACCACTACCCCCACCACCACCACCATCGGCGCTCCCCAGCACGTTGTTGTTGTGCTCGCTACTTCTGTAGTTCTGCCAGGTGGTCCGGTGTTTATACCCCTGTCACACTATGACGTAACAAGCGAACGTGAGCCTAACGTGGCGATTTTTCGTCATTACGTTGATGTACGTTGGATTACGTTATGATGACGTCATAATGACGTTAGAATGACGTCGAGCTACGTAATATTACGTCGTGTTACGTCGAGTTACGTCGAGTTACGTCGAGGTTTTGGACATGTTCAAAAATTTCGACGTAGCTCAAACGTAAGGGTTTACGTTTGCCGTACGTTCTGTTCATGTTCAGTGAACGTCAATGACGTTAAACGGATGTTTTTCCAATGCTGCTCACTACGTTCAACTACGTTCCACTACGTTGACCCACATTAAACCGAGTGCAAATGCCCACGTGGCATAATGGGAACATCAGGAGAACGTCAGGAGAACATCAGGAGAACGTCAGGAGAACGTCAGGAGAACATGCATTCAATGTACGTTCAACGTCTCATGATGTAGGTAATGTCACGTAACGTTCTTCTGGTGATGGAATAACGTTCATAACGTTCCGTGAGCGTAGTGACGTTGTCCCATCTCATTGAATGATGGTATCACTACGCTTTACCAACGTTACGCTCTCGTCCACTATGCTGCATCCACATTCAACTTGTGCCCAAATTTGCATACTATGCCGAGAAGTTCAACGTTCTTCACGTTCTCCCTATGTTGACGTCATTACGTCGTAGTCTGACAGGGCCATTAGGTCTGTAATGTTATGAGTGGCCTATTCATTTTCTGAACCAAAGTTCAAAGCTTTATATGCATTCCTTCTCTGGGCGTGTGCGTCCTGATATAGGTGGAACTCAACTAGTGGAAATGCTATCGCAGAAAGCCATTCCGACAGTCAATCATGACCTCGACTGAAGTTTGAAGGGTCAGTGCCTTGCTATGTAAGTTGTAACTGGTTGACTTGATTAATATACAGACATGGCGCTACGACCGAATAAATGACCTTCACCTCATCACTAATCATAAGCCGTGTTCACACACGGGAGTTAAGTCACCTCAACTAATTTGCCTTGTCTAGTTCGGCTCACATTCGCTGTGTGGACGCGACCCTAAGGCGGATTAGGGCTGATTCGCCTCAACTAATTCGCTTCAAGTAAACCGCGTCGCGAGGTAGGTTATATGAAGCGATCTAACTTAAGTCGGCCCAACTTCCTAATGTGAACGGTATCGGTTTACTTGAAGCGGCTTAAGCACGTCACATGCATGCGCAGTCGAGACCTGAGTTTGTTGATTTTCCAGTCGATCAAAAGCGCATATTATATAATTTGGCCTATGAAACCGCTAGCTGTGCACAGATATTTTTTTCATCATTTATTTTTAGGTTTTCACTGCCCAGCAGAAGTTTTGACCGTTCCAAAACAATCCGACTCAGTCTATGCATATCTAGGTCAAACCCACACTCTCTCGTGGCGAGGTCGACTAACCGAAACTGGCACTGGTTAGTATGGACTTGCTCATGCGCAGATATCAATTTCCACCTTAAACCGCCCCAATACTCGGTGTGTGTGAATGCGCCACTAATTCGCTTCATCTAATTCACCTTATCTAAGTCGGCCTAAAGTTGTGTGTGTGAACACGGCTTTAGTAATGTTCATATTTTCACAATCTGGATAATTCTTTTGAAATATGGCAAAATACATATATATTCGGCATCCTCCTCCCAAATCCTGCATTCTCCGAGAATGAATGGGAAAATGTAGTTGCCTAAAGTTGCATAGTCCGATCAAAACATCAACTTTTCAAAAACAAAAGACTTAACTAGATTTGAGCCTATATCCTTAGATACTGGTGCATTTATTAAGTATTTGTTGTTACATAGAAGAGCATACAAAGTCAATTTAATAGGAACTGTTACTGCTGAATCCAATGGAGTCAAAGTTTGGGCAAGCATGCACAAATTAATTTGGCATGTTTACACTTAAAACACATCCTAAACGCCTTCTAAATTAGTCATTATAAAGCAAAGTTACTTCAAACTAAAGTAAAGTAGATTATAACGATCAACCTAATATATTTATCTCAGAAAATGACTGAAACTCAAAACCATCGGACTATTCAACTTTAAGGTTGAAAAGCCACTATGCTGTTTGTTAAAAACTGAAAAGATGACTATAACTATAAGTATAACCATATCCTTGAAAGGTGACAATTCTGTTTAAAGTTAGCTTGATGGTGTTTCACAATCTAGCAACTCTCAAGGTGATATGAAGCTGAGTAGCGAATTGGGAGAGGGCACACTCATCGATGCATACATTATAGTGGTGCCTCAATAGGAAACTGGACCATCGGCATCATTACATGGTATCCGACTCAGTCACATTATTCTGATACTACTCAAACCAGTCCTGTATTATTAATATATATAATAGCAAAGCGCAGGTTAATAACAATTTTGTAAGTCATTGGTTTGCGATTCAAAAGCCTCGAGAAGCCAACCAATGATCTTACTGATTTTGTAATATCTTAATCTGAATTAATGCAATTTGATTATATAGCACATCCATGCCAGTCTACAGAAGCGAGATGTCGGAATTAAGGACTGTACTGTGCAATTCGGACCACAATGAATAACCACCCGCCCCCCGCCTTCCTGTTGCTCAAATAAACAAAACAAAATACCCCGCTGGTAGCTCGATCGGCCAGAGCGCTGCTGTAAAATTGCAGTTAGTATCAACTTCCACACTGCAGGTGCTCGATCAGCGATCCGTCTCGAGTCTGATATAGGAGTTGGACGAGCAGAGTGGTGCGGTGTAAGGTCAAACCTCTCAGGGGCGGCAGGCGGAAGGTGAGCAGCTCACCACATGATCAAAGCTCCGTCAGAGCGCAGTCGCAGCTGGGATCCACCCCTCACGCAGGGAGTGCTCATTTATATAAGCAGAACAGACGGAATGGCTCAATGAGTTGAGCGTCCGTCTCCTGGTTTGGTAGATTGTGGGATTCGTCAAACTCTGGTCGAATCAAACCAATGACTTAAAAATGTATACTTGTCGTTTCCGAGCCATACACTCAGCACTATTAGGATATGAAGAGGACTGGTTGGCTCAGTGTCAGGATAATGTGACTGAGTCGGATATTCGGTCATGGTGCTGGCAGCCTGATCTCCCAATGGGGCAGCACTATAAAGTCACCATTAGTGTGCACTATCAATATCACAAGTCGATATCCATCCTGATATGACCTTAGATGCTGCCAGGACGTAACACTCCAACAACCAACTAATTTATATAAGCATCGAGGCAGGGCTGAGTGGTGGGGGGGGGGGGGGTGAGTGGGGTGGCTGCTGGGGGCCTGGGACGAGGGACCTGGGGCATGGGCCCGGTGGGAGGATATGCTGACCTCAGCAGCTGCAGGGACCTACCCGCTCCGCTTGGGCGAACATGGCCGGGGGAGGCTTGAGGAAAGGGTGTGGTCTGCGCGCATATGGTTTCCATCAGCTGTGTACTTAAGGAAGCAGGAACGTCGGCGCTGTCAGAATGTGGGAATTTATTAACGGCGGGGAAGCATTTCTGAGATGTTGGTCTGTCAGGGGTTATTGTCGGCCGGCTTAAAGCTGCATGGTCCGATCAAAACATCAAATTTCAAAACAAAAACAATTATCTAGATTTCAGAGGGAGTGTAGTGGTGTTCTCTATGGCGGAGTGGTTAGAGTGCCTGACTTCTTTCTAGGTCAGACTTCTAATCTGAAGGTTGGTGGTTTGATTCCCCATGCCCCCACCTCTGCCAATTTGGATTTCCACCGCTGTGGATAACTGACAGCGTCATCAAAGGCCAGTTGCTCTCACACCATGTCTATGTCGGTGGGTGGGTCCCTTGGGTCGGTAAAAGTGTAGGCTCAGGCTTTCTATCGACAAACTGTCTAATGGTGAAAACAAGTCTATTCAGGCTTATCCATAATAGGCAGTATAAATCTTCAAGAAAATTCTGCATATCTAACTTAGATACTGGTGCACTTATTAAACATTTGTCATCACATATGAGGGAATACTTAGTCAATTTAATAGAACCTGTTAGTGCATAAGCCTATTGTGTTCGGGTTTTGGCAAGCTTGCCAAAATTAATTACCCACATTTGCACTTCAAATATCTCAAAAGTTAGCCATTTAAAATAAAAGTTACTTCAATCTAATGTAAGGTACATTATTATGATCAACCTAATAGCTTTATCTCAGGAAATAACAGAAACTCAAAATCATCGGACTATGCAACTTTGGGAGCGAAAGAAAGAAGAAGGAGAGGACACCGTGGAAGAGGAGGTGGCGAGCGGTGATGACGAGTGAGTAACTGAATTGTGGAGTTGTGCCTGGAAGGTGGACATTGTGTAGGGAGGTGAGGGTTGGGCGGCGGAGGGAGGGGTGCAGGGGTGCAGGGGTGCGGGACGGGGGATAAGCAATGCTTCAGACGTTTCGACCTTTTTAGACATTAATCTTGGAGGGCCCATAAAACATGTAATTCCTTGATAGTAGATTTTTCGACCGGAGTGCAAATTTGTTGCTAGTTAAACTGATATTGTATACAGTAATGTCAAAATTAATTTATAATATAACAAGGGGTTGGGTCCCCTTAGTGCTGTGATAGATAGTCGAAAAATGTATGGCGAATATGTAAAAAAATGTCAACAACAAAAGGTTATAATGTTAAAGTTAATGATGTATAATACATAGCATATTCGAGTTCGCCGGTAAAGGGAGTATACCCGACCAGAAATTAAATAAATAAAATGCTTTCAGTAAAAATAAATTATTATGAAAAATAGACACAGGTAAAGGAATGGTAATTGAATTATACAAAAATAAGCTTTAGCTTGTAAAAAAATATGTTATGCATATGAAAAATGTTTATCGAAATATTTGATATTGCTGTCTTGTTAACAGTGGGAAAAATTGGTGTTTGTTTACATGGAAAAAACCTGGACTGATTTATAACTGTAAAATAAAAGTTATATGTTGCACTACTTCTGTCTCCATCGTCGTGAATTACCCTGTTTTGGATTATTTCTAAATGAAACATACATACTTCTGAAGTCCACTTCTAAATTAACAAAAGGTTAAAAAACACACACACAAACATGTTTTTTTGAAAACGGAATTCTACCGTTGAATAGATGTTTGTTTGTTTTGCTTTACGTCCTAGCAACATTTAATGTCATGTCAGTGATGACGGATTTATAGTGCTGCTTCACCCCCATAGCTATGCCCGATAACCAACTCAGTCACATTAATTATCCTAATACTAAGGAAAACTAATCCTCTCCCTATCTTAGAAATAATGCGAACGCCAGACCAAGTAGCTACAACTAGTAGTAGTACAAGTATCAATGTTGTACGTCATTCACCGCGAATCGAACCCCTAACTTCCTGCATGAGAAGTCAGTGCTGGTTCGTTCAAAAATAAAAGCTAACAAAGTCAAGGACAGTGACGATATGGAGACCACCCTGTGTAAAGAAGAAGGTTAGGTCCTGGGCGCAGAAGCCTACCTGATGCCAGCAATATGGCCAGAGTGAAGCACTTACTATCAGGTATGTCCAGGCTTGGTCTCTTCATTGATGATTTGGGTTGGTAGAAAGTTTGTGGGGGGAGGGGGAGAAGGACTGGGGTGGGCACGGGGACGGAGCGGCTGAAGGGGGAAGGGAGACGGAGGAGGGGGAAGGGGGAGGGGTGGGGGAGGAGATTGGGATGAGGAGGGAGCGGAGGAGGGGAAGGGTGCGGGGGAGATGGGGTTGAGGGAAGGGGAGAGGGAGGAGGGGAAGGAGGACGCAGGAGGGGAGGGGGAGAGGAGGAGGAGGGGAGCAGAATGGGGGATGGGGAGGGGATGGGGGAGCGGAGAAGACGGCGAGGGGAAGGGGGAGGGGGGAGGGGGAGGAGAGGGGGAAAGGGCTGCGGGGGGGGGGAGGGGGAGGGGAAGGGAGGGGAAGGATGGTGTAGCTGAAACAAACGATGCAGGAAGACACGCAGGAAAGAGTTGAAGCCGAAAGAGAGGCTAGACTGTCTCCGTGGTTTTGAGCGGTGTAGCTTTTTAAATGTCAGCAAAGTTCCCCTAACAGTCTTTACTGCGCTTGACGTGAAGTGATGTCCGAACAATGAATGTCATGCATCTGGTTACACTCAGTTTCAACTCGCGTCCGGAGTCCCGACATGAGCACTCAATGAACTCGTAACTAGTGTTTTTGACATATAAAGAATAAACCAGACTAGTGTTAGTAAGCCGGGGCTGGCCTACACACAGCTGAATACTAGGCTCAGTTAGAGATGGAGGTAGAGGAAGAGGAAGAGGGAGAGGAGAGGGAGTGTAGGGGAGAGGAGAGGAAGTGTAGGGAATAGGAGAGGGAGTGTAGGGGACAGGAGAGGAAGTGTGGGGGGAAGTAGGGGAGAGGGGGAGTGGGGGTAGGGGGGAGGGGGAGAGGAGGGAGTGTGGGGGAGGAGAGGAGGGAGGGGGGGAGTGTAGGGGGAGGGGGAGGGAGGAGGAAGTGTGGGGAATAGGAGAGGGAGTGTAGGGGAGAGGAGGGAGGAGGAGGGAGGGTGTGAGGGGGAAGAGGAGAGGGAGTGTAGGGGGAGGGAGGAGGGGAGGGGAGGAGTGTGGGGAATAGGAGGAGGGAGTGTAGGGGAGAGGAGAGGAAGTGTAGGGAATAGGAGAGGGAGTGTAGGGGAAGAGGAGAGGGAGTGTAGGGCGAGAGGAGAGGAAGTGTAAGGGGAGAGGAGAGGAAGTGTTGGGGGAGAGGGGAGGAAGTGTAGGGGAGAGGAGAGGAACACCAACACTACAACTGGCCAGCATTGAAAACAAGCCTGGGTACCCGGGCTTATATGGCATGGACAGTATAAATACAGCCTCAATAATAGAAATTAAAAAAAAAAAAAAAAAAAAAGTGTAGGGGAAGAGGAGAGGGAGTGTAGGGGAAGAGGATAAGAAGTTTAGGGAATAGGAGAGGGATTGTAGGGGAGAGGAGAGGCAGGGTAGGGGGAGAGGAGAGGGAGTGTAGTCGGAGAGGAGCGGAAGTGTATGGAATAGGAGAGGGAGGTGTAGGGGAGAGGAGAGGGAGGGTAGGGGGAGAGGGAGAGGGAGTGTAGGGAAGAGGAGAGGGAGTGTAGGGGAGAGGAGAGGAAGTGTGGGGGAGAGGAGAGGGAGTGTAGGGGAGAGGAGAGGAAGTGTAGGGAATAGGAGAGGGAGTGTAGGGGAAGAGGAGAGGGAGTGTAGGGAATAGGAGAGGGAGTGTAGGGGAGAGGAGAGGAAGTGTGGGGAATAGGAGAGGGAGTGTAGGGGAGAGGAGAGGAAGTGAGGGGGGGAGGAGAGGGAGTGTAGGGGAGAGAGGAGAGGGGAGTGTAGGGGAGAGGAGAGGGCGTGTAGGTGAAGAGGAGAGGGAGTGTTAGGTGAAGAGGAGAGGGAGTGAAGGGGAGAGGAGAGGACGTGCAAGGGAATAGGGAAGGAGTGTAGGGGAAGAGGCGAGGGAGTGTAGAGGGAGAGGGGTGCTGGAGGAGGCGGAGGAAGGGAGGAGAGGGTGAAAGGGAGGAGAGTTGGAGGGGAGGGGAGGAGGGACAAGGGGGGAGATGAATGAGATGGGAGGGAGAGGGGGAGGGGAGGCGGAGTGCGAGGGGCCTGTTCCAGGGTGTGTTTGGAAGGGGGATGGGATGGGAAGGGGAGAGGGAGGCGGAGGGGGAAAGGGGAGGAGGGGGGGGGGAGGCGGAAGTGATGCAGCCAGCCCTTACACAGCATGGCTTCTCGGGAAGACATCCTGTTCTTTGTCTCTCACGAATAGCATGTTGCTGAACAAATCTAAAGATATATGATTTTAACCCAGTTAATGCATTAATTACCCACTTTGAGTTATTAATGCAAGTCACATGGTTAAACTGGGTCCTCTCCGAACCCGGCTCTGAACCTATTATTAATAGTTAAAGAGTACAGACAATTCAACAGGTTTGAAGATTGCTAAAGTATCTAGAGTAAAACCTCTCTAACCGATCCCCTCCACAGATCGACCACTCCTCTATATCAATCGCTCTCTTTGGGTCCCAAACCCAAACGACCACCCATACAATACCATTAATTTGATTAAAAACCCGCCCTAAACCAACCCCCTCCCTAAATGGACCATTTAACGTCGGTCCTATAGTCGGTCGATATAGAGAGGTTTCACTGTACCTCGAAAACTAGAGGACAGAAACCTGCCTTATGTGTGTATTACTATGTGAGTATTACTAATACTAGTAATAGACGATTTACACAACCAGCCCGCCCTCTGGTGGCAGTAGAATAAATGTTGATGAGTAGCGGCTTACTGTGCAACATGGCCTGTGGTCAAGGTCTTTTTTTAAAATAGAGGATTTCTATAGCCAACCTGTCCTTTTTGGTGACAGTGGCAAGAACTGATGTACTGTGTAGCAGCTCGCCATGCAGCATGTCATGACATGTACTGACATGTGACACGACGCACTCGTGTTGACTCAATAGTGTTGCAATAGTGTCACTGGCATGGTTACCAGTAGATAAAAGATTCACCCGGTACTTGTAGTACATGGGTGAAGACCAGCCTTATATAAAAACGGTCGAAAAATCGGGCTAATGAATTGAGTCGTTACAAGAGCATAATTTCACAATCTAAGAAGAAACTTGTATTCTTTGTATATGTCTTCATGTTTACCCACTACTTTTGAGTTGGAAAATATAATAAAACATATACTTTAATGCAATTTAAAAGTGAAATCGACGCCGTTCTCTGGCCGCCATCTTGTCTTTTTTGCATTCTCTCCCATTTCACCAAATCTGTGCCAATATATGTAGCCATTTGATCATGGAACCACAGTTTCTACTTCATGTTCCATACTAAAGCTATTTTCGCCCCTATTTAGACTATGTTGTCGTTCACCCGTGTACTACAAGTACCGGGTGAATCTTTGATCTAGGTCACCAGGCGCGGTGGCCAAATCGGTAGAGGGCGGGCCTTTCGTGGGGGAGATTGGGAGTTTGGTTCCTGGTCGGGTCAAACCGATGACTTATCAAGTTGATACATGTTGCTTACCAGCCTGGTGCTCGGCATTAAAGTTGCATAGTTCGATGCTTTTGAGTTTTTGCTATTTTCTGAGATAAATATATTAATTATACCAATCGTTATAATCTACTTTACTTTAGTTTGAAGTAACTTTAATTTTAAATGGCTATCTTTGGAGATATTTGAAGTCAAAACATGCCAAAATAATTTTGGCAAGGATGCCAAAACTCTGATACCATAGACTTCAGTAGTAACGGTTTCTATTAATTGACTTATTATGCCCTTCTATCCAGCAACAAAAGCTTAATAAGTGCACCAGTGTCTAAGTTGAATATGTAGAATCAAATCTAGATAAATGTTTTGGTTTTGAAAATTTGATGTTTTCACCAGACTATGCAACTTTAAGAGGATGTGGCAAGGACTGGTTGGCTCAGTGTCAGGATAATGTGACTGAGTGGGATATCGGGTCACGGTGCCGGTCTGTAGAGGTGGGCAGTCAGTCATAGGCGCCACCATAGCTAACCATTAGTGTCTGCAAGTTTAAGCCATATATAGACGTGTCGAGGTAGATGTTGCAATTGGTAATCACTGCTAAAAGGAAGAAACCCAGAGTTTTCTTATAGAAATTAACAAAACAGTTTTCGTATCAACTGAAATATCTTAGATATAACTGTCGTTGTACCTTTCCACGTGCCAGAGCATGTTATAAAATCTCATTACAGAAACATAGATGTCGAGCTACCGATAATGCTATCTTTAAATTATCTGAAACCAGACGGGATGGCCGAATGAGTTAGAGCGTCCGTCTCCCATGGTGGGAGATCGGGGGAACGTGGGTTCGAATCCTGGTCGAGTCAAACCAATGATTTAAAAATTGATACTTGTCGCTTCCTACTATCCTAGCCAGATGCTCAGCATTACTAGGATAGGGCAAGGAGCAGTGGAATGAGGAAGACCAGTCATCTGCGACTGAAATTTCCCCTGCTTAAACAACTAACGTACCAAAAAAAAACCCCAAAAACAACTTGTGTAAACAAAAAATTTAAATAATTAATTAAAGCTGCATATTCCGATAAAAGTATCACATTTTCAAAAGCAGAGCACATATCTAGATTTGAACCTACATCTCCAACGTAGGTACTGGTGCACTTATAAAGTGTTTGTTGCTTCATAGTGTGTTGCGGCATATTATGTCAATTTATTATACCCCGTTAGTCCTCAAGCCTATGGGGTTCTGAGTTTTGGCAAGCATGCCAACATCAATGTTACCTGTTTACACTTCAAATATCTCCTAAGTTAGTCATTTTAAAGCAAAGTCATTTCAAATTAAGGTAAGGTAGATTATAACGATTAACCTAATATATTTATCTCAGAAAATAACAGAAACTCAAAACCATCGGACTATGCAACTTTAATATGTATAAACAAAACGACGAGACGGGTTTTAAAACTGCAGGCATGGTTCTAGAGGCGGTTTTGTCATTCCCCGATACACTACTCACACGGTGCGGAGTTCTGCACTACCCGACCCCTGACCCCGGCCGGAGGGAAGGCGGTGCAGTGCCAAGAAACACCCAAAGGCGAGAGAACAACCAAGGATAAACGCTGTCACTGGTGATCACCCACAGTGAGACGAGTGGGTGGGTGGGTGTGGGGTGTCACGCGGCCTGGCCCTCGGGGTGTGTTGGAAAGGGAGAGGGTTGGGGAAGACGAGTGGGAGGGCATGGGGGAGGGGGCGGAGAGAGAGGACATGGGGAGAGGGAAGGGGAGTAGGTGGAGGAAGAGAGGAGAGGGCGAAGGGGTGGAGAGTTGGAGGCGATTGGAGGAGGGAGAAGGGAGGGGAAGGGGAATGAGAAGGGAGCGAGAGGGGGATTGGTAGGTGAAGGGAGAGATGGAGGGAGGTATGGGGGGGAGAGGAGGGGAGAGGGAAACTGTGAAGGGAGGGGGAGGCGGAGGTGGAGGGGATGGGTAAAGGGAAGGGGAAAGGGGAGGTGGAGGAGGAGGTGAAGGGGAGGGGGAGGAGATGGGGAGCGGATGGGACTGGGAGGGGGAGGGGGAGGTGGAGGTGGAGGTAGTGGGGAGGGGAAGGCTGAGGGGAGAGGGGTGGAGGGGTAGGGGTAGGGGGAGTTGGAGGGGAAGGGGAGGTGGAGGGGAGGGGGAGGTAGAGGGAGAGGGGGAGGGGGAGGTGGAGGGCAGATTCCCCATAAAGTCGCCAGCAGTCACCATCGAGACTATTCCTCCGCATTCTTAATCTATCACTTTCCACTATAACACCCAGAATCTCTGTTGAGGCCCTAGGCTTCGGCTTAATTACCTGGCTCCAAGTCGACTCCAACTTCCAGTACCTCCTTCTGCATGTCCCAAAAGACCTGCCAGCTTCCTTTTGTGCCGCCCTGACAGCCCAAAATGGAGGTACACAATAATGCCGCCATCAGCCCGCATTCCCATCCCCGTCCCATTAACAACTCCTTAACCATTCTCTCCTGGAACTGTGCTGGACTGAAATCCAAGATAGCTCTTCTTGGCAACACCTTAAAGAGAGAGAAAATTGACATCACACTTCTCCAAGAAACCTTCGTCATCGATCGACCCCATATCAAAGGCTACACCACATACCACATCCCCACAGTAAGACACGGAGCAGCAGGCAAACCCTCATGAGGAACCACCACCTTCGTAAGCAACCACATCCACTCCACCTAGATCGCACCCAACAGATTCAACCCTCATGCTGACACCCTTCGCATACATCTCCACCTAGCACACTCCTTCATGGATATATACAACGTTTACAACCCTGTCAACACTACTTATACTCTAAACCATATCTTCTGGGTCCTTGGCAATGGCACAAATCACCAAGTTGTCATGAGATACTTTAACACCCACCTCCTCCTGGGGACACAACAACATCGATTCCCCTTGAAGCTGTGACCTCCTAGCAGAAACCCTCGACTCAACATCCCATTCTATCCTCAACGATGGCTCGCCTACCTACAGAGCAAACACATCGATTGATCTCTGCATCACTGACTCCTGCCTTGCAGCCACAGCTTCCTGGGAGCTCACAACAGACCACCACGCAGCTATCCTCCACACCAATGCACCCAAAGTCACCCACCCACACCATCACCCAGATTCAACCTAAACCACACAGACTGGGTGACCTTCAACCTTCGTCTAGAAAACTTAATAGATCTGAAACCACCGACCACATGTGATGAGTTCACCACACTCACTTACCAAGCAATGACAGCCACCATAAAGCAAACCATCTCCTGTAACCGCACTGGCCACACCACCTCTGATGCAATGTGAAGAGCAAAAAGATTCTGCAACAAGCTCCTCCTGCACAACTGTGCATGAACCCCAACCGAGGCACTGAGAATCTCGTTAAATAGCCACCAGTTGGGCCAAAGATGTTGAGCTTGCCGAATCGGATATGGAGTGGAAACTCTGTTACACCAAAATAAACTCTCACACCACCTCCAGAGAACTCTGGTGCAAACTGAACAGCATCCAGGGGAGACTTGCCACCCCCCACCCTACCCATACCCTGGCCAACTTGCAGCAGAAACACAACAAAAAGTTCACGGACAGAACAGACCCTGCGATCAACCTCCCTTCCGCCCACCAACAAGCGCTCGACCTCACAGACATATCAATAGCCACAACGTCCACCCATAATCTTGACAACCACCTTACCAGGGCTGAGCTCGACCATTCCCTAGGCACCACCACAAAGAAGACAACCCCAGGACCCGACGGAGTCCCTAACACTGCGTGGATCAAGTTATCTGCCACTAACAGGGAAACTCTCCTCCCCCTCCTCGACAATATCTTCTACAACGCGGACATACCACAATGTTGGAAGGATGCTGACATCATCCCCATCCCCAAGAAAACCCCGGGCAAAGTCAGACCCATCTCCCTTCTCCAATCCCTCGGGAAAGTTAGTGAAAGAATCATCCTCGCCCGTCTCCAGATGGTCACAGAAGACCCCACCACTGGCCTACCAGAGGATGTCATCGGCTACTGAGGAGGACGAGGCACCCAGCATGGTGTACTCGCACTCTTCTACCGCCAGGCAGTCGACTCCCTCTTCGACTACGCCCCACCCACACTCGCGCTCACATCCCTCTGGCTTGACAACCCCCAAATTGACTACTCAAGAACAAGATCTTCCTGAATGAGTTCCAGAAACTTGAGAACACCAGGCTGCCAGGCTTGTCCTCCGTGTTCCCAGCACCACCAGGATTGAGATCCTCCTCCTTGAATCCAGCCTCCCTCCCCTCCACCTCTGAGGCAAACAACTTCTCACCACCCACCTCACAAGAACCCTTTCATCAACAATCTGCAGAGCTGGGTCCTACATCCGAGATGGGACCAGTGGTCACCCTCACATCTCCTACTGCCTCAAGGATACCATCACCACCCTCAAGGACTCCCACAGGCTCCAAATTGCAGACTCCGCCCTGAGCCCTCACAAGCTACCATGGTTTTCCATTCCAGTGGAAACCTGAATAATCAACCTAGTTGGTGCCAAGGTGGTTTACACCACCCCAGAACTCCCCTCACTGGCTCTTGAGGCCATAACTCAGGCGAAGGCAAACTTACTCCATGCTAAGATGGTCTACACCGGTGGCTCCCTCAACCCAACATCAGGTAGAGCCAGAGCTGGAATCTTCATCCCCTTCTCCACCACAAAGAACACCACCAGGGTGTCAGACTTTGCTTCCAGTCCCGATACCGAGCTCATCGTCATTCACTTGGTCCTCGAAGACCTCCACAACTCAAGTGCCATCATCATTGCTGGCTCTCTGAATGCCATCAAAGAGATCGCCCACCCAAATGCCCGACACTCCCTTGCCAATGTGATCCAGATTAGTATCTCAACCAGACATCAGGCACACCTCAACACAGTCCTGCTATGGGTCCCCTCTCATATAGGACTCTATGGTAATGACCAGGCTGACTGTGCCGCTCTAGCTGGTGCCAACCGAGCAGATGTGGTGACAGCCATCCCTCCCTCCATCACCAAACTCATCACCGCTGCTTCTCGAGCCACCACCAAACTCTGGGAATGCGCCACATAGAAGGAACAAGTATGGAAACCTTATTCAATAAGCTGGCTCCGGTACACCCTGGTCAGAACTAACATCCCTCATCCAGTCGGCCTTCCTGCTTCTACCCAAGTCGCTGTCAACTGCTTCAGGACTGGCTACCGCCGTTGGATTGATGCCCCCAACCTCCAGCACTGTCCCTGCAGCACTAAGATCTTCAATGTGGCCCACATACTCGCCTCATGTGGCGGCATCAACAGATCTGCCATCAGTGACTTGATGGAGGACTCTGACCGCCAACTCAGCAACAATAGGGCTGCTCTGGCCATCCTCTCCAGGATTTCCAAGTCATCCTGGAACACACTTGCTCGCTTCTACCACCAGAATGCAGATATCATCAATGCTGTCAGACCCTGACACCGAGGACTAGCAGGCCCCACCTCATCCTCATACCTGGCTTGACACCACTACCACATAACCACTAATTTTCACTAACAACTAACAGGTAACCCCACCCACTGCCTCCCACTAATTCCATCCTCACTTCATTTCTTCCTCTGGCCTTGGCCGGACTTAAGCCTACATTCCTTACATGCGGTATGCGGTATGTGAATGCAAATGCTAATGCAGCAAAAAATCAAAAAGCATCTAAGTCAATGGGGGTGATTCCTTACACACGGTAAGCGGCATGCATCATGCGGCATGCGAATACTGAATCGGTCCATGTAGCAATCGGTGCAGCATGCGAATTTGAATGCCCATAGACAACAGTGTTAGAGAAACCTGACACTATGTGTGTGGGTGTGGGTGAAAGGACCCAACCTGTTCGCATACCGCATGCCACATGCCGCATGCCGCATACCACATAGCACGTGTAAGGAATGCACGCTTTACTGTGCATACCAGTGAATCTGGAGGGACTGAAGTTTGGATCCTGGTTGAGTCAAACCAATGACTTATAAAATAGGTACATGTTGCTGCTTGGTGCTTGGCGTTATGAGGTCAGGACATACCTCATGCCAGGGGGCGTACCCCCGGGGCGTTGCTGCACCTCACCACGGCCCGCCGTCACGGGGAGTGCCGCCTCTGAGCCCGCCCCACACCGCCCCGTGTCGCCCAGCCATCCGCCGAGCATGGCCCCGGAGAAAACACGCCATCGTTTTTTGCCAGGTGTAGGCGCAGTTCAATTGGGCGGAGAAGGGTTGGGGTGGCTTGTGGAGGTTTAATGCTAGACACTGACCAAATCGGACAAGCTGACAACGGTGGTCCCGGCAGACAACGGTGGTCCCGGAACTTAAGTTGGTTTACTTTCTTTTATTTAACGGGGTGAGTTACCAAAGAGCTACACAATTCACACTATTTTCCTGGAACTTGGCATTACTACTGGTCTGTTTAGTATCGGGATAATAATTTTGTAAAATGACTGAGTCGATCCTGTTATAGACTCCCCGTGGGGAAGGACTATGAAATCACACAGTGTTACAAGTTTGTACCCATCATGATATGCCATTACATGTGGCAACGATGTAAGATTCGACTGATGCTTCTCAATACAAGGAGTTTGCCACCTTCAGTTCACCTTTCCACCATTGACTGCACCTTGTTGTCTGCTCAACGAGATGCCGTTTGTTGTCAGTCCAGTTCATTTAAGGAAGTCGCCCACTTAAGCTAGGATTCCTTACACGGGGTATGCGGCATGCGAATACGAATGCGAATGCGGCATGCAGAATGCAGCATGCAGCATGCGGCATGCGAAAGGGTTGGGTCCTTTCACCCACACCCACACCCACACCCACACACATACCCACATATAGTGTCAGGTTTCTCTAACACTGTGTTCTATGGCAAACGCAGCAGCATTCGCATTCGCATGCCGCACCGATGGTTACATGGACCGATTCAGTCGCCGCATTCGCATTCGCATTCGCATTCGCATTCATATTCGGACACATGGAATCACCCCCATTGACTTAGATGCTTTTCGATTTTTTGCCGCATTCGCATTCGCATGCCGCATACCATGTGTAAGGAATGTAGCCTTTAGTCTAGTTTCACGCGATGACAGTTATTGACACACTGGCTCATATACTAAGGCCCTTATGTCACCAAGAGCCGAAGTGGACCTTCCTCTCCCCACACCCACATCCCCAAACGGCAGGTTGAGACCAGGGGCCGTATGCAGGAGTCAGTGTTAGCAGGGTTTGGTGTTAGAGCCTATTACCGTTTAGCTATCACCGATGTCGGGAACTGTGTCAAGTCGTATGCAGGAGCGCATAACATTTACATTATAGCTAAACCTAAATTTATTTATAGATTTGGGAAATCCCTCTGCGTCTGTACCCATATGTTAGGATTAAATATATTAAATGCTGTCATATTTAACAGAATTACATACGCAATAAGTTAAATTTAATCAATTTAACCCTAAATTCGAAGCATTCTTAAGGCTACCGCCGCATTGGTGGCGATATTAATAGTTATATTTTCGAATCGACGAGCATAAAGTAAACAAACCGCCGCCGCTGCCAGTATGGAAAGCGACGTCGATGTGGCGTCAGCGGCGATTTGTTTACATTATGTTCGTCGATTCGAAAATATAACTATTAATATCGCCACCAATGCGGCGGTAGCCTTAGTAATGCTTCGAATTTAAGGTTAAATTGATCAAATTTCACTTAGTGCGTATGTAATTCTGTTAAATATGACAGCATTGAATAGATTTGGGCAGAACCTTACGCTAACACCGCCGTTAAACGTCCTATGAAACGGGGTTAGTGTAGCGGACCTTAAACACGTGGTGTTGGGCCTATCACTGACTCGTGCATACCGACTTTTCGGCGCTAAACCAGAAATCCCCTCTAAAAGCGTTTTGGCTCGCTAACACTGACTCCTGCATATGGCCCCAGAGTCCCTACAGGGCAGTGATTAAATTTGACAATGGGTGCTAGGGGTGGGGCTGGGGGTGGGGCTGGGTCTGTGGGTGTGAGGGAGTGTGGTATGTTTTGCAGTGACATTGTTCATAATATACTAACTTTGTTTTAAACACAAACTCAGCTACCTCCCCCCACCCCCCCCCCCGCACCCAACGTTCATAAAGTACTAACTCTGTTTTAACCACTAACTCAGTTAACCAGCCCCCAACCCTCCCACACAAACCGACCCGCACAACCTGTGTATCTCAGTTAGCGCCATCAAGACAGGTGCTGGTGACAGGTACTTTGCCAATACCCGCTGGTTATATGCAATAAATGTGAATAAAATACGTATACGGCTATACATACTCAGACACTCATTATCTATCGATGCAGCTGGTGGTATAGAGCCAGCCCACGTACCCCCCCCCCCCCCCCCCCCCCCCACCACCACCACACGCGCGCACACAAGGTTGTGCCTTAATTTCCCATAGACTTGGTTAGTTGATTGTTGGAGTTATACGTCCTGGCAACATCTAAGGTCATATCAGGACGGGTAGCAACTTGTGACAGTGCGCACTCATCGCGCCTTTATAGTGCTGCCCCACTGGGAAATCTGGCAACATGACATGATATCCCACTCAGTCACACTGAGCTAACCAGTTTTTGACTTATCCTATTAAAGCTGAGCTGAGTGCCAGGCTCGGAAGTGACAAGTATAAATTATATAAGTCATTGGCTTGACTCGACCGTGAACCAAACTCCTGATCACACTTGAGGCCTACGCTCTACCGATTTGGCCACCGCGCCCAGTCCCATAGACGACAAGTACCACCAGGCCTATACCACACAATGTCGAAACTTTTGAACAGGTGTTGCAACTATATATGAAGAGTTCAGGCGCAAAACCATGTAAATGCCTATCCAAAAGTGCCATTAAGATAATAGATTTGTGCCTGAAAATAATTTTAGTTCATATTAATTCCACTTTTTTGTGTGATGCCATGCCTATGGAGCAATGAAGAAAAAAGTAGGAATGTAACAAAATTAACTTTTTGAGGGTTTGAATCCAATGTTTATGTCAAATTTTGGACTGGCGTTTACATGGTTTTGCGCCTGAACTCGTCATATGTATATATATATATATATATATATATATATATATATAGTCAAATATATGAAGACCAGTGCTACAGTGTTGAGAACCGACCTATTCCTATGAAGAAAATCCATTTACAACCCTCTCCCCTCCCCCCCCCCCCCCACACACCACACCACAACCACAACCACAACCACAACCACAACCACAACCACAACCACAACCACAACCACAACCACACATGAGTAAACATACTGACGAGTTACCCACAGGGCCTGGTTTTGGCAATATATACGAGAGTAATCAAAAGGGTTGAGGAATGGCGCTGTTTAGCCACATGACGCACTTCGGCCGCGGGTGGAATGCCGCCGGGTTTATAAGCTTCACGCCAGAAGTGTCGGCGCATAAACAAACGAACGCGGCTCACAGTAGACTTATTCAGGCCGGGTCTGTGGTCCCCTGTATGCTCTCTGGCAGTGTGTCATTTCTCAGAGCAGTTTTCACTTAGTTCTTCTCTTTTCTAAGTGGACCACACTTACACCTGTCTAGTTCGACTGAACTTCTAGAAAGAGAATTCCTATTGGGAATACAGTTCGAATAGTAAACTTTGTCATATATGTATATATAATCGTCAGCTGAGAATTAACCAGGCCTATGCCCACTTTCAAAAAAGAATTATATTTGTACATAACACCCATATCAGAGTTGATAAGTTTTATTTCCCCAACCCGCAGCTCAATATATAGAGTGAGTGAGTATCTTGGGGGTTTATCTATTGAGCTGTGGTTTGGCGACATGAAACTTATCAACTCAGAGATGGATTTTATGTATACATATCTTTTTCTGAAAGTGGATATAGGCCTTGGTAATTCTCAGCCGACGATATATCTATAGGGGCCTACGTTATTTATATATATATATATATATATATATGTATATAAATATATATGCATACTTTTATGTGTATATGTGTTGAATTATGTATATATGTATATGTCATTATATGTATATATGTATATATATGTAAAAACATATATACATCTGTATATATGCAAATACCTTCTTTGATGTTCATAATTATAGATGTTCTTGAACTTTAAAGGCTTATGTATATTCTTGAAAGTTCATAGATGGTTTTGAATATTTTTAGAATTTCTTAGATATTCTTGGATGTTCATGGATGTTCTTGGATGTTCTTGGATGTTCTTGGATGTTCTTGGATGTTCTTGGATATTCTTGGATGTTCTTGGATGTTCTTGGATGTTCTTGGATGTTCGTGGATGTTCTTGGATGTTCTTGGATGTTCTTGGATGTTCTTGGATGTTCTTGGATGTTCTTGGATGTTCTTGGATGTTCTTGGATGTTCTTGCATGTTCTTGCATGTTCTTGCATGTTCTTGCATGTTCTTGAATGTTCGTGGATATTCGTGGATATTCGTGGATATTCTTAGATGTTCTTGAATATTCTCGGTAGTGTCTGTATCCTGTTCACCTTTGATATCGCTACGACCATCTACACCAATGACGTGGGACGCAGATCTCTCAGGGAAGCCAACTCCTAAATAAGAGCAGCTGCCGGGGCTGTGGGGAACTGTCTGTAATTTAGGTCCTGGCCAACAGAAGCTGCGGGCTGCTTGCTGCTTGCCCGGCCCCGTCCTGATATGACCTTAGATGTTGCTAGGACGTAAAACAACAACAAACAACAAACAACAGCTTGCCCGGTCGCTCTGAGAGTGTGTGAAACTGGACCCAGGTACCCCGTCGATGAAGACGCCCGTGGTGTGTGTCTAGTCGGTGTGCTCTCTCACGTCAGATCCTCCGCGACTGGCATGACCTTCCTTGGCCCTCTCTCAATATCCACGCCCTTCACCCACCACCCCATCGGGCGCGGTGGCCGAATCTGTAGAGCGCGGGTCTGGCGTGCGGAAGGTTGGGAGTTTGGTTCCGGTCGAGTCAAACCAATGACTTTAAAATTGATACTAGCTGCTTCCTTGCCTGTCGCTCGACATTAATGGGATATGGCAAGGACTGGTTAGCTCAATGTCAGGATAATGTTACTGAGTGGTGGTGGTGATGGCCTGACTTCCCAGTGGGGCAGCACTATAAAGTCACCATGAATGCGCACCATCACACATCGGTCCTGATATGACCTTAGATGTTTCCAGGACGTAACACTCTCAACAACCAACCCCACCCGCACCCCACCCCACCCACCCACACACCCATGTGTTGCGGTATCGGGTCCTCCACCCCCTCTCACCCCCCCCCCCCCCCTCACCCCCACCCTCCACGTCTGTCCACCACCCGCATATGTTGACAGACTGGCAATGTATCCGATCCGAGTGTTTATCTAATCCAGTTTACATAGATGTAGTCGTCTCCATTGCATTATACTTGGCACCTGTTGGCCATTTCATATTGGTTATGCAGCCAGCCGAGATGGGCGCTGGTTGGCCCCGGCGTGCCCCACGGTGTAAGGCGGCACCGCCAGTCTCCGCTATCAGCTATATGGTGAGCAGCTCTTACACCACTCCCCCCCCCCCCCACCCACCCACCCAGTGGCGCGGGGTCTATGTTTTCGATATATACCACGAAGCAATATGTCAGAATTCCAGACTTAGCTACTACTAGTATGTATCTGTGTACGTATATGTATATGTATGTGTATGTGTGTGTATATATATATATATATATATATATATATATATATATATAAATATATATATATATACACACTACCATACATATGGATATATATATATATATATATACACACATATGTATATGTGTATGTGTGTATATATATATATATATACACACATACACATATACATATACATATGTGTGTATATATATATATATATATATATATATATATGTACACACACATATATGTATATATATATGAGCCTTTGGGATCCACATTCGTTGCACAATATCATGAGGTGACGTCCACATTGGACAGTGCAGCACAGGTCGCGAGTGTAACTCATTCAAGATTCTTAGCCTTTCGAATATTAAAGATGGAGTGTGCGAAGGAGGTGGGCTGAGCGCCCGCCTCTTGCTTTGGTAGGAATATATATATATATATATAGAGAGAGGTTAGAGAGGTTTTACTGTATACCATACATTGTATATACCGGATGGGGTAGCAGAATCGGTAGCGCGCATGCTTCCCGCACGGAAAGTCGGGAGTTCGAATTCTGTCCGAGTAAAACCAATGACTTACACAATTGATACTTGACCTACCTAGCCTGATACTCGACATTACTAGGATAGGGCAAGGACTGGTTTGAAGAATATCAGGATAATATGACTGTGTGGGAAATCGGGTCATGGTGCCGATGGTCTGGTCTCCCAGTGGAACAGCACAGTAAAGTGACCGTGAGTGTGCACTGACACAAGTTGGCACCCGTCCTGATGACCTTATATCTGGATAGGGCGTAAAACAACAACAAACAAATATATATAGGCACTATTCGTCTATATCTATGAGATACATATAGAAATATGTGTATATATTAGTATTACTATGCATATGAACTACTATGTACAGTAAATCCTCCCTAAGCGACCACCTCCACAGATCGACCACTCCCCTATATCGATCGCTTTATTTGGGTCCCAACAATAACTTTGAAACCATATTCTAACTCCATAAACCGACCACCTCCCTAAATGGACCACTTAAAGTCGGTCCCGAGGTCGGTCGATTTAGAGAGGTTTCACTGTATATCTTATCCATAGATATGCAGAGAGCTAAATGGGGAGCGGCAGTCAAGTAACGAAAGCAGTCTTTGTCGCATCGCGACCGACAGCATGATGATGATGATGATGATGAGACATGCATGCATATATACTATGCATGTACATATACTATCCAGATAACATAAAAGAAGTTTGCTTTAGACTTATGTATGTATCTGGCAGAGCACACATTTCACTACAAAGCTGCTGTCGTTAAAGGCCCTGTCACACTATGCTGCATTCCGTTAGCGTATGCAGACATACACTGTCATACGGCAGAATTTTGAACATGCTAAAACAAATATGACTTATGCCAAACTTACCCATAACTTATCTCAGCATACACCAGGGCCCGTATTCATGAGCTCGGGGTACGCTTACCCGGAGGGTAGGCTTAGCCGTTGGGTAGGTATCCCGCGGGTTAACGGCGGCACTTAAGTAGGTCAATTGGTATTCACCAATGTTCTAGCTGGTCGGGATAGCTACCCGTTCGCATTGTTTACACGCGTCGAATCGAAAATATTAATATTGCCGCCGTTACGGTGTCAGCGTTAATATCGGTTCGCATTTAGGGTTAATTTGAGCAAATTTCACTTATTGCGTATTTAAATCTATCAAATATGATCGCATTGAATAGATTTGGGCATAAGAAATTCACGCCGATTCGGCGGCGACGGCGGCGGCCATTTTTGCGCCGATTTGTGTACTTTACATTCGTCGATTCGAAAATATTAATATCGCCGCCGTTACGGCATCAGTGTTAATTTTGCTTCGGATTTAGGGTTAATTTGAATAAATTTCACTTATTGCGTATGTAATTCTGTTAAATATGACAGCATTGAATAGATTTGGGCGTAAGGAATTCACGCGGATTCGGCGGCGACGGCGGCGGCCATTTGTGTGCCGATTTGTGTACTTTACATTCGTTGATTCGAAAATAGTAATATCGCCGCCGTTACAGCGTCAGTGTTAATTTTGCTTCGGATTTAGGGTTAATTTGAATAAATTTCACTTATTGCGTATTTAAATCTATCAAATATGATCGCATTGAATAGATTCAGAACCACACACACTCACTATCCCCTCGGGATAGTGGCTTACCCCTGGGTTGAAATTGGGGTAGTGTACCCTCCGGATAGAGCCCCAGGGTAGTGCTACCCCGAGCTCATGAATAAGGATTTTCCGCCGTTAGCCGGGGGAGTAGCGTACCCCCCGGTTACAGCCTCAGG
Organism: Branchipolynoe longqiensis; assembly: GCA_030323885.1. Classification (NCBI taxonomy): domain Eukaryota; kingdom Metazoa; phylum Annelida; class Polychaeta; order Phyllodocida; family Polynoidae; genus Branchipolynoe; species Branchipolynoe longqiensis. The sequence continues at coordinate 52,048,683 of CM059186.1, read as the reverse complement.
GTAGCGCTACCCCGAGCTCATGAATATGGCCCCTGTGGGCTTTACCGAATACTACTAATGCCAAACGTATCCATAATGTTCCCATAACATGTCTCAGCGTACACCAGCATACACCAGCATACACCAGCATACACCAGCATACACCAGCATACACCAGCATACACCAGCATACACCAGCATACACCAGCATACACCAGCATACACCAACTTGTTGGCACAAAATCACATACGTTGGCATACGCTGATGCAATCCAACATAGTGTAACAGGGCCTTTAGGATCCACATTCGTTGCACAATATCATGAGGTGACGTCTGCATTGGACAGTGCAGCACAGGTCGCGAGTGTAACTCATTCAAGATTCTTAGCCTTTCGAATATTAAAGTTGCATACTCCGATGGTTTTGAGTTTCTCTCATTTTCCGAGATAAACATAGTAGGTTGTTCATGATAATCTACCTTACTTTAGTTTGAAGTAACTTATATTTTAAATAGCTAACTTTTGAGATATTTGAAATGGAAACATGCTAAATTAATTTTGGCAAGCTTGCCAAAACGCTAACACCATAGGCTTCTGCAGTAACAGGTTCTATTAATTGACTCAGTATCCCCTTCTATGTGACGAGAAATGTTTAATAAGTGCACCAGCATCTAAGTAAGATATGTAGAATCAAATCTAGATAATTGTTTTGGTTTTGAAAATTTTGTTTTCATCAGACTATGCAGCTTTAACCAGATGGGGTGTGCGAAGGAGTTGAGCTGAGCGCCCGCCTCCCGCTTTGGTAGGAATATATATATATATATATATATATATACAGTAAAACCTCTCTAAATCGACCAAACATGGGACAGACTTTAAATGGTCCATTTAGGGAGGTGGTCGGTTTAGGGTGTTTTTTTTAATCGCCACAATGGTATTGTATGGGTGATCGTTTGGGACCGAAATATAGCGATCGATATAGGGGAGTGGTTGATCTGTGGAGGTAGACGGTTAGAGAGGTTTTACTGTACACAAGAATGGGCGTATCCAGAAAAATACATGAATGCAATAATATGACGCAAAATACATATATTTACATACTATGTACTATTCCACATATGTAGCAATTATATATTATATATATAAAAAATCCTCCGGTGTGACTGACACTTGTTAACACCTGTTGGAGGGGAGGTGGGCTGCAGGTGGTGCCACCAGTCAAGTGTGCAGTCTTACGGAGAATAACAATGGAAATAACTATAATATGATAATATAATAATATAATATATAATAGAAACAATTCCCTTCGTATTTTTATACTCGCATAATTCGTTATACAGTGCAAGTACAACCCCGTTAAACCAAGCTCCGCTAAACCAATCGGTTAATCCAATCTTTTTTCGGCGGCCCGGCAAAATACTACCATCTATCTTATAAACAAGTTGGTTAAACCAAAGTCGGTTAATCCAAATGATCAGTTAATCCAAACAAAATTGTCGGTCTCCAGGCCACTTCCGGTACGGTTAAACCAAACTTTCATGTGATTATAAGGTCATCTGACTTTTTTATATGATAAATGGTAGTATTTTGCCAGGCTGACGAAAAAAGTTTGGATTAACCGATCGTTTGGTTTAACCGAGCTTGGTTTAACGGGAGTATACTGTATATACATTAAAAAAAAACAATAATCAAAGTGTCCACATACACCGTATATTACATTCATAATGCACACACGTTTTTGCCAAAGCCAAGTCAAAGTTGAAACCAAAGCTCGGTTAAACCAATGATCGGTTAATCCAAACAAGTTTAGTTTAACGGGCTTATGCTGTACATCACAAATTAAGTGCGCATCTGCTGACCAGTCCATATATATATATACGGGCCCTGTCGACACTTCCAAGGGCATATACACATGTGCGCATGTGTATACCCGCAACCCATATCGATACTTATGGGTGTGTATGTGTGTGTGTGCATACTCTCTGTCGGCACATGCGTGTGTGTACGTGTGTGTGCCAGCTGCTATTGATTCTCATGTGTATGCACGTGCTTACTAGCCACTGTCCATACTTACGTGTACAGGTGTATGTATATGTAGGCACACCAGCCCCTACTTAGTTGTGTGTAAGTGTGTGTAAGTAGGTGCACCAGCCCCTGTCGACACTTAGATGTATGTAAATGTGTGCATAGTAAGTATGTGTACTTGTCCACCAGTCCCTGTCGATAACTACAGGTATGTAAGGTGTGTATGTGTGTGGATGTATGTGCACCAGCCCCTGTCGATATTTACGGGTGTGTATGTAAGTGTATGTGCAAGTATGTGCACCAGCCCCTGTCAATGCTTACAATTACATGTGTGTAACAGTAAGTGTATGTACATGTGCACCAGCCCCTGTTGATACTTACGGGTGTGTATGTAAGTGTATGTGCAAGTATGTGCACCAGCCCCTGTCAATACTTACACGTACATGTGTGTAACTGTAAGTGTATGTACATGTGCACCAGCCCCTGTTGATACTCACGTGTGTGTAAATGTGTATACATGTATGTGCAACAGCCTGTGTCGATACTTATGGGTGTGTATTTAAGTATATGTACAAGTACATACACCAGCCCATGTCGATCCCTACAGGTGTGTATGTTCAAGTATGTGCACCAGCCCCTGTCAATACTTACATGTGTGTATAACTGTAATTGTCTGTACAGTAAGTCTGTGTACCCCCTACAGGTTTTATATAAGTGTATGTTCAAGTATGTGCACCAACCCCTGTCAATACTTACATGTGTGTATAACTGTAATTGTGTGTACAGTAAGTCTGTGTCCCCCCTACAGGTGTGTATGTAAGTGTATGTTCAAGTATGTGCACCAACCCCTGTCAATACTTACATGTGTGTATAACTGTAAGTGTATGTACAGTAGGTGTGTGTCCCCCCCCCCCCTACAGGTGTGTATGTAAGTGTATGTTCAAGTATGTGCACCAACCCCTGTCAATACTTACATGTGTGTAACTGTAAATGTGTGTACAGTAAGTGTGTGTACAGTAAGTGTGTGTGTAAATGTGCACCAGTCCCTGTCGATACTTACGGGTGTGCTTCGTGCTCGTATGAGGAAGGTGGCGAGTAGGAGGAGGATCGCTGGACCCTGGAGTCCCGTCATGTCCCTAGCCAGTCGGCGCAGCCAGAATGCCGCATTGTTCACCAGGTAGACCGGCACGAGCCCAGAGCGCCGCCTCCGCCCCCCGCCTCCCCGGGGCCTCGGTCCACGCCCGCCGCCCGCTACCTGCCGCCGGGAACCGCTTCCTACCTTAGCTACTCCTTAACGAGTGTGCCCCTCGCCGCCAGTTAAAGATGCAGCCGCGGCCGGGCGACTGTAAAAGTGGCGCAAGCTCGGCTATCAGCTCTCAATGAATCACTGCCTGTGGCGGCGTGTGGATCTATCTGCTAGCGATGAATTGAACACCGCTGCCAGGTTTTCGATTTGGCGTGAAATACTTTCTGAAGTATAAAGTAGTACTACTAGTAGGGCCCCGGTGTGTTGTTGCGCTGCTGAGGAGCTGAGCAGGCGCCGGTTAAGTTTAAAGTCCAGGGCAGCAGCAAACAGCGCGCTCTGGTCACGTCCCACCGCCCACACTTCCGACCAGTCGCAAGAGGAGTCTGAAGCCGACTGGACCACGGGCACATGCATCGGCAACCGTCACCGCCGCGCCCCGGGAGGAGCGGGGATGCAAGTGGCGCAGTTCCAAGTGGCGTCGCGACTAGTGGCCGGCGCGCCCGGTGCTCCGCTATATTCCATGACGCCGCCCCCGCCCCTCCCCCACTACTGGCTCCCCGGCCTCTCCCTGCCACTCCCCGCTCCTGGCCCGCCCCCTCCCAACCGCCGCCCGCGTCTCTGTCCCGTCCTCAGTTACCCCCTCCCCTCTACACCATCTTCGTTCACGTCCCGGCGATCCACCACATACATCCAGCCCTCCTTCCGCGATCAGTCAAGTCCTACTCCAGAACCTTCTTTTTTGTTGTTTCTTTCGCACTCTCTCTTTTTTTTCTCTCTCCAAGGTTGCCTCATTCCTACCACCAGAGCAAATCTATTAAAAATTCATGCGGTACTTGTAAATATAACTAGATCTGACGAACAGCTATTGCCGGGGTTGCCTCGTGAATAGCTAAGTGTATAGAGGGGATGCGCATAGAGGTGAGGAGTGGTGTGTATCGGGGGAGGGGAGGAGTGGTGTGTGTGTATCGGGGGAGGGGAGGAGTGTTGTGCATTGGGGGAGGGGAGGAGTGTTATGCATTGGGGGAGTGGAGGAGTGTTGTGTATCGGGGAGGGGATGAGTGTTGTGTATCGGGGGAGGGGAGGAGTGGTGTGTATCGGGGAGGGGAGGAGGGTTGTGTATCGGGGATGGGAGGAGTGGGGTGTATCGGGGGAGGGGAGGAGTGGTGTGTATCGGGGAGGGGAGGAGTGTTGTGTATCGGGGGAGGGGAGGAGTGGGGTGTATCGGGGGAGGGGAGGAGTGGTGTGTATCGGGGAGGGGAGGAGTGTTGTGTATCGGGGGAGGGGAGGAGTGGGGTGTATCGGGGGAGGGGAGGAGTGGCGTGTATCGGGGAGGGGAGGAGTGTTGTGCATTCGGGGAGTGGAGGAGTGTTCTGTATCGGGGGAGGGGAGGAGTGGTGTGTATCGGGGAGGGGAGGAGTGGTGTGTATCGGGGGAGGAGTGGGGTGTATCGGGGGAGGGGAGGAGTGGTGTGTATCGGGGAGGGGAGGAGTGGTGTGTATCGAGGGAGGGGAAGGGGGAGAGGGGAACGGGGGGGAGGAGAGAAGGAGAGGGAGGGATATAGGGGAATGGGGGATAGGGGAATGGGGGGGGGGGAGGAGAGTGTGAGACGTAGAGGGGCAGACAGAGGTACACTTTATGGGGTTTGTTGATATATAAGATGTCATTCAGTTCGCAAAAAATACACACACTCGTTGGAACGCATTGGAATGGAAGGGTTCTTATTTGTTTACAACAAATCGCCATGGTTACACTGCTCAGACATTCGCGCAACCACTGACTAATGCCAAATGCACACCACGTGTGGCTAAAACTTAGCAAGTTGAAAGTAGAATTGGGGTATGAGCAGTTGGAGGAGAATCTGGTCGGGTAAAAGAGATGGGTAATGACGCTGAAGTTGATGAGCAAGCAGGAAGGGAAGAGGAAGGGAGGATGAAGGAGATGGGGGATGAAGAGGAAAAGCCACTGAGGAAATAAGGGATGGGTGAGAAAGGATGAGGATGGGAAGATAGGGAGATGGGTGGGAGCGGGCGATAATAGGAACAGGAACATTTAGGCTGGGTGAGAAGGAGGAGGGCATGGAAGAGTAGGGGAAGAGAAGGGGAAAGGAGAAGTAGCAGAGGAGTAAGAAGGGAAGTGATGGGGGAAGATTGGAAGGTGATGGGATTTGAGAGGTGGAAATGGGCGGGATAAGGAATATATGGGTGTGGATAAGAATAGGGGTAGGAAGAGCCGATAGAGGAGGAGCAGCACCTCCTGCAGGTAGAAGAGGAGCAGCATCTGCTGCATGTAGAAGAGGAGCAGTATCTGCTACAGGTAGAAGAGGAGCAGCAGCTGCGGCAGGTAGAAAAGGAGCAGCAGCTACTGCAGGTAGAAGAGGAGCAGCAGCTGCTGCAGGTGAAGAGGAGCAGCAGCTGCTGCAGGTAGAAGAGGAGCAGCAGCTACTGCAGGTAGAAGAGGAGGAGCAGTTGCTGCAGGTAGAAGTGCAGCAGCAGCTGCTGCCTGTAGAAGAGGAGCAGTTGGAACATGAAGTGCGGAGATGAGCATGGGTGAGGATGGGTTGTGAGGGGAAGTGGGGCGGCAGGGGCGGCAGGGGAGGATGGGGTGGGTGGGTGGGTGGGGGAGTGTGAGGTAAGGGAGCGGGTAGGGGAGGGAGAGAGAGTGGGGGATGGAGTGGATTAGTGTAGAGGTTTGGGGAGGGAGTTAGGACGGAGGGAGTGAGTGTGGGAGGGAGAGTGCATGGGTGGAAGGGAGTGTGCGGGCGGGGGAGGGAGGGAGTGTGTATGGGTGGGGAGGAGAGAGTGTGGGGCGGGGGGAGGGAGGGAGTGTGTAGAGTGTGGGGGCGAGGCCAGGAAGGGTAGAGGTTCCGGCTAGGGAGTGAGGAGAGAGGGAGTGAGTGTGGGGGAGGGAGGGAGGGATGGAGAATATAGGGGAGGGAAAGAGATTGTATGGGGGAGAGAGGGAATGTGGGAGGGAGAGTGTAGGGAAGGGGGAGGGGGGCTGGGAGAGAGAGTGTTGGGGAGGGGGAGTGTGTAGGGAAGGGGAAGGGGGGCTAGGGGAGGGAGGGCGTGTGGGAGGGAGAGTGTGTAGGTAGGGGGAGGGGGCTGGGTGCTGGGTGCTGGGGGCTGGGGAGGGAGGGAGTGTGGAGCTGAGGAGGATGTGACCTGGTGGTAACTTTGTACTCTGTTACATTCCGACAGGGCGCGCCCACAATAACAACCGCCACCCGCACTGAGCGCTGCCAGTCGTTACACGGGTGGGTGGTAGGGGTGTGGGTGTGTGGGTAGTGGGGTGGGCGGTCGTGGGGGTGGGTTGGGCGTGGAGGGTGGGAGTGGGTGGGGGTGCGCGGTAGTAGGGATGGTATTACAAGAGCAGTCAATGTATCGCTTTTGCCAATATGTACAAGTAAATATATGCCATGATGCACACAAAAATTGCTCAAGAACTATGAGTGCTGAATGGCCGTCGTTTGATTGTCCAATCACATAAAGTAGGTTGACAGGAAGTTATTGATGCATTTTTTTCCTGAACATATATATCTGAATTCTGATCACACTAACTTCAGTAACCTCCCCCTATTCCAGCCCTGCCTTACCCCCCCCCCCCGCTCCCCCCGCCCACCACACTCCCCCGAGAGAGAAACACCTAATCACATGCTCCCCCCCTCCCCCGTAAACACACACATGGCCCGGCTCTAGCACTCAACACCAGATTCTTCTGGTGTGCCCTTCAAAGCTAACTGTGTTCAATTGACCAATTTCATATGACGTCAGCACGTGTATTTAGGTCAGTGCGCACGCTGCTTGGCTGCAGGACAACATCCGGTCACACTGCAAACTCATTGGCTATGAGCAATCTTCATAGAGAAAAAGTTAAATATCTCTAAAACCCCACGACCTAGAAACAAACTGATTGGAATACACATAGAAAACATGTTTACCAAAAGGATTATATTAAATTGATAAGGTTAGGGTTCTGGATTTCTATTAATTTTGAATAGAACTTACGTTTTGCACTGCGCATACCGGCAAACTGCGAAAATAGTTTTTGAGGTCATGATCTGGTAAGGCTACCACTGGCACTGACACTCAGAATATCCCAACTTTCACTATTATCTCTGTTTTTAATACTTTCAGAGAAAATTGCCCTTAAGTTAAATTAAATACTTCAGATCTTCCTCTTCAATTGCGCATTAACTCAATGAAAGCTTTAACATTTATTTTGCAAAAATAAATGCTCTGCATAGCATTGCTGCAGCACAAATCAATGTGGTGTTTACCCTTCGCGGGATAGATTCCGGGGCTGTGACAACCCGCTGACATAGAGAATACAGAAAAAGTGAAATATCTCTAAATCCGCACCACCTAGATACAAACTGCTTGGAACACATATAGAAAACATATTCAACGAATAGATTATATTAAATTTATGTGGTTAGGGCTCTGGATTTCTATTAATTTTGAATAAAATTAATGTTTTGCACTGCGCATACGGGCAAACTCAGTGGCAGTGTGCATTCGTTCTGCAGCCGAGCTGTGCGTGCATACACAATGTTTACAAACATTGAAATAGGTCTATAAGATAGGTCGAATTGCATTAGTGGTCTACTATACACAACAGACATTGCGGCGACCAGCAGAACGTTAGCATATGCTTAATTTGATAAATAAATGTCTATATGTAGTATCTGTATATACGAGTCAGCCTCACGAAAATGGGCCACCCCCACCGACCACCCTCACCCCCTTCCCCACACAACACACATACCCCACCCCCTGCCTTCACCCCGACATCCAGCCCCACCCTCTTCCCCCACCCCATGCCCTCTCTTGGGCTGTTATAATATCAGATTATAACAGCCAGAAAACCGAATGTCAAACGGACGGACCGGACACCAACCGGACACCAACCGGACACCAACCGGACACCTACCAGACACCTACCAGACTGATCACGGATGCGCCAACAACAGATAAAAAACCGACGACCAAATTCCCGCAGCACCATCAATTGACTCTGCAGGAAGCAAACCGGAGACGTAATGGATGGGTAACGGACATGAACTGGGCAAAACTGACTAAACAGACTTAAAACTGACACCAACCATACACCTCAGTCCGGCGGTGTCCAGTACAAGTTTTGTGCATGTTCAAAACTTGTACCGGACACCGCCGGACACCACCGGACAGATAACGGACCCACTGGATGCCAACCTTATATAAACTGCACATTGCCGTATTTCACCAGACAGTCTCCGGTTTCTGCCCGGTTCCTCAATCCGGTGAGGTCTGACTGGGGCTCTAACCAATAGTAAAATATATGTGCGCTATTAATAGTTACCATTGTTAAAATGAATTATATTTGCTTTTTATTTCATTATGTACTTGCCTTTTGTTGTTGCAAGAAAGGCTAGAATGATATCAGCACCATCATATATATGGCGGCAGCATGGTAAATGCAAATGCATATATTTGAAGCATCCACAACCTGTTATTCGACAACCTCTCATTGTAGACATTGCCGGGTGAGGCGTAGTGTGCAGGGAGGGGAATTGAGGTCTGGAGAGGGGTGTGCACGGTGTGTGTGTGTTGGTGGGTGTTCTGCTGCACACCTGGACGCTTTGATCACGTCTAACAATCCAACATCAGACACCTTCTCCAGTCTCTAGTTCCTCAACACCGCTTCTCCATCTATCCCCTGTCCTCAGGCCCCCCACCCCGACCAACTACACCCCCTTCCCCACACAACACACATACCCCACCCCCTGCCTTCACCCCGACATCCAGCCCCACCCTCTTCCCGCACCCCATGCCTCCACTCCCCGCACCCACCTCCACACCCTGCCCCCCACGCCCTACACCTCCCCCCAGTCACAGTCCCCACCCCCACCCCCACGCGCTGCTCCCACCCCCACCCTCTAACCCCACCCCTACCCTCTGCCCCCACCTTCTGCCCCTACTCCCTGCCCTACCCCGCACCCTGGTCCTACCGCCAGACCCTGTTCCCATACCCATCCTCTGCGCACACACCCACCTCTCACCCTCTGCCCCCGCTCCCTGTCCCCACTCCCTGCCCCGAACGCCTGCTTCTCACCCCCACCCGCCCCAGTCCTTAGCCAGCAACAAAAACAGCCCCTCCTGGCACTCGCCAGAACTGGAACTGGCAGTCTGTCAATGGTTGGTTGGTAGTTGGTTGTTGGTATTTTAGGTCCTGCCAACATTTAAGGTCATACCAGGACGGTCTCTCAATGTGAGCAACACCTTAGATCAGACGCAAGCGTTAATGTCTATCTGACCGACAAGCAAAAAGAATATGTATGTTTTTTTCAACGTTTCTGGTGACTAATATTTGAATTATTTCCAGGTTGAAATGGAAATTATATATTTTTTGTAGTTCGACATGGGAGAGCGGGATGTAGCTCAGGCGGTAGAGTGTCCTCTTGTGAAGGTGTGGGTCATGAGATCGATCCTGCTCCATGGACCCATTTGCAGTTTGCGCGATTTTCCGTTCCAGCCACTAATCCGCAACAGGTTCATCAAAGGTTGTGGTATATGCTGTCCTGTCTGTGGCAAAGCGCATATAAAAGACCCCTTGCTGCTTATCAGAAAGAGTAACCTATGTGGCCGCAGCAGCTTTACTCCAAACAAATGTTTGACGTCCAATAACTGATGATAAAAATCAATGTGCTGTAGAGGCGTCATTAAATAAAACAAACTTCAACATGGGAAATATTTTTGATCGAATAATTTGAAGGGTTCATGTGCACAATCAGACAGACGCCATTTGGACCGAAATGAAACAATCCCTACAAGGTTTGAGCTGTGGGTGCTATTATTGCTATAATCAAATCCCCCCACCCCCCACACAGAAACTGAAACATCCCCTGGATAAATTATAATGCATGAAGTGAAATTGAGCAACTTTAACTGGAAAGCACAACAACAAATTCTATTTGACAGAAAACAACCAAAATGAATTTGTCGGTTTTTGCACCTGAACTCTTGATATAGTGTTACCATAGTTTATAATTCGCTTCACTCGGCAAAGAACAAGAGAGAAAAGGAAATAACTTTGAAAGGTTTAATCAAGTAAATAACAATTCGGAACCTGAAGCAGGCTAATCAAGTGGCTGACTAGGGACCCGTCAGTCTGAGTGCCGGCAGGGGCAGAGCATGAGGATCTGTATGGAATCGTCACATGTTCAGCTGGATGAGGTGAGAAGTCAATCAGCGCTCACCCAATAAAATAGCGAGTGCTGATGGGACCTCTCAGACATGCAGGACAGAGAGGTAGGCATGGACTGCCCTCCCCTTCCAGGTGCCGGCTTGAAGAAGGTCGGTGGTGGAGAGGCCTGCCGTCTGACACACCTGTGCTGGACCTCGTCAAAGGCTATGCAAGTAAGAGGTGAGAGGATTGGAAGGACTGATCTGGTGGTGGCTCAAAGAGTTCTGGTCAGGAGCTTGATCATGAGCGGTGCCCCGGAGGGTAGGAGGAAAGCAGGGTCATTGGGTTCAGGGAGGACTGAACGAGTATAGGCGGTCCAGGCCTGGACGGGGCAACAGACGGATGAAGGTATGCATGGGAGTCTAAAGAGGACTGGGCAGGCAGAGAAGCGGGTCTTGGTCGAGCAAACTTTAACATATAATGCTGAGTTTGAGACCTGGATATCTTTAAATCGGAGGACATGGGGAGATGGGAAGTTCGGAAGAGACCAGATTACTTTGTCTGAGCAGCATCAGATACCTGATAAGTAGAGCTGCTATGCAAGCTAGGGGAGGATTCTGGAGTAGGGAGAGCGAACCTACATTATGTCTCAAGTCAGCAGGAGAGAGAGCAGGAGCTTTAGTCACACGATGAGATGACGATTTCATAATTGCACGCTTCATTACAGAAATCTCATATGCTTTAAACGCATCGTGGGTTCCCAGAGACGAGGAGACCCAGATCTTGACAGAACTAGAATAATTAAACACAGCCCCCGGAGAGCGGGGGAGGAGGAAAGAAACATAAGGAAGGAGAGAAGGTCATATGTGGTGGGTGAGAGTGGGGACACACTGTGTGCCTGACAGAACTGGAGGTAGCACTTCAGATGAGAGCATTTATTCTGCCACGTCCAGGATGCCAGTGCAGACTTGTACGCGCTCAGGAGCCTAGCATGGTGCCTCATCGTGTAGCCTGGAAGATAGGGGCAAACAAAGTACTATCTTCCAGGCTGAATGCAATTACAGGTCAAAATCAAGTATGTTCAGATCAAGAATTACTGTTACTTCTGACAGCTTCATCGTATTACAGATCAGAGCAGCCTTATTCTTAAGATTGGAATTACAGAAGGAGCGACTCAGAGCGTCTGCTGAAATTAGATCTCTGCCCGGCTTATGTACAATCTCAAGCTCACAGTTGTAAGTAGCCACCAGTAACCAAAGTTGATGGGCACATGCACATAGTATCTTTTCTTTACCCTTCCGCGATGACAGGACCTGTTGGGACGGAAGATTATCCATGTTTACCGTAATTACTAAATTTCAAGGATCAGGGGGAAGGAGAGCGGAGACCGCATGAACTAAATTCAGGGCTTCTAGCTGCGAAATGGGAAGGTTCAAGCCAAGAACCTCTTCTGGGAACTGGGCTGCATGGAAGACGGTGGGTGAGAACCCTCCCGCCACTGACAGAGTGGCATCACATTCAATAACCCAAGCTGATCTAGGTCGTGACGGAAGGAGGAGTTGGGAATTAAAGGTATGAGCAGAATAAAAAACTTGCCACAAAAAAAGAAGAAGAAAGAAGCACGCTACCCAATAGAAGCACCCCCCCCCCCCCATTTCAAGATTGAGAAGCATGCACAAATTTACAATCATATTCAGACTGAATTCACATAAAATAAGACAATCCCACTTTCTGTCAGAGGCACAACCAAAACAAATAACAATGTATGATCATATTCAGACTGAATGCACATAAAATAAGACAATCGCACGTTATTTCAGAGGCATGCCAAAAACAATTCCATGAAATTCTTTCACTTTGAATAGAGGCGCATCCATGTGTCTGCACTCGCGCAGTGAACGTCTATTGGGACATATACGGTGTATATGCATGTACGTAATACTAATAACCAGTATATATATATCATATATCCATGGTGCGAGGACTGTCACCATTATCAACCAGTGGTCCACAACTGGTTCATCAAAGGTTGTGGTATGTGATGTCCTGTCTGTGGGAATGTGCATATAAAAGACCCCTCACTGTTTATCTGAAAGAGTAGCCAATGTGGAAGCAATAGGTTTCCTCCGAAGACATATGTCAGAAAGACCACGTGTTTGACGTCCAATAGCTGATGATAAAATTCAATGTGCTCTGGAGGTGGCTTTAAATAACACAAGCTTTACTTTGAGAATACCTGTTCTCTAAATAAAATAACTCCTCTGCTCTTTCCATAATTGTTTTTGACCATTACATACTAGAAAATACATTGGCCCCATTTACCACGAAAAGACCCATATGCATAAATACACGTAGAGATATACGTGCAAATAGATATGTACATAATTGTATACACCTACACATGAATATACATATGTATATACACATATATACATATACAAATATATATATATATGTCTATAAGACCCATATACATAAATGGGTCATTCTCTAAAACTGGGCACAAAAGTGTGACATGGAAACCAAAAGTGAAAACCTTCCAAATAATAGCAAACATCTTTCGAAATAATAGCCTAATCCAATGTCCTATGAAGGTTTGCATGTTATGCATATGTCAGAGTTGAAAAAAATGAATTTCACTTTTTGAATTAGATCTTATACAAATTGAGCAATACATTAATATCACTGGTGTAACATGAAAATCAAAGACACATCCAGAACCTCATTTTAACATATACAACATAGTCAAACAAGATTTCCTTGGTTACTGTTAAGCAGACAAGGTTATGACTTACAAGAAAAAAGTTAAAAAATAAGTTGACAACAAGTTTGGCTACATGTATGGTGTCAATATGTAAATTTTCACATTTTCACTCTAGCACAAAATCATACAATTATAATTTTGATATCTTTTGGGGGATAAATTCAATACATGTAGAACTGCTAACATACCTAAGAGACAGAGGCTACAATAATGATTTGACTTGCTATCAATAAAACAAAGACTTAATTATCAGCATCGTAACGTGGAGACCAAATATGTGGTGGCTAGTTTTGGAGAATAACCCATTTATCAGTATATATATATACGTGCAAATAGATATGTACATATATGCATACATATACACTTGAATATACACATGTATATATATATACATATATACATGTACATATATATATATATATATATATATATATATGCGTGTACGTGCATAATAACCAGTATATATATCTCATATACCCACGGTGAGGACAGTCACCATTATGGGCAGCCCCAGGCACTGTGTGACACGGCATGCTATATACGTGTGTCAGGGTGAACACAGGGAGGGCAACCTTTGTATGTTAATGTGCAGCAAGCCACGCACTGGTGAGCGCGTGTATGTGCACACTGTGCACATCAGCCTATATATAGAGAGACAGACACGGAGACAACATCGCAAGTCATACCAGTGCAGCAGTGGTTGTCAGGCCTGCAGCCATACCGACTCCATGTGCACCTGGGCACCAGTACAGTTAGCTCTAGCCAGTGGACCGGAACGAGCGTCCACTTCCGGTCACGTGATTACCAAGTGCTCGTCGTCCTCTTTTAAAGTGCTATGTATATATATGTGTATATATTATATATATATATATATATATATGTATATATATATGTATATATGTATATATATATCTATATCTATATAAATATATAAATTCATATATAGAATATCTATATATATACTGTAAAACCTCTCTAACTGCATGACCGCCTCCACAGATCGACCACTCCCCTATATCGACCACTTTATTTGGGTCCCAAACGATCGCAAATACAATACCATGGTAATGAAATGAAAAACTCCCTAAGCCGAACACCTCCCTAAATGGACAACTTAAAGTCGGTTCCATGGTCGGTCGATTTAGAGAGGTTTCACTATATATATATATATATATATATATATATATATGTATATATATATATATGTATATACAGTAAAACCTTCCTCACCGACCACCTCCACAGATCGACCATTCCCCTATATCGATCGCTTTATTTTGGTCCCAACAATACCATTGTAACCATATTCTAACTCCATAAACCGACCATCTCCGTAAATGGACCATTAATAAGTAATATATTTAGAGAGGTTTTACTGTATATACACGTATATCTGTGCAAAGTGGTACATCCATGCTTTGGGCTCTAACATTATTCACCAAATCTGGAGATGGGAAACATGAGGCGATTGACAACTCCATGTTATTGTTAAGTTTGGTTAGTTTTCAAACATCATTCAATGCATGCAGTAGCGTTACTTCAGCATTATGAAGTGACAACTAAAAGGGGACATGAAGGAAGTATGTCGTGTTTATTTGAGTAAGTTCTGGACCCGTCCACCCCGATGCCAAGCTTTAAGTGGCTGTCACATATCACTGGATTGGGGAAACGGAAAGAAACCAAACAAAGTCCGTTGATATCTGGCAAAGTCCAGTTTGTGTCCGTTGCATATCCATTGCATATCCATTGATATCCGTTTATATCTGGCCCGATCCGTTACAAGTTTTGAACATGTACAAAACTTGGAACGGATGCCGTCTATGGTTCTTGGCCGGTTTGAGATTGTTTAGTCCGCTTATCGTCCATTGGCTATCTGTTCATGTCCGTTTCATGTCTGCCTCATGTCCATTTCATGTCCATTCGTCCGGCAGCCTGTGACCCGATATCGCAACATTTGGACACATTTTAATACATGTTGATACTTATGACGCCCAAACACCACCGGACTAGAAAATTCTATCCATTGCTCAATCCGGCATAGTGTGACAGCCGCTTTAAACACTGTTCTACACCCCATGATAAAAATTGCACTTGTTGGGAGAATCTAACCATGTCGCTCTGCTATATATTCACACTTAATCTACATACACACCCTATCCCTCTAGCACCCCCCCCCCCCCCATCCAGCCACGGTACCCGTCTCCTGTCACTAGTGCAGAAAAGCACGAAGCAAGTGTCTGAACATAAAGAAACCATCAACATAAAAAAAAAAAGGGAAAAAAAACTAAAACCACCACTATTTGTGATCACTGTTTAGAACCAATATATGTAATATGTAAATCATTTCTAAAGCAAGAACTTCTATACTTGTTAAAGCAAGAATTCATCAAGGCAGTGATATCATTTCTAAATCAAATGCGTATATATTTATTAAAATATGAATTTATTAGGTGATTCACTATTTCTAATCTTCTACTCCTGAGAAACAATTAGTTTGCTTTCAATGACAACACTGCAGTGTGAATATATAGCAGAGCGACACGGTGAGATTCTCCCAACTGAAGACTAAATACTTGAACCCTCCTCCTTCTACCCACCCCACCACCCCACAGTCAGTCTTGTTGTCTGCTAGATAAAGGATTCAGCCAGTACTCGCAGTACACGGGTGAATACCAAACCCTATATAAAAACGGTTGAAAAAGCGGATTAAGGAAATGAGAGCCTAATTTCACAATCTAAGAAGCAACATTTATTCTTTACATATGTATTATTGGTAGCCCGCTACCTTTGAGTTGAAAAATATAATATAATATCTAGTTTAATCAGATTTAAAAGTGAAATCGACGGCATTCTCTGGCCGCCATCTTGTCTTTTTGCATTCTCTCTCATTCACCAACTCTGTTCTGATATAAGTAACCATTTGACACTGGTGCCAGGCATTCTACTTCTTGTTCCATACTAACGCTATTTTCGCCCGTATTTATATAAGGCTGGTCTTCACCCGTGTACTACAAGTACCGGGTGAATCTTTTATCTAGTTCTCTGCATGACACAAAACAGTGCATGCCAGTGATAAATCCGGTATTGCTAATTTGATACACGGATGCTTTCTAATGACACTAGTGCTATATGAAGTTCCATCGCGAATATCATGATAAAAACAGTGCATGCCAGTGATACAGGCGGTATTGCTAATTTGATACATGGATGCTTTCTAATGACACTAGTGCCATATGGAGTTCCATAGCGAATATCATGATAAAAACAGTGCATGCCAGTGATACATGCGTATTGCTAATTTGATACACGGATGCTTTCTAATGACACTAGTGCCATCTGGAGTTCCATAGCAAATATCATGATACAAACAGTGCATGCCAGTGATACAGCCGGCATTGCTAATTTGATACATGGATGCTTTCTAATGACACTAGTGCCATATGAAGTTCCATAGCGAATATCATGATAAAAACAGTGCATGCCAGCGATACAGCCGGTATTGCTAATTTGATACATGGATGCTTTCTAATGACACTAGTGCTATATGAAGTTTCATAGCGAATATCATGATAAAAACAGTGCATGCCAGTGATAAATCCGGTATTGCTAATTTGATAGATGGATGCTTTCTAATGACACTAGTGCCATATGAAGTTCCATAGCGAATATCATGATAAAGACAGGGCATGCCAGTGATACATGCGGTACTGCTACTTTGATACTCATACTTTGATACATAGTTGCTTTCTAATGACACTAGTGCCATATGAAGTTCCATAGTGAATTGTAAACCAACTCTACATCTGCAATATAAAAGAGGAAAGACATTATTATACATGCTCGTGCAGTGATGTCAAATGGGCCTCAACCTTCAGCTTTGACCCATTTGAAATCACTTGACTCATCCATTTAAACTACTTGAAATCATGTGTTTCGGCTGTAATGGGAATTGACATTCTTTTCCTCATGTTTTACTTCTCCCGTCCCCCTTCTCACCAAGTCATTACTTGTTGCAAGTTGGCATTGAGGTCACCTTAAGGGCCTGTCACACTACGACGTATAGCCTTAGCATATGCTGATGTATGTGATTTTTTACCAACACATCGGCGTAAGTCATCATATGTTACGTATATGTTGGGCGTACGTCGGGTATGTTCCTGGTACGTAGTTATACGTAGTCTTATGTCGCCGTGCATCGAGGCTCCACAAAATTTGTGTGCATGCTAAAAATGTCCAATGTGTGTTGATGTGTGGCTCATATGTTGAATGTACGCTGTGTGTATGTTTGGGATACGTCGGCATATGTTGCAAGTACGATAGGGATATGTTGGTATACGTTGCTGCGCATTAGTCGTATGTTCAGCCGGTGGGAATGTGCCGTCCGCGTACAGTCCGCGAAGAGTCCGCGCACAGTCCACGTACTGCCAACAGATGCATTACGTACTCCTAACATAATTCGAACGTATGCCTGCCGTATCTCCAGCGTATTTAATGTATATGCCATACTTCTAGCGATGGAGTAATGTATGTAACATTGTTCAGCATTCCGGGAGCGTATGCAAGCGTTTTGCGAACGTTTTGCGAACGTTTTGCGAACGTTTTGCGAACGTTTTGTGAACGTTTTGCGAACGTTTTGCAAGGCACATGAACGCTCTCATACGCTAGCAATACGTCAGAGATACATTCTGCATTCATTACGTACATTGTGTGTATGTTGAGTGTTCATTGTGTATACGTCCATTTTTATCCCCCCCCCCCCCGCTGAAAAGTTTGATGAATGTCGACCTACTGGCAAATTTTCTAATGTTGATCACGCGCTGACGCCATACGTCGTAGTGTGACAGGGCCTTTAGGTAACTGTAATGTACTGAAAGCACACCCGACAGTAACAATAACAATCCACGCTGATCACCAGCAACAACTCACCACAATCCGTGCTCTTCGGATCGTGCCCTCATGCAATTTGTGCAGAATAATCTGAACACGACATGAGGGTGTCAAGTCTGGTGCTTCACTAACAAAACAACGCGTGCCTGGTCTTAGTCCTCCCCCCCCCCCCCCCACACACAAAATACAACTTTGTTTTTGGTGATCATCCTTTTGAAATACAAATCAGGGTCAGACAGGCAGTTTTTATTTTTATTGTATATTTTTTATGTAGACATACTATGTAACCGGAACCGATGGCCACATGAATTGAGCATCCTCCTCCCGTTCTGGTAGGTCATGGCATTCGAACTCATGGGTTCGAACCGTGGCCGAGTCAAAGCAATGACTTACAAATTGATACAAAAGTTGAATTGTTGCTAGTGCTAGGCCCACGCATTTAAACAGTCTTTAACAATTTATTTTTTTAATTAGGGGCGGGCGATTTTTCAGGCACGGGCGGGGACGATTGCCAATTTCTTTTATATTTGGCCTTACCTCGCCAGGATGGTAGTCCATAGAGTAATTAACCACGATACAATTGGGACACACACTACAATATTTCCGCCCTGTTGTTCTTGAAAGCCCCCCCCCCCCCCCCATCTCCATGTATTGGAGTACAACTGCAGCAATGTACCAGAGTAAAGCCTCCCTAACCGACCACCTCCACATATCGACCACTCCCCTACATCTATCGCTTTATTTGGATCCCAACAATACTATTGTAACCATATTCAAACTCCCTAAACCGACCACCTCCCTAAATCGACCACTTAAAGTCGGTCCCAAGGTCGGTAGATTTAGTGAGGTTTTACTGTACTTCCATACCGCATTGTCTGCGTCGATACTACCGTCATGCAGATTGACCCCTCCCCCCCCCCCTCCCCCACACCCCCCAGCACCAGCCCCAACACCATCCCCAACCCTCTCCCTCTCCCTTTCAGCGAACTCAGACACAGTCATCAGCCCCAGTGCATGCTGGTATATGCCAACTACTCGCGAAGGTGGGAACCCCTGATCCCGCATCGAGTCTGTCTTGTTCTGAAGTGCTACGACGACGATTGGGGGTGTTTGTAACCTTACGACGGTTACTGGTTGCAGAACTGCAACATTGGGTAGAGAGGCTCCGATAAATCGGGCCAATCTTTGGTTGAAGACTTAACTTCAGTAGGGAGTGTTGTAGAAGCTGGGGACAACTTCACAACGTTGTAACGGCGAGGCGTTGGGGCGGCAGCGAATCTGTTCGGTCCGGCGGTAGTTGAGCTGTAGGTGTAGTGTAGCACTTGAATCCGGTCAGCAGCAGGGGTTTGAGGAAGGCGGGCAAAGGTGGGAGCAGCGGTCGTTCCAGCAACAAGAACAAGACAGAGAAATCGTAAAGGTGAAGGGCCCCACCCAAGAACACAACTACCCTGGTCAGGGGAAGAAGTGTGCCTGGGAGAAATCGAAAGGGCAGAGTCTAGGAAAGAGAAATGAGGAGAGTTGAGTCAAAGGACCGTGTATATTTACTCTATGGTGACCGTCCAGCGAGCCATAGACATGGACAGAGTAAGAGTAGAAAGTGAAATGCCGGCGGGCTCCCCCTCCTGGAACTCTTTTCAGACATATCAAGGAGGAGCATGGTCGGCGGAGAGGTGATAGAGAGAGGTGTGGACAGAGTGCGGTCCGGTTAGCAAGTGTCTGAATGCTAAACGCGCCCAATGCCCTTATAGAAGTGAAGAACCCACACACCCACATAACCATGCCAGGCCGACGGCGAGAGCCTCAAGTGGTGTCCTGAAGATCCGGTAGGTGGAGCGTGTGTCGGAGGAGGAGGGAGTGCGGAGGTGGCTGGGGAAGCGGTGAGAGGGTGGGTGGGTTAGTTGTGTTGCGGCAGACAACGCTTATTGTGAAAAGTGGAAACTTAACCCTTGCGGCCGGTTTGTGACAAAATCCGCCAGGTGGAAGCACTCAGAAGTCACCAGAGGTCACGACCCCAGGCACCTGCTTGCTGATGGGTGGTTCATAACCTTGATGGTTACAGGCTGCAGGACTGCAACATTAGAAGGCTAGGGAAATGAAACGAGAGCCTAAATTCACAATCTAAGAAACAACGTTTATTCTTTATATATGTCTTCATATTTCCCCACTACCTTTGAGTTGAAAAATATAATAAACCATATAGTTTAATAGAATTTAAAGGTGAAATCAATTGCGTTCTATGGCCGCCATCTTGTCTTTTTGCATTCTCTCCCATTTCACAAACTCTGTGCCGATATAAGTACCCATTTGATACTGGAGCCAGGCATTCTACTTCCTGTTCCCTACTAAAGCTATTTTCGCCAGTATTTAGACTACATTGTCGTTCACCCGTGTACTGCAAGTATGGGGTGGATCCTTTATCTAAGGATAGAGTGGCTGAGTGATCATCACTCACACACTTGCCACGCTATGCCTTGCCTGCTCCCCACTGCATACAGTTAACGTGGGCACGCGAGGGGGGCTGGCCCTCTCTATTATACGAGGGGGCTGGCCCTCTCTAGTACATGAGGGGGGGGGGGGCCCCTCTCTATTACACGCCGTGCAGTATTCACTTAACGCAATGATTATATCTCACTGTCGTGTCTCAATTGGTCGTCATTATGCCTCAGGCGCGAGCCCATGCAAGGACCCTATCTCCTATTCCTCCTCTCGGAGGCGGCGGCCGAATCGGTAGAGCGCAGGCCTCCCGAGCGGAAGATCGGGAGTCCAGCCGTAGTTTAAAGCTGCATAGTCCGATGAAAACATCAAATTTTCAAAACCAAAAACCATTATCCAGATTTGATTCTACATATCAAACTTAGATACTGGTGCACTTATTAAGAACTTGATGCCACACAGAAGGGCATACAGAGTTAATTTAATAGAACCTGTTACTGCAGAAGCCTATGGTGTCAGAGTTTTGGCGTGCTTGCCAAAATTATTTGTGAATGGTTGCACTTCAAATATCTCAAAAGTTAGACAGTTAAAATAAAAGTTACTTCAAACTAAAGTAAGGGAGGCTATAACAATCAATTTAATATATTTAACTCAGAAAATGACAGAAACTCAAAACCATCGGACTATGCAACTTTAACATACTTACCCCACGTTTGACCCACGTTAATCTATCCTATGTTCAACTACGTTCAGCTAGGTTAAATAACGTGTATGTTAGCAGGGCTCGAGTGTGTGCGCCAGTGGTTGTCCCTTTTGGCTACTACATAGAGACTATTTCCAGGTAATGTGAAAACAAACACCCCATGTAGGAGTGAAACTACAGCATCATGTAATGATTTTGGTTGGTTGTTGGAGTTTTACACCTGAGCAACATCTAAGGTCATATCAGGACAGGAACCGACTTTTGACAGTGTGCACTCATGGCGACTATATAGTGCTGCCCCACTGGTAAATCAAGCCGATAGCACCATGACCCGATATTCTACTCAGTCACATTATCAATAAGAACCATTGGCGCCACTACCGTGCACCCAACTCACTGATTGTTACTGACCGTCCTATCACTCGATGCAAAAGACTAATATATATATATATATATATATATTTATATAAATGTAAATATATATATATATATGTATATATATGTGTGTGTGTGTGTGTGAGCATAACAGTTGCTGAGGCTTGGGCGATTAGGTGGTGCCACGTGGAGTGCTGAGGTTTTTATCTGTAGATGATCTAATGTATAGGGTTAACCAGCCGATGGCGGAGGGGGCTGGGGAGGAAATGCAATCTTCTGGCTTATTATACTAGTATAAAGGCTTATACAGCATATACACACAACGATTGAAAGAAGCTACTTGATAACTTTTAGCATTTGCCACCACATTATCTACCAATAAAACAAACAAACCAGTCTGAAATCTATTTACAGTGGTAAATTTAGAATTTTCCCTGGATAGAATACTATTGACATATATGTACGCGTGGGTTGCTGTTTTCTAGATTTGTTGTTATAATTTGTCTTTTATTGTTGGTAGTTTTGCTTGTGCGGTTTGTTTTTGACAAGGAGTGCTATATGTGAACTTGGTGGGCGACTGTTTGACTTGTGGATTAGAGTTACAGTCCTACAGTCACAAGAAGAAAAGAAAGCACGGAATCATGTCGCCCTAATAATAACAATATTTACTCCCACCATGGTCCATAAAGTAATGTAGGTCACGTGACTATAAATGGATCATTTCTTAGCTAAATATATCTAATATAATAATAGCATGTTGTCGAGTCAAGTACAATAATAGCACACCCTAAACACAGTATAACCCCATTAAACCAAACTTGAAGGGGCCCTAGAAATCTGTTTGGATTAACCGATCATTGGTTTAACCGAGCTTTGGCTTCGACTTTCAGTTGGCTTTGGCAAAAACGTGGGTGGATTATGAATGTAATATACAATGTATGTGGACACTTTGATTATTGTTTTTTTTATGTATATACAGTATAACCCCATTAAACTAAGCTTGGTTAATCAAAACTTTTTTCGGTGGCCTGGCAAAATACTACCATTTATCATATAAAAAAGTCTCAGATGACTTTATAACCACATGAAAGTTTGGTTTAATCATACCAGAAGTGCCCTCGGGCCCGACAATTTTGTTTGGATTAACCGATAATTTGGATTAACTGACTTTGGTTTAACCAACGTTTTTATATGATAAATGGTAGTATTTTGCCAGGCTGCCAAAAAAAGTTTGGATTAACCGATCGTTTGGTTTAACTGAGCTTCGTTTAACGGGGTTATACTGTATAACGTTTGTTATGATCGTTAACTATAGCGACTTTATAACATGGAATAGCTAGGTTGCTACATAGCGATAATAGGAAAGGTTATAAATCGTTCGGCATACAATATTGAAAACACATATTAAACGCCTTATTGGTGTGCACTTGGATCCAATATACACTTATAACTATATACTTACTTATACTGTACGTTCGATCACGGTATCGCCAAGCGTGGACTGACCCTTTCCTGCTTTGTACATGGTTTCTATGACAACTAAATGTCGTCTGCTGCAATAGGAAATAAGGGGAACAAAATGCGTAATTGAGCACACCAAAAGGAAAAAAAAAGTAAACCTTATTTTATTTAACAACGCCTCTAGAGCACATTGATTTTTATCAACGGCTATTGGACATCAAAGATAGGGTCATTCTGACATATTTCTTTGGAGGAAACCTGTTGCTGCCACGTTGGCTACTCTTTCCGCAGCAAGCAGCAAGAGGTCTTTTATATACCCTTTCCCACAAGCAGGACATCACATACCACAGCCTTTGATGAACCAGTTGTGGACCACTGGCTGGAATGGAAAATAACCCAAACTGCAAATGGGTCCACTGAGCAGGATCGATATGATGACCGACACCTTCGTAGGTGGACACTCTACCGTTTGAGCTATGTCCCACTAGCCCAACATGAAAATAACTGAACTATGCCAATGTAGGTGAATATTGGAATATTTTAGTCCCAGCAGACATCAGAAGCCACAGAGCAGTCCTAAGCTTGGGAAGATTGCATGGGGTGATCTTGGGGGAGAACTTGGTCATAGCGGGGGGGGGGGGGTTGTCGATAAATCACATGATATATGAGCATCCAAATTGATACAGAAACGCTGGATTAAAAAGTCACATATAAAGGAGGAGCATCCACCCCTCTGTGAATGGAGTCTTCAATACCTTCCACAAAGTCACATATAATGTGTGCGACTGAATCTGCAGGTTATGTTTTCAAATAAGAATGGAAACTATGCAGACATTCGGTAAATCTTATAGCATACGAAATAGTGGTGGGTACAGTATAAAGCTAGGATTCCTTACACGCGGTATGCGTTATGCGTATGCGAATGCGAATGCGGCAAAAAATCGAAACGCCTTGAAGTCAATGGGCTGCAACCCTTACACACGGTATGCGAATGCGAATGCAAATGCGAATGCGACAACTCGATCGGTCCCTGTAGCGATCGGTCCGGCATGCGGCATGCGACACGGGGTGCGAATAGAAAAGCATCAGTCGCATTTGTCCATTGATATAAGGCTGGAGGAGGCGACTGATAATTACGGACAGCTGGGACAAGGGTCAGGGAGGGGGGTTGTCAAGGCTGTCTGAGTGGGAAACATATGGTAGTGGTTGTGGTGGGGGTTCGGGTTGGTAAAAAATGCTACCAGAGCCACAAAAATATGAATACTTATCTATAATTTGGTAATTATAAAGGTAGGAACCTCCATGTGCAGTACCAAGAGGTACATGGATATACATGCCGTATTAGGCCATATACAGTGCAGTATGGAGTATACTTGTTTATTTATATTTTTTAAATATAGCCAGTCATGTGCCGTCTGCCGCATGCTGCATACCGTGTAGAAGGAATCTTCCCATTCGCATACCGCATACCGCATGCCGCATGCTGCATGCCGCATACCGCGTAGAAGGAATCTCAGCTTAACCCCGTTAAACCAAACTTGAAGGGACCTTAAAAATTTGTTTGGATTAACTGCTCATTGGTTTAACCAAGCTTTGGCTTTGACTTTGACTTGGCTTTGGCAAAAACGCGGGTGCATTATGAATGTAATAAACTAATATACAATGTATGCGGACACATTGATTATTGTTTAAAAAAAAATGTATATACAGTATAACTATGTTAAACCAAGCTCGGTTAAACCAAACGATCGGTTAATCCAAACTTTTTTCAGCAGCCTGGCAAAATACTACCATTTATCATATAAAGAAGTTGGTGGGGACCCGGATTACCGTATAACCGCATGAAAGTTTGGTTTAACAGTACCGGAAGTGGCCTGGGGTCCGACAATTTTGTTTGGATTAACAAATAATTTGGATTAACCGACTTTGGTTTAACTAACTTTTTTTATATGATAAATGGTAGTATTTTGCCGGGCCACCAAAAAAAGTTTGGATTATCTGATCGTTTGGTTTAACCGAGCTTGGTTTGACGGGGTTATACTGTATAGCCATTGCCGATATAAAACCTCGCAAGCCTGTTTTGTAATATGCATACATATAAGATCCATAGTATGTATACATACATATGTATATATATATATAGTTTAGTTGTTGGAGTGTTATGTCCTAGCAACATCTAAGGGCATATCAGGACGGGTACAGCCCTATAAATACGTCACAAGTGCACATTCACAAGTCGCTACCGATCGTAATATGAAATCAAAATATCATAGGACGTAAAACCCCGCACACTAGAAGTATATATGTATCCATGTATCAGCCAAAACAATTAACAAGATCACTATTCCCAGGCACCGTCAACAGCAAAACTTCTTCTACCAGGCCACGAGTACCGGTGTAGTAAGTTCAAAACACTACCCCACAAAACCACTACGGTAGTGTTTTCTACCTAGGTTCAAAACACTATGGTAGTGTTTTCAACCTGGTTGAAGCTAAGTTCAAAACACTACTGTGGCCACGCTTAAAACACTATCCTTAAGTTCAAAACACTACTCTATTTCTTAGGGTGGAACAGTATGTGGTGCACACACTGCAGCGCTATCAGCATATACGCCGCCACAGGGTCAGCTTGTCATGATAGTGTTTTGAACTTGGGCAGTGTTTTGAACGTACGTAGGGGTAGTGTTTTGAACTTAACAGTAGTGTTTTGAACCTAAGTTCAAAAGACTACCGTCGTGTTTTGAACGGCGTAGTGTTTTGAATGTCCTACACCGGCAGCACGAATCACCAATCTGACGCATCAACACCACGACCAGAAAGCCCACACACAGCTCTTGTGTAAAAGCACCACCGCCAATCACACCGACCACATTAAAAGTGATATAAAACAACAGTGTACTAAACACCACTTCAACTTCCCCGATCAGCCAACGACTCCTAGTCCTACCCGGTGTCGTATTTTCAGCGCCCGGTCATTGTCAGCGGCCTGTCGTGGCTTCTGCGCATGCGCGGATTTTAAGACATATGCAAAAGACCCATGCTCTCGCCGGCTACAAGCTCAGGCACGGTACCCGGCTGTGTTTGGGACCGATTAGGCCGAAATCTATTGAATGCGATCATATTTAACAGAATTACATACTCAATAATGAAATTTAATTAAATTAACCTTAAATTCCAAGCGATATTAACGTAGCAGCTAGATCAGCGTCGAATCGCCGAGTGTAAACAAAACAAATAGCAGTGATCGCCGCAACGTGCGAAAATCCGCGCATGCGCAG
Source organism: Branchipolynoe longqiensis (assembly GCA_030323885.1). Classification (NCBI taxonomy): domain Eukaryota; kingdom Metazoa; phylum Annelida; class Polychaeta; order Phyllodocida; family Polynoidae; genus Branchipolynoe; species Branchipolynoe longqiensis. The sequence continues at coordinate 52,022,372 of CM059186.1, read as the reverse complement.
AAGCCACGACAGGCCGCTGACAATGACCGGGCGCTGAAAATACGACAGGCGCGGTGGACGAATCGGTAGAGCGCGGGCCTCGCATGCGGAAGGTCGGGAGTTCGGTTTCTGATCGAGTCAAACCAATGGCTTTAAAATTAATATTTGTCGCTTCCTAGTCTGGCACTCGACACTAATAGGATAGGGAAAGGACTGGTTTGCTCATGTGATTGAATCAGATATTGGGGCATGGTGCCGGTGGCCTGATTTCCCCATGGGGCACCAGTATTAAGTCACCAAGAGTGCACACTGTCACAAGTCGGTACCCGTCCTGATATGACCTTAGGTGTTGCCAGGACATAAACTCCACCAACCAACCAACGCACTCACTCTTACAACGCGCCGAACTCGCCATACAACATATCGGCGCGAGCCTTCTGTCCACAACAGCTACATACCCACGTGACCTGAGTTCGTCACACAAGGGCCTCCGAGCACCAGATTCGGCGAAACCAAATCCTTGCGAGCATTCCTCGCCACGCACTGCACCACATCACAACAACGAGTGATTAGATCTCCCTCACATCCCCAAATACTGGCGCCATTAGGACCTCTCCTAATTACCCACATGTCCCGTTGTGTGGCGTTTATTATAGGGGCTGATTTCCTCTAGGTTCTGGCAGGGCAGAGTCAGTAGGTTTGGCCAAAGACCCTATAAAACTAAGACAGCTCACTCAGCCTGTACTGCATAATCAAAATGATCAAACCCACCACTTGGTGCGCTGGCTGTTCTCTTGGTTAAACAGGTGCTATATTATATGTATAAATGTGTATATGAATGTGAAAGATGTGTGATGATGGCAATGCTGATGATGATGTTGATGATGATGTGTATTTGTTCATAGCAATTTCATATTGATGTGTATTCATACTTACCTATCTCATGTATAATATAATTGTATGTGTTTACATGTGAAACACCACCCAGCAGCTGGGCTGATCAAAGCCACCACAAGGTGGCACTGCAAAATTTACATTACCATGGGAGAGATAGGGAGTGAGCCCTCTTAGTATTATAGGGTCTTTGGTTTGGCACAGTCACAAAAGTGTGTCCAGTTGTGCTCATGACATTCATGCCACAAGATTGCCCAAAGCGGGTCTTATTTTGTGACAGACACATATACCGTAATTGATCGTCCGAGTGGGTCTGGAGGCGATAACGACCAGACACAGCTGGCCTATAGAGGAAGTGTACGTGACATCATCACTCAGCAGTCAGCGGTCAGCCATCTTGGATTACAAGCACCCTCGCCTAGCCATGTTGTTAATGTATGCTGATACAGTGAAACAGTTTTCTTGTGTTCTGAGCTGTTCTGGGCAGTTTACATCCAATGTGTTTACTTACAGCACTTTAACAACAACTTCTGAGGCCAAACTGCTCAAAACAGTGACAACTAAACCAACAAATTGGAAAATAAGCACAGTGTAGGCAGTTGCAAGCCTTCTATATATAATCCAATATGGCCACCGAAAGTTGTCTCATGACGTCATTACACCCCCTCTATAGGTGGTCAGAGCCTCTGATAGGTGGCGCCGGTGTGGCGAAACCTGGAACTAAACACTGGCATACACTGGCTGTGGTTCGCAAATAACAATACAGATATAACTGAAGATGATAGTGTCCTTGTTTATATTCCCATAATAAATTATGGAGCACATATATTATATATAATCTTATATATATATATATATATATGTATATATATATATGTATCCATATATACATATATATATATATGTATGCATGTATATATACATATATATCTATGGAGTAAAATCTCTCTACATCGACTGACCATAGGACAGACTTTAAATGGTCCATTTAAGGAGGTGGTCCGTTTAGGGTGTTTTTTAATCGTTACGATGGTATTGTATATGCGATCGTTTGGGATCCAAATAAAGCGATCGATATAAAGAAGTGGTCGATCTCTAAAGGTGGTCGGTTAGAGAGGTTTTACTGTATACATAATATATATATAATAACTTGTGAGGTGACAATATCCACATTTATTTAATCCCAGGAAGGTGGTGATACCACATTTATTTTGGTGGCAGTCTGAGAAAATGTCAAAGGGATGGCCGAATGAGTTGAACGTTTGTATCCTGCTTTGGGAGATCGGGGGATCCGAACCCATGGGGGCGTGGGTTCTAACCTTGGTCGAGTCAAATCAATGACTTTAAAATTAATACTTGGCGCTTCCTAGCCAGGCATTCGGCATTATTAGGATAGGGCAAGGATTGTTGGCTCAGTGTCAGGATAATGTGACTGAGTGGGTTATCACATCATGGTGCTGGTGGCCTGGTCTCCCTGTGGGGCAGCACTATAAAGTCGCCATGAGTGCGCACTGTCACAAGTCGGTACCCATCCTGATATGACCCTAGATGTGTCTAGGACGTAAAGCAACAACAACCAAACAAATCAAAGGGATCAAGGGGATATACCATCTGAAACATCGGCTCACCAAGCTAGGTCGGACTACAGCTCTGACTCAGCCTCGTCCGCGATAAGCGTGACCTGTTCACAGACCGTCTGACGATGCGCATTAATACAGGCTCAGCGCGTAATGAAAAACAAATAGTTCCGGTGGATATATGGGGTGAGCGAGCTTTGGTCAACACCGAGTAGTCAGTGGCCACCTGTGAATGGCGCTATAGTCATTGCGTACAGTTGGCCCTGGGTATATCCAAGTCCAGTATGCCTACATATCCACAATAAAACAAAACAACAATTTAAAGAAGAAGAAAAAACACTCTCCGTTATGGTGCTGTCACATTACGACATTTCTCGCCAACGCGCGTCAACGTGTGTCATTTTTTGGCGAAAGATCGGGAGACGTCTGGAAGCGTACGCAGGCGTTACGTGTGCATTGGTATACGTTGATATATGGAGATGGTCGGCAGCGCACGTCAGGGAATCGGCGAAGTTTTGTGCTTGCACAAAACTTTCAACGTGCGACAACCCGCAGGTGCCAACATTATGGCGATGTATGGGGCGTGTCGAGATATGTTAAACGTGCTGGAATGACGTTATGCGATGCTTTGTTGTTTTACATCCTAGCTACATCTACAGGGTGGCGCGCCAAATTTTTTTTTTCCCCGCACAACGTCGTCCGCACATTACTAATACGTTGCGCTGATGCCGAAAAGTTTGACGAGTCTCGACGATTAAAAGTGATTTTGCGCGTTGGCGGCACGCCGGCGAGATACCTCATAGTGTGACAGGGCTATTAGATCCAACGTTACATACTGGTTACACGAGACGACACGTTGTGCAGTTCACTACAGAATACCCTCCCCCCCCTCCCCTTTCCCCAAACCTTGGCATGGTGAACTGATATGAGTAACAAAGGAATCCGTATTGGAATTGTTCAGTGGCCTAACCGGTAGAACATGGGCTGCGCGTGCGGAAGGTCGGGAGTTCGGTTCCCCATCGAGTCAAACTTTAATGACTTTAAAATTGATGCTTTTCACTTCCTAGCCTGGCACTCATCATTAATAGGATAGGACAAGGACTGGCTACCTCAGTGTCAGGATAATGTATCGGGTCATGGTGTCGGCAGCCTGATTTCCCAGTGGGGCAGCACTACAAAGTTGCCATGAGCATGCACTGTCACAAGTCGGTACTCGTCCTGATATGACCAGAGATGTTGCTAGGACATAAAACAAGCACAATCAAACAAACGTTGTCATCCGCCTGTTGTGTCACTTCTTGCTAGTTCAAAACAAACTATCTTATGAAGCAGTCATATGGAAAATAAAGAAACTAGTTGATTAATTAGATAAGTTAACATAGCATATTTATTTATTTCCACATGATCATTGTATATGCATGTTGATATTTACAGCAGTAACGTTTTGCATGAAAAGGGAGATCGGAGAAGTACAATACTTATGAGGTGCTTTCTCCAGTTAAAAATAACACATATAGATTGCTAATACAATAACAATAATACATTTTAAAATTGAAAATAGAAAGTATAATTGCATTACATTTAATACTGTAAATGATATTTCATTGTTTAAACACTAGACTACTATGTATTTTCACTCTGGTAAAGCTTAACGATTTTCTTTTCACACATTCATTGACAAATATATATGTTCTTTGAACATTTAATATTATTATCAAGTGAATTCCATATTTTTATACCATGCATAGATATACATTAAGACTTCAAGCTTGAGCAAAACCTCCAGTGTGTGTGGTGCGAGGGAAGCCGACCCACCAATTACCCCGACAGCTGGGGAGGGGGGTACTCCACCAATGCGCCAAGGAGGAATAGTATATAGAGTACATGTTCCCCTTGCATTTATACTCATATAATGCGTTATGCATCACATACCCACATATATTAATATATATATATATATATATATATATCTATATATATAGAGAGAGAGAGACTGTGAGAGAGAGAAAGAAAGAGAGAGAAAGGTTATGGATGGTGATTTGTTAGTGGAATCTGGCTACTGACTTTGTTGCTTGACATGTAACTGAGACCAAGGATCAGTGGGCGGAAAGGCTCCATCAATGCCACCAGAAACCCAGCATCCGCCAGCGCATGGATGAAACTTTAATACGCTGCCCTGCCAGGCGGTGACTGCGCACATAATTGTTGACATTTGAACAGGTCTACACCATGAGGATTTATATCCACGAATGTTTTCTCCGATAATTCCCTAGTAAGTCTAGATGAGGAGATCAGATATTTTACTGGACTTCTAAATAAATATTGTTATGGATTTAATTTAAGGATATTGTTTCTGTTTAAGATTTAAAGTTGCATAATCCGATGGTTTTGAGTTTTTGCGATATATATATATAATCTATATATATCTAAGAATTCAAGACTATTTTTATTTGGATTTCACATGAAAACAACAATGGCGATATATATATATATATATAGATCTATGTATATATATATATATATATATATATATATATATATATATATATATATATATATAAAGATCTATATTCCTATATATATATATGTTTTCCCCTGAAATCTAAGTAAAAATAGTCTTGAATTCCTATCAAAAATAGCCTTGAAAAGCCTTGAAATAGCCTTGAATTCCATATCGTCATATATGTGTACGGACCCTTAAAACTAAACAGATGTTGGGACACTCACTGCAATCAGCTTCTCTTTCTCAACTGTTTCTGTTCTCATCACCAATTAGCTATGCTAATTTAAAGGAGGCATCATTATAATCTACTTTGCATTGGTTTCAAGTAACTCTTATTTTAATAGGTTAACTTTGGATATAATTGAAGTGAAAACATGCCAAATTATATTTTGGCAAGGACGTCGAAATATCGGATATCATAGGCTTCAACAGTGATACATTCTATTAAAGTGACTTGGTATTCCTTTCCTGCAACAAGAACTGTTTCATGAGTGTACCAGTATTTAACTTGAACCTGTTGGATCAAATCTAGGTATCTATTTCAGTTTCTGAAATTTAATACTTTAAGCTTTAATAGTTTAGTTGATTTGAGAGTCTAAGGCTATCTTTGCTGCATATTGTTTCCGAAGAAATTTGTGAGAAAAAAACCCTTCACTTAAAAAGTCAACAACTATGAAGTGTGTCAACACCGGTATACCCGCCCTTCCCACCCCTCCCCGCCCCTTCCCCCCTCCCCCCCCCCTTCCGGCCCTTTCCCGCCCCTTTCCGCCCCTCGCCTCCCCGCCCCTTCCCACCCCTCCCCGCTCCTTCCACCCCCTGCCCGCCCCTTCCCACCCTCCCCGCCCCTTCCCACCCCTCCCCGCCCCTTCCCACCCCTCCCCGCCCCTTCCCCACCCCTCCCCGCCCCTTCCCACCCCTCCCACCCCTCCCCGCCCCTTCCCACCCCTCCCCGCCCCTCCTCTCCCCCCCTCTCCCCCTTTCCCGCCCTTTCCGCCCCTCCCCTTTCCGCCCCTTCCCACCCCTCCCCGCTCCTTCCAGCCCCTCCCCACCCCTCCCCGCCCCTTCCCACCACCCTCCCCGCCCCTTCCCACCCCTCCCCACCCCTTTCCACCCCTCCCTTCCCACCCTCCCCGCCCCTTCCCACCCCTCCCCGCCCTTCCCACCCCTCCCCGCCCCTTCCCACCCTCCCCGCCCCTTCCCCGCTCCTTCCGGCCCCTCCCCACCCCTCCCCGCCCCTTCCCACCCCTCCCCCGCCCTTCCCACCCCTCCCCGCCCCTTCCTACCCCTCCCCGCCCTTCCCGCCCCTTCCCGCCCCTTCCCGCTCCTTCCCGCCCCTTCCCGCTCCTTCCCGCCCCTTCCCACCCCTCCCCGCCCCTTCCCACTCTCCCCGCTCCTTCCCAGCCCCTCCCCCCCCCCCCCCTCCCCACTCTCCCCCGCCCCTTCCCACCCCTCCCCGCCCCTTCCCACCCCTCCCCGCCCCTTCCCACCCCTCCCCGCCCCTTCCCACCCCTCCTCGCCCCTTTCCACCCCTCCCCGCCCCTTCCCGCCCCTCCCCGCCCCTTCCCGCCCCTTCCCGCCCCTTCCCGCCTCCTTCCCCTCCTCCCCGCCCCTTCCTGCCCATTCCCGCCCATTCCCGTCCCTTTCCCGCCCCCTCCCGCAGTCCTCCCCCAAACAGCCTCCCATCTGCCCATTAGGAAAGTTCTAAGTATGGATGGCTGGTTTGGCAGCTGGGGGAGGGGGAGGGGCGGCGGGGAGCAAGGGGGGTCAGTCGGGGTCGGGGGTTGTATGTAATATATTTATGATTTGTCGTTCAATGAGTGTTTCCCCCCTTCCACCCATTAACTTATTCAATACTCGAGAGAAATTCTGACTTGAATTCTGAAGCCAGAGGCAGATATGGCTCTCCTGTACGAAGGTAACTGAACAAACATAGCGCCGTTTCGTGATTAAAGGTTTGAGGTAAGGCTGTTAATATAACAATTATTTCTGATAGTTGAATCTCCCGTGTTCGTAGATCGTGGGTTCGAATCCTGGTCGAATCAAACCAATGACTTAAAAATTGATACTTGTCACTTCCGAGCCAGGCGCTTGGCATTATTAGGATAGGGCAAGGAACAGTGGAATGAGGAAGACCAAATGTCCACGATTGAAATTTTCCATGCTTAAACAACTAATGTACCAACAAAAAAAGAAGAAAAAGGTACTCTACCAGGATCCCACAGAACAATAAGCAATGGGAGAATGAACATTTTGTGGTGATAAATACTATAGTGGAGTTAGACGATTAGATAAAGTTGATAACAACTGGATGAAGGAGGGATCACTCAGTTTGTATATCAGAAGGGGTGGAAGTTAAACAATTAATCTGACTATTAATATGTTCGACGCATGCGCCCTTCTGTCGCCGATACAATTATGCATCTGCATTATGTGCCCCTTTAATTTAATTAATTATTTTTTAAATTTGGTATGAAGTGTTGTTGTAACCTTGGTGCCGGCCACAATCGCTATCGTTCCAGAAACTCGGTTCGATAACTAAATCTAAGACATGACTTTGCTTTGTGCATCTAAGAATAGCCGATGCTGCTCTCAAAAGAGAGCATGCTCACACATTTCTGACATCCAGCTGTGACGTCATCTATAATTGGTCAGTAATCAAGCATGAGCCACGGGAGCTGTTTCTCCGTAGGCTGAATATTATTATAGTAAAGTTGCCTAGTCTGATAACACCACCACATTTTCAAAACCAAAACAATTACCTTAATTTGATCCTATTCCTACACATCTAACTTAGATATTGATGCACACATTAAGCATGTGATGCCGCATAGACATATAGAAGGGAATTGTATGATGGGGGGGGGGGGGGGCACCCCCCGCCCCATTGGAACCCTGTTAGCTGTTATTTGGTCCATTAGTTGTTTAAGCAGGGGAAATTTCAGTCATAGACGACTGGTCTTTCTCATTCCACTGCTGGTTGATAGAAAGCCCGAGCCTACACTTTTACTGACCCAAGGGATTTTTAACCTCCCACACCACATAGACATGGTATGAGAGCAACCAGCCTTTGATGACGCTGTAAGTTATACACAGCAGTGGAAATCCAAATTGGCAGAGCTGGGGGCATGGGGAATCGAACCGCCAACCCTCACATTAGGAGTCTGACCTAGAAAAAAGTAAGACACTCTAACCACTCCGCCACAGAGAATTTGACAATGGAAATGGTTATTTGTATGCTGAGTAAATTCAATAGGATATGATACTGCTGAAGCCTATAGTGTCAGAGTTTTGGCATGCCTCCCAACATTAATTTTGAATGCGTGCACTTCAAATATATCCAAAGTTAGCCATTTAAAATAACAAGTACTTCAAACTAAAGTAAGGTAGATTGTAACAACGAATTTAATATATTCATCTCAGAAACATTATAAAAGTTCAAAAGCATCGGACAATACAACTTTAATAAAGTATTAAAAAAAACACCAACCGTCACATGAAATGCATTAACCCAATGTGGTGTCAGGTTTTATTTAAAGTTCCATAGTCTGATGGTTTTGAATTTCTGCCATTTTTCTGAGATAAATATATTTAAGTGGTTGTTATAACCTACCTTACTTTAAGTGTGAAGTAACTTTCATTTTGAATGGCTAACTTTTGAATTATTTGAAGTGCAAACATCTTAATTGATTTTGGCAAGCATGCCAAAACTCTCACCGTAGGCTTATGTAGTAACGGGTTCTATTAAATTGACTCAGTATGCCCTTCTATGTGACAACAAATGTTTAATAAGTGCACCAATATCTAAGTTAGATATGTAGATTAAAATCTAGGTGAATGTTTTTGTTTTGAAAATTTGATGCTTCATCGGACTACGCAGCTTTAACAATGGAAAATTCTGCTACATTCTTAAATCCCGCTTTTTCAAGGGCGGGATCAAATGATTTTAGCACATCGTATCAGTGTCGACTATAAGGCAGTTTCTTGTGCACTATGCGAACTCACCCCCCCCCCCCCACTCCATCTGCACCAATGATGGACACTCCATCCATCATCTGTTCTAAATTCGAGTAACAGTCTGTGTGTACATGATATAGCGAATAGCGATATAGCGAATGGTAGACAGGAAGTGTGAACACTTATTTGTCTCTCATTTTTGTCGTCATTTTTGTTGTTGGTACATTAGTTGTCCCAAGCAGGGGAAATCCCAGTCACAGACGACTGGTCTTCCCCTCTCTACTGCTGGTCGATAGAAAGCCCGAGCCTACACTTTTACCACCCAAGGGATTTTTAACCTCCCACACCACATAGACATGGTATGAGAGCAACCGGCCTTTGATGACACTGTAAGTTATACACAGCGGTGGAAATCCAAATTGGCAGAGCTGGGGGCACGGGGATGAATAGCATGACTGCAACATTTATTCCGCCATTGCTTGTTTATTTCTTATTTAATATTGAACGAATCGTGTACGTGTGTATTTTTGCTGCGGAGCTGGGCGCGGGCACCCCCTGTCCCATTTCCGGTGCTTTGATATTGCCACCATTGTGTCATTCGCGGGACAATTTTTAACTTTTTACGGTAGAGCCGATTATTTGTTCGGCCATATGCCTTTACTCATAATACATGGCTGTGCAAACACTCTTATGAAATGTGGTCTTTCTACCTTTCGTGCACAGACAAATCTATATTATTATTATTATTATTAAAATTGCAGAGTCCGATGGTTTTGAGATTCTGTCATTTTCTGAGATAAATATATTATGTTGGTCATTATGATCTACTTCACTTTAGTTTGAAGTCACTTTTATTTTAAATGGCAAAATTTTGAGATATTTGAAGAGCAAAGATGCAAAATCAATTTTGGCAAGCACGCCAAAGCTCTGACACCATCGGCTTCTGCAGTAACTGCTTATATTAAATTGCCCCAATATTCCCTTCTATGTGGCAACGAATGTTTGATAAGTGCACCATTGTCTAAGTTAGATATGCACACTCAAATCTAGGTAATTTATTTGATTTTGAAAATGTAATGTTTTCATCGGACTATGTAACTTTAATGGATTAGATTCCTGCTCTATGTCGAACTCTTCTAGTGTTGCTTAATTGATTAAAGCTGCATTGTCTGATGAAAACCTCAAATTTTCAAAACCCAAAAATTATCTAGATTTGATTCTACGTATATACATTAGATACTGGTGTACTTATCAAGCATTTATCACCACATATAATGGAATACCGAAGCAATTTAATAGAACCTGTTCCCGCAGAAACTAATGTTGCATGGCTACATTTGAAGAAGATTTATACTGCCTATCATGGATAAGTCTGAATAGACTTGTTTTCACCATTAGACAGTTTGTCGATAGAAAGCCCGAGCCTACACTTTTACCGACCCAAGGTATTTTTAGCCTCCCACACCACATAGACATGGTATGAGAGCAACCAGCCTTTGATGACGCTGTAAGTTATACACAGCGGTGGAAATCCAAAGTGGCAGAGGTGGGGGCATGGGGACTCGAACCACCAACCTTCAGATTAGGAGTCCGACCTAGAAAAAAGTCAGACACTCTAACCACTCTGCCACAGAGAACATTTCTAATAACTGAAAAGTTAGCAGTTTAAAATAAGGGTTAATTTTTGCATGGCTGCATTTCTAATAACTCAAAAGTTAGCCATTAAAAACAATCTTAGTTATTTGAAATTAAAGTAAGCCCGGTTATGATAATCAACCTAATATAGTTACCTAATAAAATGACAGAAACTCAATACCATCGGACTATGCAACTTTAATCAACAAATACCACAAAAAAACACATACAAAATCTCAAAGAAAATCAACCTATTATTATGGATATCAACTTCATCAATCCATGATTTTGTTCGAGGTTCGTGGCCGATTTCCATGTGATGTACGGCGGGTTTTATAGGAAATCCACACATGGAGTTTGTGACAGTCTACCCAGGCAAACTGAACTGCAAACTAACTGTCAACTATATTTCCCACAGGCTCGACGTCATTCCAGACTGTCCATCACGAGGCGGCGAACAGAGACCGGAAGTGGACATCTGAACTTCCTGCCAGTGACAGCCGCCGTGACGTGACATCACATCCGGGTGTCTCACTCGGCGGCGCAAGGGTAACATATTGATCTGGTTCAGAAAGAGTTGTAATCAGAATCTGACAGTTGAGGAGGGGAGGCGCTATGAATATGATGGTCCTGTCGAGTTGCTGGCTATTATTAACCACTAAGCACGGTGGTTATATATCTACCCGTATACGGACAGATGCGCGGGGAGACTACCCAATCGGTGTACAGTAAAACCTCTCTAACCGACCACCTCCACAGATCAACCACTCCACTGTATTGATTGCTTTATTTGGGTCCCAACCGATCACCTAGACAATACCAGTGCAATGATAAAAAGAACTCCCTAAACCGACTGCCTCCCTAAATGGACCATTTAAAGTTGTTCCCATGGTCGGTCACTTTAGAGAGGTTTTACTGTAGTCATATAATTACCTTCAGCCCAGACGCGATGGCCGAATGAGTTAGAGCGTCCGTCTCCGGTGCTGGTAGATCGTGGGGTCGTGGGTTCGAGTCCCGGTCGAGTCAAATCAATGACTTTAAAATTGATACTTGTCGCTTCCTAGCCAGGCGCTCGGCATCATTAGGATAGGGCAAGGACTGGTGTGCTCAGTGTCAGGATAATGTGACTGAGTGGGATACCAGGTCATGGTGCCGGTGGCCTGGTTTCCCAGTGGGACAGCACTATAAAGTCGCCATGAGTGCGCACTGTCACAAGTCGGTACCTGTCCTGATATGACCTTAGATGTTGCTAGGACATAAACCAACAACAAACAAACAAACAAACAACAAACTTCAGTCCTACAATTCCTACTTCAGGTATTCTATTCCATTTCCCTTCATGTAAGCTCTTGTTCTATATATGAATCTGTAGTGTGTATGCATCTATATATGTATGTATATGTTTGTGTATATGTATACATATATATATGTTTATATATGTTATAAATGTAAATATGCATATATGTACATATATGTACATATATGTACATATATGTACATATATGTACATATATGTACATATATGTACATATATGTACATATATGTACATATATATGAAGCGTTGCAACACATAAGGGGATACCGAGTCAATTAAATAGACCCTGCTACTACAGAAGCATGCGGTGTCAGAGTTTTGACATCCTTGCCCAAATTAATTTGGCATGTTTGCACTTCAAATATCTGAAATGTTAGCCGTTTACTACAATAAAAGTTACTTCAAACTAAAGTAAGATAGATTATAACCATCAACCTAATACATTTATCTCAGAAAATGACAAAACTCAAAAACATCGAACTATGTAACTTTAATGCATATAGTTAATGAATAATCACACATATTTATCAATGTATATGTAGGATAATTTATTATGAGAGTATGAATCTTTTACAACTCAAATGCTTTCCCATTATTTGCATTGCTTTCCAGTAGTTCTTATGAGATATATGGGCCTACAATTACATGTATGACCATGCATGGTTGCATACATATGTGTGTTCATTTTGAGTGGATCTATCATATTTACATATATTAAGCAGTTGTTGCCCGATTTGAAATCTGCGCTCCGAGGGACTCTGGGATAAGTACATGTATTGATTGCTTAAATCATATTTAAAATACATTCTCTATGGTAATATCCATTGCAATGCTTGGTGCCCTGCCTGATGTGATAAAACTGATTTATTGTTTAGCTAGTCTCATATAATCTTTTGATAATCTGGTTTTCTGTTCAAATTTATTTAGATTTCAATTTCAACCACTAAAACTAACACATTATTAAAGCTAAATTCACTCAACAAATGCCTTATCGCCATAGTAGCCCGGACGGGGTGGCCGAATAAAAATGTATACTTGTTGCCTCCTAGCCAGACGCTCGGCATTATGAGGATAGGGCAAGGACTGGTTGGCCGAATTGGTAGAGCGCAGGCCTCGCGTGCGGGAAATCGGAAGTTTGATTCCCGATTGAGCCAAACCAATGACTTATAAAATTTATATGTGTCGCTTCCCAGCTTGGTGCTCGGTGTTAATAGGATAGGGCAAGGACTGCTTAGCTTAGTGTCAGGATAATGTGACTGAGTGGGATATCAGGTCATGGTGCTGGCAGCCTGGTCTCCCAGTGGGACAGCATTATAAAGTCACCATGGGTGTGTACTGTCACAAGTCGGTACCCATCCTGATATGACCGTAGATGTTGCCAGAACGTAAAACTCCTACAACCAACCAACATCGCCATAGTACAGTACCTGAGTTCCCCAGGCCTCTGGGTTGCGTATACACCTCACCTATATATCTCGGTCGATACTCATCCTAAATTTTCTCAGGCCTCAAGTATCTTGCAAAAACTGCTCAAGCTATGTAAATATGATGCAGAGACCTGACTAACCAGGCGCGGATGCTGGTAGAGAAGATGCGCGCTGACCCGCGCATCGACGTATCACGTGACTGGAAGCTGCTCACCATACTAACGGGCGGCAGCGAGATGTGCAGCTCCTGTGAGGACAGGGTACGACCATCCAACAATTCGCGGACTACGCCAAGCAAAATTTACATTGAAGTAAAAAAAAAAGCTTGTTTTATTTAACAACGCCTCTAGAGCACATTGATTTTTATCATCGGCTATTGGACGTCAAATATATATGCTCATTCTGACATATTTCTTTGGAGGAAACCTGCTGCTGCTACATCAGCTGCTCGTTCCGATAAGCAGCAAGGGGTATTTTATATGCACTTTCCCACAGACAGGACAGCACATACCATAGCCTTTGATGAACTTAATTACACCCATTTCAATGGGGCAGGAAGGCAAGGCAATGTCAGCTTGCCCTGTTGTTAATTAAGTTATGTAATTTTAGTACTTTTATCACTGTTTGTAGTCTGCCGAATAGATAACAGGTTGGTCTGTTTTTTAGTTATGTTATTTTAGGAATGTTTATAGTATGCCAAATAGATAGCACACTGGCATTATGCTATATATATATAATAACCTATATATATTATGAGTTATTACAGTGACTCATATGATGCCTGAATGGGTGAGGCTGGATTCTAGCTAATTAAATTGAGCCGCCAAACTTTTCTTAGCTTTCAAATTGGAACTCAGCGAAAACACACACGTTCGGAGGTAGGTTGTTAGGGATGAAGCCTAGAACAGCCTGTCTCGGACCCCATTTATATTAATATATAATACAAACTACCGGTGTCCAATCTGCTCGAACAGTATGCCCGTAACCCAGGTAATGAATGGCTTACAAGTAATAGCCGAACATTCCCACAATAATAGTGTAGTAGTCTGCATTGACCTCTCAGGCAAGGAACCACATAGACAGGTAGGCGTCGGTAGGATGGTAACATCAGGGATCCTAGGTGGTGTAATGGTTACCACACTGTCCCGGAATACAAGAGATGTGCGTTCGATTCCCGCTCTAGGCGCAATATTTCCCATTTTTATAACCCCCCCCCCCCACCACAACAATAATAGATACTGATAGAAATATGCAAAATTGTTCACTTGCCCACAGGACAAGTCTGGTGTGAGCTTCACTTCACCAATTGTCTGCGATTGAAATTTACCATGCTTACCTTTCCTGATATTCCTGATTTTGTCACCTCTTGGACCTCCCCCCCGCCACCCCCCACCCAATTCTCCCCAAACCCTTCATCCCCTGTAGCAAGCTGTGTTACTGCGCCAAGAACGCGACCACTCGCCCCGAGCTGAAGGCAGTGCAGATGGCCTACTTCCGGGGGCTGTCTGAGCTGGCCGCCGGGGGGCGCTACGACTCGGACGACGTTGCCGTCGTCGTCCAGCCTCACATGGTCAATATGGAATACCCGAAGGACATGAGCCTCCTCGCTTGTTATGTACTGTTATGACTGGCAATGGTGGCTGAATCAGTAGAGCGAAGCCCTCCCATGTGGGAGATCGGGAGTTCAATTCCCAGTCGAGTCAAACTAATGATTTATACTTGTCACTTCCTAGCTTGGTGCTCACCATTAACAGGATAGGACAAGGACTGGTTGGCTCAGTGTCAGGATAATGTGACTGAGTGGGATATTGGGACATGGTCCTGGCAGCCTGATTTCCCTGTGAGGCAGCACTATAAAGTTGCCATAAGTGCACGCTGCCACAAGCAGAACCCATCCTGATATGACCTTAGACATTGCCAGGATGTAAAACTCCACCAACCAACCAACTGTACTGCTATGTTTTGTCGTCTGCTCGCGATGAGACTAAGAAAAAAGATCATGAAGGGAAGAATTTGTTCACTAACAAAATACGAAACTATAGCCAGTAATACTGGCTATAAAATGATGCCGTTTGAACGATGATGCTCTGAGTTGATGTGCGTGGATGTTTTAAAGAAAGTAGTGCATACATTTTTTTTTATTTAAAGAAGATTTTATGCATAAATAGGGTTGATAGAGTGTTGGTTTTCTTTAGGTTAGCAAAATCATATGCTAATGTAGATGGTACTATTGGAGGGAAGAAACACAACGCTTTATATATATTTTTAATTTTTTTATTTGAAAGATTAACAACTTAGAACACGCCAACAGATTGAAAAAGATTAATTTGTCAGGCCAGATGCATAGATTAAGACTAGATCAGTGAGGCATTTGGGGTACCTAGTAAGAGAGATCATCAATGGAACTGGGTGTGACCTATATATAAGAATGACGTCACGGAATTCCCGCCTGCTGCTCGTCCATTACCTGAATGTAGGTCTGGGCACGAACGTGACCTCATTTCCACACATTCTAAGAAGGGCATTCACATAGCGTAGCGTCTAAATTTTCTGCCAAAGAAACTTACTCAAATTCGCTACTTTTTTCCACTGTGTTCGCAATGTCAATTCAGTACAACAATATAAAATGTGTCACTGTTGTAATTGTCCTGTTGTTGTCTTGTTGTTTTTGTCTGTGTATTGTCGTTTCTTTTAGTCCCTGTAATGCTGTCATTGGAGGGAAAGGGTTGGAGGGAAAGTTGGACCCCAACTTCATCAGCCACGACTGTTTCCATCCCAATGAGCGGGCGCATTTCGGTTTTGCCCACACTCTATGGTGAGTAATGAGTCCTGCCCTCAGGTAACCCAGGTGGGGTCCGGGGGGGGGGGGGGGGGGCAAACACCATACAACTATAATCTTGGCTGGTAAGCATGTAAGTTAGCACTCACAATATATGTAGTGATGGAATTAAAGCGCCAGTCACACCTTCCCGGACAAGCCCCGGATTTTGAGCCTGACCAGTCGCCCGGACCGCCCCGGACCGCCCCGGACCGCCCCGGACAGCCCCGGATAAAATCGCTGTTTTCATCGTTTTTTGCCTCACAGTCACACCTTCCCGGATGAGCCCCGGACCAGAGGCCAGATCGCCGCGGACCACGCCTGGACTCCCCGATGTAGCCACGGACTAGTGCCGGACGAGTGATCCGGGGTAAACCGGGCAGTCCGGGTGATCCATGGCTGATCAGTGGTGATCCGGGAAGATCCGGGGCATCCTGGTGTTATCCGGGCAGTCTGGGAGTGGTCCGTGGCTACCCCGGGGGTGGTCCGGGTTAAACCGTGGCTGAAACGTGGCTCATCCGGGTT
Organism: Branchipolynoe longqiensis; assembly: GCA_030323885.1. Classification (NCBI taxonomy): domain Eukaryota; kingdom Metazoa; phylum Annelida; class Polychaeta; order Phyllodocida; family Polynoidae; genus Branchipolynoe; species Branchipolynoe longqiensis. Next base: position 52,005,744 of record CM059186.1, on the reverse strand, counting down.
GAAACATCCCCGGACCACCGCTGGACCACCCGAACCAGCCCCGGTTCACCCCTGGTCCACCCCGGGACTACCCGGACCACCCCCAGATCATGCCAGATTGAGCCCGGATCGCAAAATGCCCCGGACCACCTAGGATGTTTTAAACATTTTAAAACATCCGGGGCAGACCCCGGACCAGCGCCGGACCACGCCGGACCACACCGGCCCACTACGGACGAGCCACAGATCACCACGGATCGCCACGGACCACCCAGGATGACGGTCCGGGGCTCGTCCGGCCTCTGATCCGGGTAGGTGTGACTGGGGCTTAAGCAAGCATTTTCACTTGTCCTACGGACAAGTCTGGTGTGATTTTCACTTGTCTATTTGAATGTTCACTTGTCCATCTGTATAAATAATCCTCTCATGTGCTCTTACCCTGCAAGGAATTCTAAGTGCATTATACTTACCAACAAAGTATTATTGTGCATTTTATACACCTTATGAGTAACTAACTTGTCATTATTATTATTATTATTATTATACAGACTTCCAGGTTGATCATTCGATAACCCCATATGATTTTACTACTGCAAACTCATTGTCCATGTTTTCACAACATGGGTGATTCGGGCGCGGAGAGAGGATTACTTGTGCCACCACCTACCGTTTTGGGCCTGAATCTTGCCACCTAGTGGCTGTATTATGAACTACAATCCTCAAATGCACCCTGTAGGCACATCCACCCCCTAACGGCACTTCCATACAAGACGCCGCTCTGACTAGACGAGCCGATCTGCAAAATTTGACAAGTCCACGCACGATGCCGAGATCCAACAAATGCCAACAAAAGGAGCCAGTGGAGGAGCCGGAATCACCACCAAGAATTATCAGACAACGGGGACGGCCCATGTCAGTTGTAAACAGGCCGGCTGCCACTGGAGCAGCCGCTGCTGATGAGGAAGCCGTCAACCAGACTGACACCGCCGACACCCAAATGGTCATCTTCAAACAAACCATAGCCGACACATTGGCGCAGCAAATACAAATCGCCACAACAGGATTAATGGATAGAATGGAGGCCATGGAGACCACCGTTAACAAGAGGAAAAGCTCCCCGAGCATATTGTTAATCGGGGAGGAGCCCCAATGCAAGGAACCAAGACCAGCCGCCGCATGTGGCAGGAGGCCCTGCTACCCGCACCGGAGTACCCGCTCACCAGATAACACCCACACCAGACGCATGCCGGAGACAGCAGATAAGATGATGAGGAGCGATACTACAAAAGAAGGGACCGAAACACACAACGCTTACCGTCAACCAACGGTGACGCAGACCACCAAGAAGCCATAGACAGTTTACTCGACATGGCAGGAGACAGTTTCTACAAAAACTGAGTTAGGAAGCAGTTAATGCCCCACATGTTTGTGATACGCAGTGACCGTAAAGGAAAGGTGGGGCTAAGCGACAGTGAATGACATGAGTACTATTCGGCACTCTACAGAATGAGCAGAGACTCGGCAGTGCCAAAGGCCTGGGCAGCTCCAATTTGGGAGCATCTCGAGCAGATATCAAATATGGCAGCATATTGGGACTGGCCCACAAGTCTCTGGTGGTCTGAGAAGATATTCATGATGATTGAAGATGGTAGACTCCCTTGAGCCTGGAGGGATACACACGCCATAAAAGATGTACAGAGAGATGCTTGCTTAACTGGGACTCGCCACACCCATGCCAAAAAGCCCACCAAAAACAGTGGGCAGAACCGCTCAGCCAATCACCGATCAGACAATGTGAGAAGCTCTATCCAACAGCAGTCCGGTGCGGGCACTAGCTACAGACAATATCGCAGGCCGGATTTTAGCGCTGAGACAGATGGCCACCCCCGTCACAAATGGAACTGGGAAGTAGATTATGGATTCATGGCTATGCATGGAGTAATCCCGGATAGGCTGGTGCATCTGTGTGGTTGGTACGCCAACAAGTACCATAAGGCTAACATGCATAAAGAGATGGACTGCAACAACAAGCGCAGGCAGCAGGATAAAAAAGCGGCAGCAGCCACGACGGAGGACAGTTCTAACCAGGATTTCAACTAAGCGGCATAGGTTGTGACACCGCTGACACTGACGCTGACACCAGGAACAACACCTCCAGTGGTAAACACAGTGGGCAGGGCGACCAACAAAGTAAGACAAAACATTCCTCAATCACTAACAACACTTTTTCCAGCCACGAAGTCAGCAAAATATCACCACCTGTTTATTATGTTGTTCTCGTGTCAACCCCTGCCTCCTCCGCCCACGCCCCCCATGTCATTACCCTACATGTTCCAGGTCACAACCTGGTTTCCCCCCCCCTGCACACAATCCCATGCAGGCTGCCGGTACCCCGCAACAAGCCCACCCCCTTCCCCCCCAGGCCTGGAAGCCCCCGCTTACCAGTGCCACCCCTCCCTACCCCCTAACCGGAAGCACCCAGTTACCCGTAAAACCCCTCCCCTCAGACCCAGAAGTCCCTGGTTACCCGTCCCCCACCCCCCCACCAGCATCGACCGGAAGCACCCAGCTACCCACCCCTAACCACCCACCCTACTGACCCAGCAACCGCGGAACCGGGAATGGCCCGTTATCCGCCCCCACCCAGACACTGGAAGTCTCCCATTACCCGTGTTCCCCCTTCCACCCAGCTATGTGCTCACCACACCCAGAAGTAAACAACGCACATGACACATACTCAGCGCATGCCGATGTAAACAGCACCAGAGAGGTCAACAATGGACACCCCCCACCCCAACCCGACATTGTAAACAGGTCCCCACCCTACCCCACGTGTGTCCACACCGCCCACGCCCACTCACCACACACACATAGCATCCCAGCCGCACTGCACCCAACACAACCCACCCCGACCGAATCCAACTATGTTGACTGAAGACAGACGCAGGAGACAGACACCCTCACCACACATATATGTATGCTCGCCACCACACAGCACATGCATAGTGCTAGATGCCTTAATCACGCTGACCCACATATACACACCGACTGGACACCAGCCGGCCACTGGGCCCCCCGTTCCCACAACTGGGACGCACTGCACAACATCATGGCAGCAGGGGGACCACCAGATGACTATGAGGCACACCAGCCTGGATTGGGATGATGACGCGAACCCACTTGACGACCTCTTAACACACAACGAGCATGGGCAGGCCAACAAGGACCTGGAGGAGGTCCTGGCAGGCATTGGTGAAGTGCCAGCCACCCCCTACAACCTCCTCACATGCCCATGTCCTACAAACACATCCTGTCCAAGGTCTGGCGAACAGCCATGATCGACTCGTGGTAAACAAGACATACTATGAGATCTACACACAGGTGAGAACCATGGGCCTCCCTAATTATATAGCGCCACGAGTGCCAGTACCATCTGCACTCAAGATCAGCAGATGGCGAACGCTACTAGCTGACTACCAAGACTGGCAGCTGGCGGAATTCCTTGAGTTTGGCTAGCCGGCTGACTATGCAGCCGACTGCCCTCCCGTGCCAGAGACAGTGAACCACAGGGAAGACCCAGAGCACACGCAGTGGATACGGCGCTACGTGGAGAAGGAGGTGAGTCTCGTGCTCTACTTGGACCCTACACTCACCCCCCTTCACACCCTGGGCACAGATGAGCCTGATGATGACCCGGCCGAGGAAGAATACCGAAGAGCGCCGGGTCATCATCGACCTCAGCTTCTCATGGAGCGCCAGTGTCAATGCCGGCATACGGAAGGGCTTCTACCAAGGAAGACCGGCCACTTATACCCTCCCGGGCGTCCTGGACCTGGCGCAAGAAGTGACAAACCTTGGCAGAGGCGCCTACCTCTGGGCAGCGGACTTGGCCTGTGCCTACAGGCAGTTATGTACCTGCTCCCTGTCCAAAAAGCAGGAGGCAGACATGGCATACCTCGCCATGCTTGACACAGCAGAGGAGCTTGCACTGGCGCTCTCCCCTGCCAAGTGGACACCAGCAACACATGCCCTAGACTGGCTCAGATACAGCATCTGCACTAAAAACATGACCATTAAGATACCAACCGACAAACTGGCCGAGATACTACAGGAGTGCACCCGTTGGAAGGTGGGCACCAAGGACACAAGGAAGGATCTGCAGAGGCTGGGGGGGCAACTCCAGTACGTCGCACGGTGCGTGAAGCCAGCCAGACGATTCATGAGCCGAATCATTGTGGTCCTACGGGCCACCCCTTACAAAGGAAAGCACTACGTAGCCCAGGATCTGATGGATGACATCACCTGGTTCCTGTGGTACACCAACACCACCAACTCGTGCTACTCCGGCCCCCTGACAAGACCGAGTGGCTAATCAAGTGAGACTCCTCCCTGCTGGCCGGTGGAGCATTCTCAAAATCCAGCTACATGGAGCGCTACCTCACCACGGACCTGCACATCAACTCCCTCGAGGCCGTCAACCTGGTGGTGGCACTCCATGAGCTCGCCCCTGCCAATGGGAAATAAAAGGTTTTTATTTTCGCCTCAGACAAGCATACAGGGCATACAGGGTAAACGAGGAGTAGAGGTAAATAAAGAACAAGGGATAAAAATAAGGAAACTCATGAGGAGCGGAGTAAAAATAGAGAAACAGAGATCAAGTGTCAGTGGAGTGAGGGGGTGCCGAGGAGCCCTCCACCGGTGGAAGAGAAGGTAGGAGGATTGTAGGATGGGTGGGTGGTGAAAAAGGGTAGAGCTGGGAGACGGCAGGAGGGCGAGTGCCTGAGGGAGGCCGGGGGGCGGCCTTATAAGGGGAGAGGGAGGGGCGACAGCAGGTGAGTGTGAAAGCTGCCGGCCCGGGGGAGGGCGAGAGGTGGCGAGCAGCAGCATCGGGTGAGGCGTGAGCGCCGCGCGACGCGGAGGGCGGGGGAGGGGGCGGCGCGCCACGCCATCTGCCGAGGTGAGAAAGCAGCGCGACAGCGCGGGGTGGGGGGAGGGTCTCTTCCTCTCCTCGCATCAAACGTAATGCTTCGCATTACGACCGATGCGCGAAAAGGAAGAGAGGAGGCGGGGGTGGAAATAAAAGGTTTTTATTTTCGCCTCAGTCAAGCATACAGGGCATACAGGGTAAACGAGGAGTAGAGGTAAATAAAGAACAAGGGATAAAAATAAGGAAACTCATGAGGAGCGGAGTAAAAATAGAGAAACAGAGATCAAGTGTCAGTGGAGTGAGGGGGTGCCGAGGAGCCCTCCACCAAAAGTAGGAGAGGGCTCGAGGCGCGCCCGAGGCGGGGGGCCGGGGCGCCCGAGGCGGGGGTCCGGAGATGGAGGTCTGGGCAGAGAGGGCTGGCGGCGTGCCCGAGGCGGAGCAGGTGGGGCGGGCTGGCCGAGAGGTGGGCCGTGTCGGGGGTCAGGCTCCCTCTCGGGGCGGGGAGTGTCCGGGGCCTGCGTCGACAGGGAGCGGGCGGCCAAAAAGGGGGAGGCCCGCTCCTTGGCGGGATCCGGTGAGGAGGTCCGACGAGGGTCGAGCAGGAGGGCAGCGAAGTCCTTGGGGCTGGATGGGGTGGTGGTCGGGGTCTGGGCGGCGGTGTTGTTGAAGGCGGTGTCGTGAGGATCGGCGGCAGAGGGTTCCTCCTGAGGCTGGGCTGGGATGTGGTCTGAGGTGTGATGCCCGAGGTGATGATCCCCGGCTGGGACTGGGCGGCGCTGCGATCGGTGGTCGCTGGGAGGTTGTCGGCGGGAGTTGCGGGGCTGTCGGCAGTGGTGAGGGTGAGGCGCTGGAGGGGTCCCCGGCCGGCCGGGGGGAGGCCGGCGGATCAAAAATCCGCCGAGGTGGCGGGGGGGGGGGTCTGGCGCTCACGGGTTTGTTTCGTGATGCAGTCGGCCTCACTGTGCATGGTTAGGAGGCGCCTCACATCACTACATAATAAGAATAAACACTGATAACCAGGCGTCCCAGACAGTCATCGACACCGGAGAGGGCAGTGACCCAATCCTCTGTGCCTGCGCAAGAGAGATCTGGCGATTCGTGGCCACAAGGTCATGCTCAATTCCAATTACACGCAAACCAGGAAAAGACCTGGTCTTGGCCGACGCCCTAAGCCGCAGAGCCTTAGACGTGCCAGCAGCCAAGAAGGTGGACACCATGTCCCACGAGCTGGGACTCAAGCGGATCTGCACCAACCATGACTTCAGACACCTTGACGTCGCCGTATAAGACTGTGAAGATCACACAATAATTGCCCGTGTCTTCCCAGGCCAACTGGATGAACAATACAATGACATCATGAGGTTATTCAAGGCCGGACTAGCGGAAGGGACATGGAGAAATAAAATCATACAAGTGCTGGACTACCTAAACTACCCCAAGAACCGTGCAATACGAGTACTGAAGCTGACCCTGTAGACATACTGGGGTATGTAGCACACCTGGCGTGCAAGCTCAGCTCGCCTGGTGTGGTGAACAATTACTTGAGCAGGGCAAGGACCTGGGTCTCCCTCATGGCTGGTTGCACGGAGGAATTCGACACATACCCCATCACCATAATGAAACGAGGGATGGTGCGGGTTTCACTGCACATACCCGCAGTCACCATCGATGACCTCAAAGCAGCCCTCGACTATCTGCTGTTGGCCGGGCCCAAGGCCCAGGTTCTGATGGCCGCCCTCCTAGTGGGATACTTCATGTTACTACGCCAAGGAAACCTACTGGTGATGGGCCCGACACGCGACCTGCGACATACGATCACCCGAAAAGACATCGTTGACGACAGCGGCAAGCTGACGGTGCACATAAGATCTACCAAAACCTCTAAAAACCCCAAGGACGGATACCCAGTCTCCATCCTGGCAATCCTGTCCTCCAAATACTGCCCACTCCAAGCCTGGAGAAAGTACAAAAACAACACACACATCGAGCCGGACGACCCTGCCTTCCTGACCACTGATGGGAGACCCCTGCAAGCTTGGACACTGACTGAGGCACTAAGGTTGGCCCTATCAGCGGTGGGGCGCCCACTATCTGGAGGGTTAACCCTACATAGCCTACAAAGAGGCGCGGAGCAGGCCTGCGCAAAGGCCAGAGTCAGGATCACCGACGTCTGTGACCTAGGAAATTGGAGGTCCGGCGCAGTGCACATCTACATTCCGAAAGCGGCTTTCACCATGGCTCACCAGGCACTCTCCTCACTATTTGGTTGAGTGCCTGGTTGATCGACGGACTTGAACTATTGAACTTGAACTGAACACTTGATCTCAAACTCATTACTCTTAGCCTACTTAATTGATCTTAAGCATGCATTCCTTACACGCGGCATGCAGCATGCGGTATGCGAATACGAATGCGGCAAAAAATCGAAACACCTTGAAGTCAATGGACTACATTCCTTACATACGGTATGAGAATGCGAATGCGGCAACTCGATCGGTCCCTGTAGCGATCGGTGCAGCATGCGGCACGCGGTGTGCGAATAGAAAACCATCAGTTGCATTTGTCCATTGGTTTAAGGCAGGAGGAGGCGACTGATAATTACGGACACAAGAGTGCTGATGGGAGGTGGTCACCCGGGAGATGGACGTTTGTGGGATTTGTGATAGGTAAACATCATATGTAAACATACACTACATACACTACATACACTACATACACTACATGCAATTCACACACTACACACACTACACACACTATACACACTACACACACTATACTACATACACTATATAGATACATAACTAGATACATGGCATACACTCTATACAATACATACACTACATACACTATACTACATACACTACATACACTGCATACACTAATATACTATATACACAAGATACACTACACAAACAATATACACTGTGTGCATTATATACACTACATACCCTACATAAACTACATACACCACATAAACTACATACACCACATACACTACATACAATACACACACTACACACACTACACACACTACACACACGACATACACTGTGTGCATTATATACACTACATACACTACATAAACTACATACACCACATAAACTACATACACCACATACACTACACACACTACATACACTACACACACTACATCAACCACATACACCACCTATACTACATAACTGCATACACTATATACGCTACACACACTACATACACTACACACACTGCACACACTGCACACACTACAAACACACCACACACTACATACACCACACATGCTGCACACGCTACACACACTACACACGATACATACACTACACACACTGCACACACTACACACACTACACACACCACATACACCACATATACTACATAACTACATACACTATATACACTACACACACTACACACACGACACACACTACACAAACTTTGACTGATTTGCCATGTTTCTACAGCAACGACATTGAAAGAATGAATGATAACCACAGGGGCTTTTATATATACCTCGTTGCATGCTGCATGCCGCATGCTGCATGCCGCATGCCGCATGCCGCATGCCGTGTGTATGGAATCATGCCATTCGCATACCGCATGCCGCATGCCACATACCACATACCGCGTGTAAGGAATGCCTACTTGATTGACCTCAAACTCATTACTCTTAGCCTACTTAATTGATATCAAACTCATTGTTCTTAGACTACCTTACTTAGCGAAATAGTGAATGGTAGACAGGAAGTGTGAAGCCTTAACTTGTAATGACATTTAGCATCTCGAATAACGTCCCATAGTAGTCCGTCTCCGTGTCATGAATTACACGTATGAGAAATCATTTAAGTTCACAATATAAACAAATATTTGTTGTTATTGTACTAATCCATTTATCTTCAATAAAATATGTAAATAACGACCAACTAAGGCTGTAAGTCCAATGCCTTAGAGCTGCAAAAAGAAAAGACTTTGCTCAGAGGAATAAATATATTTACCACCCCCCAACAAAGAGAGAGCAAATGATGGACGACAAAGGTGTGATATTGAACCAATAGACTGGGCAGGTCATCAGTCATTGCAATGGCTATCACAAAAGAGAGTGTGCTGTCAATGCCAGTTAGGGCTTTAATCAATCCTCGCATTATCGGTCACCAGCTGACCTCGATCCATGAGAAGCCCCTGGCATATCCAGTCATGGAGGAGATCAACCATCCCGTCTTCAAGTGCCTGACTCAGGCTAGTATTAATCGACTCTTAACATCTAGTAGATCTACTCCTGCTTTGAAGGCATATTCCATACACTTATCCCTTTAATATTGGAAGGGCCCAAATGCGCCTGCAAGTTTTATGAGCTTACAGTTTGGGAGCACCTGAATGCACTCGCAATCAGTACCACTATATTTGTGACATGACCTACACATCTTCAGGTAAACATTTCTAGAAATGCAATTCAACTACAGTTATGTAACAATTCGGTCTGGACTCCAGGGATTTAATAATTGAAATCTCTTTAGGGCTCATATGGTTAAGGCGATATAATCCGATGGCTTTGAATGTCTAACATATACACATGTATCTAGGCCTATAGATTAATATATTAGGGTGCTCGTCTTTATTTTAGTCTGACATTACTTTTATTTTAAAGGGTTAGTCTTGGGGAATATTTGAATTGAAAACATGCTGGATTAATTCTGGTGGGCACACTGAAATGTTTGATTAGGCTTTGTATACACATTTTCAATCATAACAACCAAGCACAAGAACACCAATCTTCATTAAATGTTTAATGACTGCGCCTGGATATGTAGGATCAAATGTAATTGAGTGTTTTGGTTCTGAACATTTGAATAGAGGTAGTTGATCTCAAACTCATGAATGGTGGATTCATGATTCAGCATCTGAATGAACATTGCTTTGATACTCATAACAGTTCTATTGTTGAGATTTGTTGAGTTTTCTACAATCCCAATATTTTAATAAGATGTAATTATTACTTATGTAAGCAACACTTGATGAAAATCAATGAACTGGGTTTTTGAATGGCTAACGAAAATCAATGAACTGGGTTTTTGAATGGCTAAAAACAACTACTAATTATAGGTGCATATATTCTTTGTAAAATATACATCTGGAATAAAAATGTATGGCATTAAGTTGATATATAGTATAATTAATCAAAGACGTCTAGATAATCATTAACAACACTGTATTTAGCTCTAGAAATTATACAGAAATTTAAGCAAGTTGAAGGACATGAAATAAAATAGACTATAATTTTCTCCAGATTGCTTTTCGATTGGAGTTTATTTAAATAAAATTGCGGAGAAGAGACGGAACTTTTCATGCTGATTTACATCAATTGTGTTATATATGTTTTGAACCCAAAGTTAACTTTTTTTAGTATGATCTTAATTATCTATATCCATATCCATCTTTAAATCGTTTGCTTAAGCTCTGGCCCTGTTTAATTCGGACATTTTGTTATCTGAACAAAATAACTCCGGGATAGATTTCCACCATTCAGTTTATCCCTCTAATCGTAAAATTCGTTCATCTGACAATCTAGCCAATTCGATAATGGGTATGAGGGACAAAAGGAGTCTGGACTAACGAGGGTTGATTTTATTCCTGGTCAATCAATCAATCAATAGTTCCGTCCTCTAGTTGAGGGTTGGATGCAATGGTTCTCCACTTGTCCCGATGGTGTGCTGTTCTGATAGACTGTGAATAATTAAAGCCTGTCCACTGTGAAATATTTGTAAACCATGATGTTCTTGGTCTCCCTCTCCCTCTGCTGCCATTCACCTTCCCTTCCAACAATGTACGGTATATTGAAGTCTGACGAATGATGTGGCCAAAATAAATAAGTTTCTTTGTCTGTATAGTGGCAAACAAGCTTTTCTTATTTTTAATTTTTCTGAAAACTTCTTTGTTGGTGATCTTCTTTGTCCATGATATTTTCAACATCCTTCGATTCCTGGTCCCCTGTTCTTTAATGTCATAATGGAATTAAGTCGGGTCTATGTACAAGCAGTGTTTATTTTGTATTCAAACTTTAATGTGACAGCAATATATCTCTTGTGCCTTTGCAGATTTAAACGATACCACTGAACCAGGTTAAGTACTAGGCGATGCCACATAGTGCCATGCTTTTGTATCAATTTGAATGAGTTACGATAGAGTATCAAATCCCTCTTAGGGCCCTATGCATTACCACCATAAGGAGTATACTTGTTCTAATTTATTTCTGATTAATATGTCCAGTAAGAGGCGATTCACTGTTTACCATTTTGTCTAAATTATACTTATACTTATTCTAATTTAATTCTAATTAATTATGCCAGGTCAGAGGTGATTCAATGTTTATCCGTCGTTTATCATTTTGACTAATTTATACTTATGATTTCTCTTTTCTCTGATTGCCTTTTTTTGTGTTTATTTTCACGACCGGCCATACATATTTACACTTGGGAACAGTGACGTTAAAGCCAATTACTGATTCGTGCTATATACCATATTATAGCCTGAATGCTAACAGTTCAGACATTATTCGAATAAAGAAAAAAGGCAATGTAACACCCATAAAATAATGGCAATGTCAGGATATTTACGCATATCACTGCTATCAAATACATAGTAGATGCGTAATAATTTAAAATGAAATGGAAAGTCAAATCTTTGCTTCAATATTTTTAGGTGTCCATTATTTACACCTGAATATGAATACATGCTGAGGTGATCAATAATTGGATCACACCAAATCAACTCTATATAGTAATGCCATTAATCAGTGTCAGTTGCTTGCAGAATTTTGCCTGTTCCTTATTGGTTACCACGTTTTGGATAGAGTAGAATTATGAAAGGGCATTTCATTGCAATATGATACAGTAGATATTGGTTATATAGAATGCATGATTCATTACTGCTTTGATATAACCTTGGGCGGATCCTTTAACACAACCTTAGGAACAACGTTAGCCCCCCTGTTATGCATCACTTTGGATGTTACTTTGGGAGCAACCTTTGATGCAATTTTGGGCATCGCCTTGGAAACAACCTTTGGTAGGGTCTTGTGGGAAACTTTAGATGTTACTTTGGGAGCAACCTTTGATGCAATTTTGGGCATCGCCTTGGAAACAACCTTTGATAGGGTCTTGGGGGAAACTTTGGATGTTACTTTGGGAGCAACCTTTGATCCGATTTTGGGCATCGCCTTGGAAACAACCTTTGATAGGGTCTTGGGGGAAACTTTGGATGTTACTTTGGGAGCAACCTTTGATGCGATTTTGGGCATCGCCTTGGAAACAACCTTTGATAGGGTCTTGTGGGAAACTTTGGATGTTACTTTGGGAGCAACCGTTGATGCTATTTTGGGCATCGCCTTGGAAACAACCTTTGATAGGGTCTTGGGGGAAACTTTGGATGTTACTTTGGGAGCAACCTTTGATGCGATTTTGGGCATCACCTTGGAAACAACCTTTGGTAGGGTCTTGTGGGCAACTTTGGATGTTACTTTGGGAACAACCTTTGATGCTATTTTAGGCACAGCCTTGGAGACAACTTTGGACATGACACTGTTGTACTGGAAACGTGAAATATTTGATGTGCTGAGAATCTGCTGGAGCAGCGACAAATTACCGCTGTCCTGAGGAACATTCTGGCTGTTCTTGTTAGTGAAGATGTATGGGGACTCCTGGAAATGAAACAAAGCACAACTGTTATGGTAAGAATATAGGATGCAAATAAAGAAATGAATTGTGTCTATATGAATATATCGATTTCTCCAAGTGATCATGATACTTCATGACCCCCGCACATAACCCCACACCCCTCAACAGGAAAGCAATGTGCCTTTCTGAGATAAGGCTAATAATGTATCCATTAAAATGCTGCATATAGATTATATTGCAGGCATTTTGAAAATCGATGAAATACTAAGGACTGTCATTATTTGTAAATCGAGTGATGGGTGTGATCTTAGGGGGATAATAGATATAATTACCCGAGTTGGACACTTGTAGTCGAGATTAATGATGTTTTCTAAGTCAATAGACAGAGGCTTTTCTCCAACACGTGTCAACTGAAAGAAAGATATATATATATATACTATGATATATACATGATCAATACGACGCATTGCCATATAATGGTGTAGTATAATAAATTGTAACATCTGGCATGCTGCAGAAGTAGGCGATGGAAGCAGATTCAGTTGGAGTTGGGGTGGCTCCCCCTGGAACTATGCCATCGAATTAGAAGTAAAATGCAGGAATTTAGCCAGCTCTGGTTAATGAAGGCTTCAACAAAGGAAAAGACGTAATAGCCATAATAACAATAACACAAATGTCGATGATGGCAACAGTAACAATAAAAGGAGGAGTAACAGTAATAATAATAATAA